>QODF01000038.1:3977592-4074519 GCA_024372805.1 Oostethus manadensis
AAGCGGCGGAAATGAGTTTCCTCCGTAGGGTGGCTGGACTCACCCTAAGAGATAGGGTGAGGAGCTCGGCCATCCGGGAGGAGCTCAAAGTAGAGCCGCTGCTCCTTCACATCCAGAGGAGCCAGTTGAGGTGGCTCGGGCATCTAGTCCGGATGCCTCCTGGGCGCCTCCCTGGTGAGGTGTTTCGGGCATGCCTAGTCGGGAGAAGGCCCCCGGGAAGACCTAGGACACGCTGGAGGGACTATGTCTCACAGCTGGCCTGGGAGTGCTTTGGTGTCCTCCCGGTGGATCTGGAATAGGTCGTCAGGGACCAGGAAGTCTGGACTTCCCTACTAAAACTGCTGCCCCCGCGACCCGGACCCGGATAAGCGGAGGAAAATGGAATGGAAATACTCTGATAGGACAGTGCTTATTATACAATTTGGATATAATTTCTATTTTAAAAAAATATAAGCTGTTTCTGTATCTGTCTCTCTGCAAACCTTAGTCCAGTTTTGTGATTTTAAATCCTAATTTAATGCATTTATTGCTTTATCAGTACGTACTCGTCTGTAGCATGCAGTATTGGTTGGTTTAATCTCACAAATATTGAAATCGTACACTATAAAAACTGGTAAATATTCTGTAATGTCAGTAATAAACAGCCCACTAGTTGTTTTTTTTTATCAATTTATTAGTAAAAATATGATCAATTAAAGTTGCACTGTATGGAGTAATCCTACTAGGTTTTGTAACAGACGAAAAAAAATGACATACTGTACATTCAATCAATAAAGTCAATGGTTGGTTTATGATTGCTTGGATTCATCAGATCAATATTAAAGTCCCCACATATAAATATCGGCTTGTCATCAACTGCAGAAAACAATTTCTCCATCCATTCACTAAAAATATCTATATTTGATCCAGCTGTTCTATAAACACAACTTATGATAACATTCTTTTTCTTTCCGTTATCAATTCGAAAAGTAAAGCATTCCATGACATTATCCACTACATGTGACATACTACTGATTATTGAATATTTAACAGTTTTGTGTACGTACAGTGCCACACCACCACTGTTGGTATGATTAAGAACATAATCATCTAATTCCAAATTAAATCCTCTTTCATTAAACCAGGTTTCAGAAATGGCTATGATACTGAAAGGATTGTTAAATGTTTGTAAATAATCTTGTATATCATCAAAATGTGCATACATGCTTCTGCTGTTAAAATGAACCATGGACAATTTACCATTTGTGATGAATTTAGCGCTGTACTGTTCATTGGTATAGCAATCACAATCTTTGTTTGCGGAGGAAAGAAAATTATTATTCGGGTCAATATTTGCCCCAATATCATGATTGGCATATTTGGAATGTCCAAATACACTCAAGTCCACTTGTTGCAAATGTTGTATTTTCTCCACTAGCTCAGTCTTATGAAAGTTGTTTTTTTATAGATACATTGGTAGTTTAGTGTTCATGGCTGCAAGATTGTGAGTCCAGTGTTAACCTTAACCTTGAAGATCATTGATACTTGTCCAATTCATCCATGTGCTTAATTGTGAGAATCATTGCTTCCTCTGGTGGACCATATAACTTTATGAAGACTTTACAGTTCGCTACCCATGTTTGTTGAATATTTTGCGTTTTCTTGAGGTATCTTGCTTTATTGGCAATGTCAGCATTCTTCTTTGTCAAGTGATCGTTCAAGTAAACATCGGTTCCTTTGAGCTTGCGTCCTTGCTTCAACAAGGCTATTTTGTTTTTCCGGTTGGCAAATGGAAGGATAATAGCAGGCGTGATGTTACCCTTCCTGTGTAATGGATGGCATGCTTCGATCTCCTCCTGGTTTAGCTCCACTCCACTTTGTTTATATGCAAAATGAATTTATACCTGATTCCCGTACAAAAAGCAATACAAATCTGCATGGCCCAAAATCCAACTATTTATTTCACAGTCAGGCTGGCACCATTTTTGGCCAAAAAGTTACTGAATAGATTTAAAGTCACTGAATCGTTTCGGATCAGATCGTTCCAAATTAACCATGATCGTCCTTCATTTAAATCTGCAACGGCGACTCATGCTAGAAATCAAATCCTTCTTAAAACGAATCATTACGCTCCTGTCACTGATATATTTAACGCATTTATTTGCTCTATATTTTTATTTTGTATATATTTTGGGGGTACATTATCTTTCCTATCTGCAAAACCCAAGTCTAAAATGAGCAAATACTTGCCTCTTCCCACCAGAAATCAACACAGTTTCATAGATTTACAGAAATATGACAGCATGGCGGCCCGCCACAAATACATTTGGTGCTCGCTCATATACGAATTATAACGCATCTGGTCTGTCAGAGAATAAAACGCCATGGCAGGAAGGATCACTTAGCAAGTGTTAAAATCCCTCAAAATACTCTTTTTCAAAAATGTGTGGCCAATTGTGGACACATTTGATAAATTCCGCCGGTCCTGTGGGCTTCAAGCTCTAAGTCCAACATCATTCTCAGTGGTTGGAGCTAAAAAAAATATATTGTCCACCAAATAAGCGGTGACATGATGTGAAACCGCCTGTGCAGTGTACCATCATCAGAGAGGCGGTAAAATATGGATGAGGCTTCCTATAGAGACCTTTTGAGTCCACACGGGAGAGCAAATCCCCTGCAAAAGGTCGGGCGGGGCGCACTGGGAAAACTGACGGTACGATTGATGTTTCCCGGGTAATTTCACGGCCGTACACTTCGAGCAAAGAGGGAAGAAATAGCTCGACTTCTGCCAAATTCCGAACGCGACCCCGAGTCAGGCCTGCAATGCGATTGTTGAGCCAGGAACCTGGGAGCAGGACGAATAACTGTCGCCATTGGGCATTCAATATCCCCAAAATGCCAGCGCAGCTACCTTGGAGTTAGGCGGGGGTCACGTTAGCTTTAGCGTTCGATTGGCGACTCGAAGAACATAACCGCAGAGAAAATACACAAAAAAATGCAATTTGAAGCTCACAATGATGCCTCTCGTGGAGGGAAATGGTATTACAACGACCATGAGGGAACCTTCAATTAAAGTACGCAGATTTATGTTCAAAATCTCCACATCTGTGTTCAAAATACCCAATCTAGCTACAGGGGAAGACCAGTTTGATTACAGGCATACAACCATAAGGATAAACATATTGTTGATTATTTTTAAAAATGACTCAAACCAAAAAAATGCGAGTAAATGAGACGCGCACTCAGGAGGTCATCAAACCAAACGAATCCCTCACTCACTCCCGGTGCCATAAAAAATAAAAGAACCGTCACACAAGTAATATACATGCAAAACAATAATATTTTAGACCCATTTATAACCCGCAAGGCATGCTGGTTAAATTCATGTTGGGGAAGTGCTGGAATAGGCTTCCCAGCATGTCTTGCAGCCTATAGATTTGCATACAATTCCATTGAAATGGTATTATCTTTACAAAGATTTGAAACATTTGAATTAGATGGCAAAATAACTTGTTCTCAAGTGGTGGGTCGGGACCCAAAAGTGGGGTGCGGCTCCTTTGTGAAGCTAGGACAATATACATCTACAAGTTTAAAGATATTATGTGGCGTACCACAAGGGTCAATACTGGGACCAAAATTATTCAACCTATACATGAACGACATCTGCAAAGTGACAAAACACATAAGCTAGTATTATTTGAGGATGATTACTCTAAAAAAATGGTTTGATAAAAACAGATTATCCTTGAATCTAAGTAAAACAAAAATCATCTGTCTGTTGAATGTCAATGCTATGTTTGTTACTATCACCTTATACTTATACAAGGAACTTTTCATCCTAGTGAGAACATTGTCTGTACTACAACAATGTTTTCTTATAATTGTTTATATACCACTCATTACTATTATTATTTGTTATGATTATCATTCATCAGGAGTGCAAGATAAGTTATTTGTGATGATAAGGACTACTATTGAACACACAGTCCCATGACATTACTTATGGACTACTATTGAACACACAGTCCCATGACATTACTTATGCATTTTAACCTAGTAACTTGTACAAATGTATTGAAATTGGGGAAACCTACGGGGGTAGGATTTAATAAGCTTTGCTTCTTCCTACTCCTTGTGGACATGTGGAACTGATTGTATTAAATGATGTATTCCAATGTCATTTACATGCATGTTCAAATCCAATTAAACCATTACCATTATCATTGTGGGTGCGTCACCAACAGCAAGACAAAAGTTACATTAAAATATGTAATACACAACTTATTTTGACATTAAATTGATTTATTTAGTGCAATTTTTATATTAAATTTGCTTAGTATGGATGCAGTTGTGATTTTTTTCACTTTAGATGTGTAATTAATTATGCACATACATTTTTCAAAAGATGACATACATATTCCAAAATTTGCTTAATTTGACTTAAATAAATCTATAAAAAATGTTAATAAATAAATGAATGAGTAAATATAAAAATGTAAAAAGTATATATATAAAAATTAAAATGACTGTGAAAAAGTGTTAAAAAAAAAGAATACAAATAAATGCTAATTAAAAATTACTTTTTAAAAAGTGGGGCGTGACCTCATGATCACTGGAAAATGTGGGTCGCAGCTTGAGACTGGATGCAAACCTCTGCTTTAAATGAGTCAAAGCCCCTGTTGTTGTTGTTGTTTTTTTGGTACCTTATATTAGACTGCTCTTGAGAAACAGCCTCACAATGCAAGCCAGTTTGCGGCTGAGAGTGTCTGACTCATGCACTCACAAAAAGATGAAGAAAGGCTCTCACGGAGCAAAATACAGGTCAGACGCCGCCTCCTTTGATGACACATTCGGGGCTGAGAAGACGGCGAAAAGCAAAGCGTTGCGTTGTTGTTGGGGTGGTCGTGACGGCAGCAGCAGGCTGTCTAAGAGCAAACGGCTCTACGGCATACGTAGGCGTGCAACAGCTCTGCAGCCACAGGGACTGCACGATGCACGCTCGCTCTTATGCGGCAATATCACCGACGAGACGGAAATAGAGCGCTAAGTTACGCAAGGCTTTGTTACACAAGCAACAGGTGAGGGAAGAACTAAAACCTTATTAATGGAACAGTTAGACGGTCGTGGATTTAGTGGTGGTAACTGAGTATTTCTTGTTTGCTTTTCATCTCCACTGCAGCCAGTTTAGGCACCTAACGAGCAATTAGTAACACATCAGGCCTGAAAGTCCTAAATCAATCAAATTCCACTTGATGGACCAGATGATGAAGCCTTTGGAGTCCAGGGTTTATGTACTTTGCCTTAAAAAGCGCACACAAATGGTGACGCCAAAATGACAAAATCAATGATAAAGCAATCAATCAATGATTGCAAGTCTGGTTTTATTGACTTGCGTTGGTTGGATTCTGCTTTTTCAGTACAACCTTGCACATGTGCCTCTGCATGGTTATTTTTTCATTTTGATGCTGTGTATTAACACGCTGGACCTGAATCTCACTAAAACCTAAAATCCAAGTAGAGGAGGTAGAGTCAGCTTGGCTGCTTTTATTTGACCAATTTGGACTGTTTGAATGGTCAACAAAAACCACAGGTAGCGCAATGCCCAAACATTGTCTACTTACGCTTTCAAAGCACAACAAACATGAAAGATCAGTGGTGTGAAAAACTATTTCCTGACTTTATTCTTTTGCATGTTTGTCAAACAAAATGTTTCTGATCATCAAACAAATTTTAATATTAGTCAAAAATAACACAAGTAAACACAAAATGCAGTTTTTAAATTAATGTTTTTATTATTTAGGGAGAGAAAAAAATCCAAACCCACATAGCCCTGTGTGAAAAAGTAATTGCCCCTGCACCTAATAACTGGTTGGGCCACCCTTAGCAGCAATAACTGCAATCAAACGTTTGCCATAACTTGCAACAAGTCTTTTACACGCTCTGGAGGAATTTTGGCCCACTCATCTTTGCAAAATTGTTGTAATTCAGCTTTATTTGAGGGTTTTCTAGCATGAAGCGCCTTCTTAAGGTGATGGGATTGAGGTCAGGACTTTAGCTAGGCCACTCTAAAGTCTTCATTTTGTTTTTTTCAGCCGTTTCACAGGTGGATTTGCTGGTGTGTTTTGGGTCATTGTCCTGCTGCAGCACCCAAGATGGCTTTAGCTTGAGTTGACCAACAGATGGCCGGACATTCTTCTTCAGGATTTTTTGGTAGACAGTAGAATTCATGCTTCCTTCTATCACAGCAGGCCTTCCAGGTCCTGAAGCAGCAAAACAACCCCAGACCATCACACTACCACCACCATATTTTACTGTTGGTATGATGTTCTTTTTATGAAATGCTGTTACTTTTACGCCAGATGTAACGGGACACGAACCTTCCAAAAAGTTCAACTTTTGTCTTGTCAATCCACAAGATATTTTCCCAAAAGTCTTGGCAGTCATCATTTTGTGTTCAATTATGTTATCTTTGACTAATAGTTAACTATTTTCTATATGAGCAGAAACATTTAAGTGTGACAAAAAGTCAGGAAGGGGGCAAATAGTTTTTCACACCACTGGATGTATTGATACTTTATTAATCTCCATGATAAATTCAGGAACGAGAAATTGACAATACATATACAATAAATGTGATGTCAAAATTACTTTACACCCCCGTCCCCCTGCAACAATCTGCCTTTAATTCTTTGATTGATGACGAGCTTTTCATGACTGCCTGTTTACTTTTGCCTTCAAAGCACATACGAGTGAACAAATGACATCCATAAGTCTGGTTTTCTCGACCGATTTGTTTAAATTCATAGGTAGTGTGAAGTCCGCGATTTCAAGCTGCATGGCATAGGCCGCGGGTGCCACGTTGGGATAAATGCTGGCGAATGTGTCTAGTCTTTCTACACTAGTCATGTTAGCATAGAGGTGGTGAGTGTGTCAAGTTCCCCTTGCAACAAGTCTTTTGTAATAGTCACAAACTGCCTCATGGGCAAGGGAAAGAGGAGGTGGAGGAGTTCCTGCCTCCGCATTAGCAAAGAGCGCCAGGCTTCTCTCATTGAAGAGCATCCTTTATTCCTCTGTGTAGTGTCACGATGCCAGCAGATGGTTCTCCCCAGAGGAGGCAAACTCATTCCTCGTTGCCACCTGGGAACCGCCACGAAGGCACCCCGCTCTCGGCCCTCGTTAATTAAAGCAGCAGCCGGCGGTCCTGTCGGCTTCCAACCGCTCACCGAGGACGGCGACCCGGTCTGTTTTAATCACGAGCAACACAAGCAAACCCGCCAGCGCCAGGCCAAGTCCCCGTGTTCCCACGTAATCTCATCTTATCCGCTGACATCGGCACATGTCAAACGACACGATCCCCAAACGGAACGGAACCATCTCATGACGCGGCAGATGATCATCGGGCGTCGTCTTCGTCTCTGGCCGCCGGACTACTGAGTCACGTAGCGACGTCGCGAGCCTGAGTCAGCCCGATGTCAGGAGATAGATTTCGCAACGTAGCAGCTGCACTTTTTGGAAAAAAAAGGAGGGAAGAGAGTCCTTGTGACCCGGCACCTGATTGGAACACACCGCGACATGCGCGGCATGACCGCCAAACACAAGAGCTCGCTAAAAGCAAACGTCTGCTTCGCACAAACAAAACATCAACTGCTTACCGCCGCTTGTAAATTATAAAACCAGCATTTAACGTGTCCCCAAGAGAATATCAGTCCAGAAATACACATATTTAATCACATTTTAGGCTTTGCTTTGCCTAAATTACCATCATTTGGTGTCTCAGGAGGTAGAGCAGGTCATTCAGAAACCGGAAGGTTGGCGGTTCGATCCTCGCGAGACACTTTACCCACCTTTCCTGCAGTGCTTCCCACACTGGTGTACGAATGTGAACGAATGTCGGAGAGGCCTTAGGCGCGAATCGGCAGCCACATTTCCGTCAGACTACCCCTGGCAGCTGTGACTACAGATGTAGATCACCTCCACCAGTGTGTGACTGAGGGGTGAATGAATCACAGTGAAGCACTTTCAGTGCCTTGAATAGTGCTATAAAAATCTAATCTGTTATTATTATTATCCTTATTTATTTAATATTATTATGCATTGCCCGTATAGCGATGCAGCTCATTTTTGGCAAAAAAATGAATTTTCCACGATACTTAGAGTGCAGCTTCGGGGAGTACTGACGTGGACTAGTGACGTGGAAGCTAATATTATGTATATCCGGTGGTCGAGTGGGTAGCACGCTGGCCTCACAGTCAGGAGATTAGGGTTCGAATCTCTGTTGGACATCTCTGGAGCTTGCATGTTCTCCACGTTCGTGCGTATGTTTTCTCCACGTTCGTGCGTATGTTTTCTCCGGGTCCATGAACCTGTCCATGAAAGTAGTGAACAGAATCGGTGACAAAGGGCAGCCCTGGCGGAGTCCAACCCTCACTGGAAACGGGTCCGACTTATTGCAATGCGAACCAAACTCTGACACCGGTCATACAGGGAACAAACCGCCTGAATTAGGTGGTCCGATACCCATTATTCCCGGAGCACTCCCCACAGTATTCCCCGAGGAACACGGTCGAATGCCTTCTCCAAGACAAAACACACGTAGACTGGTTGGGCAAACTCCCATGCACCCTCAAGGACCCTGCCCAGAGTATAGAGTTGGTCCACAGTTCCACGATAAAGACAAAAACCACACTGCTCCTTCTGAATTCCAGATTTGACTATCCGGCGGATCCTTCTTTCCAGAACCCCTGAATAGACCTTACCGGGAAGGCTGAGGAGTGTGATCCCACGGTAGTTAGAACACACCCTCCGGTCCCCCTTCTTGAAAAGCGGGACCACCACCCTGGTCTGCCAGTCCAGAGGCACCGACCCGGACGTCCACGCAATGCTGCAGAGTCATGTCAACCAAGACACGCCCACAGCATCCAGGGCCTTAAGGAACTCATCCACCCCCGGGGCCTTGCCATCAAGGAGCTTTTTGACCACCTCGGTGACCTCAGCCCCAGAATTAGGCAAACCCGACTCAAAGTCCCCAGGCACTGCTTCCATGTTGGAAGGCGTGTTGATGGGATTGAGGAGGTCTTCAAAGTATTCCCTCCACCGGTCCACAACATCTCGAGTCGAGTTCAGCAGCACACCGTCCCCACCATACACGGTGTTGACTGTGCACTGCTTCCCCCGCCGGAGACAGCGGATGGTGGTCCAGAACCTCTTTGAAGCCATCCGGAAGTCAATTTCCATGGCCTCTTCGAACTCCTCCCGGGTTTTTACCTCAGCGACCGCCAGAGCTGCAGACTGCTTGGCCTTCCGGTACCTGTGAGCTGCCTCCAGGGTTCCATGGGCCAAGACGGCCTGATAGGACTCTTTCTTCAGATTGACGGAATCCCTCACCACTGGTGTCTACCAACGGGTTCTGGGATTACCGCCACGTCAGGCACCGACCACCTTACGGCCACAGCTCCGATCGGCCGCATCGACAATGGAGGCACGAAACATCGCCCACTCGGATTCAATGTCCGCTGCCTCCCTCGGAACATGGTCAAAGCTCTCCTGTAGGTGGGAGTTGAAACTCCTTCTGACAGGGGACTCTGCCAGGCGTTCCCAGCAGACCCTCACAATGCGTTTGGGTCTGCCAGGTTTGACTGGCATCCTCCCCCACCATCGGAACCAACTCACCACCAGGTAGCGATCGGTCACAGCTCCGCCCCTCTCCTCACCCGAGTGTCCAAAACATGTCGAAAGTCTGACGACACAACCACAACGTCAATCATCAAACTGCGGCCTAGGGTGTCCTGGTGCCAAGTGCACATGTGGACACCCTTATGCTTGAACATGGTGTTCGTTATAGACAATCCGTGACGAGCACAGAAGTCCAATAACAAGACATCGCTCGGGTTAAGATCAGGGGGGCCATTCCTCCCAATCACACCTCTCCAGGTCTCACTGTCGTTGCCAACATGAGTGTTGAAGTCACCCAGCAGAACAAGGGAATCCCCCGAGGGAGCACTCTCTAGTACTTCCTCTAAGGACTCCGAAAAGGGCGGGTATCCTGAACTGTCGTTTGGCGCATAAGCGCAAACAACAGTCAAGACCCATCCCCCCACCCGAAGGCATAGGGAAACTACCCTCTCGTTTACTGGGTTAAACTCCAACGTGCAGGCTTGGAGCCAGGGGGCAACAAGAATTGCTACCCCTGCCCATCGCCTCTCATTGCCGGCAACACCAGAGTGGAATGAAGTCCAGCCCTTCTCAAGAAAAATTGTGTTGTCATTGATTATGAATGTGTTTGCTGTTGTGAAACATCTAAGTGTGACAAACATGCACACAAAAAAAAGAAATTAACACCACTGCACATGACGTAATGTAGACTCACACATGTTAGCATTGGGAGAATATGTAACATTACTGACGCCTAGTGACTAGTGTAGAATATTACATAACCTCTTTCAATGTATCTTCCGAATGCCTTATACTGTATATGTATTTGATTTAATTTAGGCCTTTTTGTGCTTGAAAATGCTCACTTTAGGCCCGAAATACGTAACATTTGCTTAAATATGTATATTTATAGTAAATAACAAAACCTAATTTGTTCATTCGTATTTTGGGTGCAAAATTCGAAGCACAAAATGATGAGATAGATAGACATTTCTGTTAGTGCGGCCCTCGAGTTTTATATGACTTTTTACAATTTTTACAGCGTTGTGTGCAGAGATGACGAACCTACCAATCACGGTGGGGTATATGGCTCTCAGGGGCGTGACATCGAAGACGCGTTCAAAGACGTTGGGTTGCACTGGATGGAAGTAAAAAAACAATAGCAAGAAGGAATTATGCCAATGCTAACGTGTGAGTCGATATTAAGTCTTATTTTTTCTTATGTTGTCTGCTATATTGGATAATAAGAGTTTAAAGGTGAAAATAATGAATGAATGAATTTCAACCAAATTCTGCAGACAGCGTGTTGGCTCCATTACGCTCATAATGGACCGCCTTCACATTTTTCTTTCATGGCTCCAAAAGAAGAAAAGAAAAGTGAAAATGTTCCACTGACCTGCATGAGTCAGCGTGCGTCACGCATGAATGGAACACTTCAGAGTGTGTGTTTGGGGTGAGGAGAAAAAGGAAATTATTGGAGTAGGTGACATGTCATCTCCATCCGCTGCTAAATACGGCCGCTCGCTACAACTGGGTCGCGCTGACAACTCACTGCTGCTTTCATTGATTTTTTTTTTTTATCCTCGCTCGCTGTGTTTGCCACGTGTCGTATCGGCATCGCGACCCGGCGCCACGGGGTCAAAAATGGTCTGATGGAGGCGATAAACATGGGTGTTTTGGAGCAGCACGGTGCGATACGCAGCCTGGAGGGTGCCAATGTGATAATACTATTGATCACGCAGCAGGTTGCAGAGCCGGGACAATTTAGAAGCCACTGACCCACATCGGGTTTTATTTCCATGTACAACCCGTCATTTGCAGTGTTTCCCACAGGATGCAGGATAAGACTTGAAAAAGTTAGTAGATTTTGTAAAAAAAAAACAATTTACAGGGGTCTAAAATGTAAATATAGCGACAGAGAGGCTTCTTATTCTTGATTAATCACATTTTACCATAGTTAACTCATAATTAATCGCAGATAGAAATACGTTTTATCTATAATAAGTTGGGATGTACTGCGATTGGCCGGCAACCAGCCCAGGGTGTTTCCCACCTTTTGCCCAAAGTCAGCTGCGATAGGTTCCAGCATACCCCTTGTGAGGATAAGCGGCATAGAAAATTTATGGATGGATGAAGGATGGAAATAGGGATGTAAATCTCTTTGTGGTTAACAATTTCATACTCAACTACAATATCCACATCAAATGTAAAGGGACATACATTTTGGAAATATGGGCCATTATTTTATTCAAAAATAATACACAAAAAAACCCAAATTTCTGACTGTTTAAATGGGAGTGGCGATTTGTCCCACTGTTTGAAGGTCCTTGAACGTACCTTCCATGTTCTGCCAGACAACTATAGTGTATTTTTACCCTTTTTCTTTCACCTCCTATTTGCTCCCAAATTCCGATACTATATGGGAATGCATGTTATTTTTCCTCGGAATATTACAGCATTCTTATCATAAAATTGCAAATGTTTCAATTTTTGCTGTTGTTTTTTGTTGTTGTTAAGATTTGTTATTTTTTCTTGTTAAATTATATATAAATAATAAAATTAAATTAAAAAAACAGCCGCAGTATTAAACAAAATTGACATTCCTTTTCCTTGTAATATTTTCCTTGTTATTGTTATTCCTGAACATTACAACTTTTTATTAAATATTTTTATATATTCTTCTCGTAAAAACACTGCAGATTTGTCCGTTTTTGCTCCTGTTGTTAAATACAGCCACAGGCCGCGAATCTTGACACCCCTGATCCAGATTTTTGATGAGCTGGAATGTCCTAACATTGGAATGTTTGGCGTTTTCTCATGAGGGTTGCTGAAAAATCCTCCCAGGCCAGTGAGGATAATGACAAGAGGGGAAAGCAAAATTCAACCCCAATAAGGTTACATCGCTTCCAGGCATGCTGATGTGTGCGCAGGGAGAATTTTGTTGTTCCGTCTATTTGGATTAAGCTCAAACAATACTTGTGTAAGACTGGATTTGGGCCAAAACTAGTAGCAAAATGGACAATAAAAACATGTGGTGCCCTAAACAGCCACACGTGTTTGCAATGTTTCTAATTACAGTAGGGTTAATAATGAGAGCTGCTTGGGAATTCTGTCACCATCCACCCTAGTTAATCTTTCCAAACGTCCTCTGCACCCTCACGCCTCCCAAGGAAGGCAAGGTGGTATGTTCCTACAATAAAATCACCACATTCCGGTCCTCCAGCTGCAGGAACAAATGAAGTGAGAGGCGTAAGAAAAGTGGGGCTCATAAGATAAGGAAACAACTTCCCGGCCTGGCATTTAGCTTATGAATTGACCTCCACATAAAAGTCCATCACCTCAATGATGCCCATCCGTCAGCAGGATTTCCCCGAGGAGGGCGGCTAATAAGCGACGACAAAGGCTTTGGGGGGATCGTTAGAAGTCGAGCTTCCTAAGGAAATAAATATGCAAACGCCGAGGTCGCCCCCTAGCAGACGGCAGGATGAAATTTGCCGTTGAAGTCAGGATACTTGAGGAAGACGGGAGAGGAGGCATCCCGCCGCTAATTTAATTGACTATGGCCGCCCATGCAATAACATTACGCTGTGTCATCTGCCCCGGCTCCTTGGGGAAGGTCGCAGCAAATGAGACGTAATCAGACACAATCAACTCATCGGGAGCAGACGGCCCAGCTGATGGCTTTTCTGTGCTCGAGGTTCTGACGAGGAAAACCTGCAGCATACAACTAAATGTTTTGGGAAGAACACGCCCCTGAAGGCACACAAGACTTCAGGCTTCTAAATAGAATCATGCGAGGTGGCAGTTTGACCCTGAAACAGATTATTTCCATTCATTCTAATGGGGGGAAAAATGTTTCAAATAAAATAGTCACAATGGCAACCTATGTGCTGGAGCAAATTGGGTTCTACCTTGGAGTTTTTTTGCAAATAAACTTAACCCCTAACCCAAAGCCATGAGTGTTCTAAGTCTGTCCCGGAGGCTATTTGTAGCTCCCAGTGAGGTTTTTTTTTGGCCTGCTGATTTAAAAAAAAATAAAAAAACGTTTAAGAAGTTACGAGAAAAAGGTTTGCTTTGTAACAAATAATAAACACAATTTTGAAAATATTGGAAAAATATTTCATTATTACTTATTTATTAAATTAACAAATCATTTGGAATCAAATTAATCAAACAACAATTATATGAATTTAAAATATAAATTCATATAATTCCATTCGCCATCTACTACTATATTTGACTTTCTGCAAAAACAAATAAAATCACAGAAAAAAGTGTACCAGCTTAGGTAATATTTTTTAGTACTGGATAAATGAGCTTCTTGGTGGCTAGCGGCTGAGCGATGGCGTTCTGGTGAGCCACCAACTCGTGGTAAGAAACCAAGAGGCGTGACCGCACCTCGCCCGAATGTGGAAAACCGGGGCCTCACCCTGGAGCCAGGCCTGGGGGAGGGGCAGGCGAGCGCCTGGTGGCCAGGTCTTCACCCGTGGGACCTGGCCGGGCCTAGCCCGAAGAAGCCACACGGGAACTCCCCCCCCCCCCCCCCGCAGACCCACCACCTGCAGGGGAAGACATAAGGGTCCGGTGCTGTGTGATTTGGGCAGTCGTCGAGGGCGGGTGTCCGGGCGACCTGGTCTTCGGCGGCCAAATCTGGTTCTTGGGACATGGAATGTCACTTCTCTGGTGGGGAACGAGCTCGAGGTTGTGGAAGAGGCGGAGACATTCCGACTAGATATAGTCGGACTCACCTCAACCCACAGTTTGGGCTCTGGAACCAAATTCCTTGAGAGGGGCTGGACCTTGTTCTTCTCTGGAGTTGCCGCAGGGGAGAGGCGGCGAGCTGGTGTGGGCTTATTGTTAGCCCCCCCGCTTGGTGCCTCTGTGTTGGAGTCATCCCCAGTAACTGAGAGGGTTATTTCCCTACGCCTTAGGGCTGGGGAAAGGGTCGTGACTGTGTTTTGTGCATATGCGCCGAACAGCAGTTCAGAGTACCCAGCCTTCTTGGAGTCTCTCAGAGGGGTTCTGGAGAACACCCCAGCTGGTGACTCCATAGTTCTGCTGGGAGACTTCAACGCCCATGTGGGCAATGACAGTGTGACTTGGAAGGGCGTGGTTGGGAGGAACGGCCTCCCTGACCTGAACCCATGCGGTGTGTTGTTGCTGGACTTCTGTGCGAAGTATAGTTTGTCCATAACAAACACCATGTTCGAACATAAGGATGTCCATTAGTGCACTTGGCACCAGGACACCCTAGGTCGCAGGCCTATGATCGACTTTGTAGTCGTAGCATCAGACCTGCGTCCGCATGTTCTGGACACACGGGTGAAGAGAAAGGCTGAGCTGTCAACTGACCACCACCTGGTGATGAGTTGGATTAGATGGCGGGAAAGGATGCCGGACAGACCTGGCAGACCCAAATGCATAGTGAGGGTGTGCTGGGAACGTCTGGCAGAGTCTCCCGTTCGTCGAGTATTCAACTCTCATCTCCGGCAGAGCTTCGCCTGCATCTCGAGGGATGTATTCCTTGCCTCTATTGCTGAGGCAGCCAGATGTAGTTGCGGCCGCAAGGTGGTCGGTGCCAGTCGTGGTGGCAAGCCCCGAACTCGATGGTGGACACCGGGGGTTAGGGCTGCTGTCAAGCTGAAAAAGGAGTCCTATCAAGCATGGATGGCTTGCGGGACTCCCGAAGCAGCTGACAGATACCGGCAGGCCAAGCAGCAGGCGGCTTCAGCGGTGGTCGAGGCAAAAACTCGGGTGTGGGAGGAGTTCGGTGAGGCTATGGAGCACTCCTTTTGGTCGGCATTGAAGAGGTTCTGGCAAACAGTCCGACACCTCAGAAAGGGGAAGCAGCCCCCAGTTCACACTGTTTACAGTGCGGACGGGGGCTTGTTGACCTCGACTGTGGATATAGTCGGTGGAAGGAATACCTCGAGGCCCTTCTCAATCCCACTGACATGCCTTCCGTAGAGGAAGCAGAGTCTGAGGATACGTACGTGGACAGTTCTATCACCGTGGCTGAGGTAATTGGGGTAGATAAATCACTCCCCAGTGGCAAGGCTCCGGGCGTAGACGAGTTCCCCTCGGAATTCCTCAAGGCTCTGGATGTTGGAGGACTGTGTTGGTTGACACGCCTCTACAACATTGCATGGAAGTCAGGAACAGTACCTCTGGACTGGCAGACCGGGGTGGTGGTCCCCATTTTTAAAAAGGTTGACCGGAGGGTGTGTTCCAACTATAGGGGGATCACACTCCTCAGGCTTCATGGGAAAGTCTACTCCAGGGTGCTGGAGAGAAGGGCACGACCGTTAGTCGAACCTCGGTTACTGGAGCTGCAAAGTGGTTTTCGTCCCGGTCGCGGAACACTGGACCAGCTCTACACCCTTGCAAGGGTACTCGAGGGTATGTGGGAGTTTGCCCAACCGGTCTACATGTGCTTTGTAGACCTGGAAAAAGAATTCGACCGTGTCCCTCGTGGTGTCCTGTGGGGGGTGCTCCGGGAGTATGGGATTGGTGGCCCGCTACTACGTGACATTCGGTCCTTGTACAATCGAAGCAGGAGTTTTGTTCGCATTGCCAGCAGTAGGTCGAGCTTGTTTCCGGTGAACGTTGGCCTCCGCCAAGGCTGCCCTTTGTCACTGATTCTGTTCATAAACTTCATGTACATAATTTCTAGGCGCAGTCAAGGTGTTGAGGGAGTCCAGCTTGGTGACCTTAGGATCTCGTCTCTGCTATTTGCAGACGATGTGGTCCTTATGGCCTCATCAGGCTGTGACCTTCAGCATTTACTGGAGCGGTTTGCAGCTGAGTGTAAAGCTTCTGGGATGAGACTCAGCACCTCCAAATCCGAGGCCATGGTTCTTAGTCCGAAACGGATGGACTGTACCCTTGGGAGTACCCTTGTTGGGAGTGAGGTCTTGCCTCAGGTGGAGGAGTTCAAGTATCTCGGGTAGTTGTTCACGAGTGAGGGAAGGTTGGAGCGTGAGATCAACAGACAGATCGGTGCAGCATCTGCAGTAATGCGGTCGCTGTACCGGACCGTCGTGGTGAAGAGAGAGCTGAGCCGGAAGGCAAAGCTCTCTGTTTACCGATTGATCTACGTTCCCACCCTCACCTATGGTCATGAGTTATGGGTCAAGACCGAAAGAGTTTCCTTCGTAGGGCGGTTGGACTCACCCTAAGAGATAGGGTGAGGAGCTCGGCCATCCGGGAGGAGCTCAAAGTAGAGCCGCTGCTCCTTCACATCCAGAGGAGCCAGTTGAGGTGGCTCGGGCATCTATTCCGGATGCCTCCAGGGCGCCTCCCTGGTGAGGTGTTCCGGGCATGCCCAGTCGGGAGAAGGCCTCCGGGAAGACCTAGGACACGCTGGAGGGACTATGTCTCACAGATGGCCTGGGAACGCCTTGGTGTCCTCCCGATGGAGCTGGAAGAGGTCGCTGGGGACCGGGAAGTCTGGACTTCCCTACTGAAGCTGCTGCTTCATTATTTCCTTGTTTCCTGTTTTGCACTCTTATTTTGATAGTACCTCCTGTTCTGTTTCCCTTGCACTTTCTCGTGATGATTTAGTTCAGCTGGGTGCATGGGGAGTTGTTGAATCATTTGTGTTTCTTTGTGTTGTCTCTTCGCTGTTTTAATAAGGATCTTGCACGAAAATTGCTTTGTAGGACATGCAGGACAATTGTAGACTAATTGCTAACAACAACACATCTGGCATCATCTAGTTTGGTCTGTGCTTTAGAAAAGAACCTGTCAAGTTAGAGAGGAGCCAAATGCATCAGAATGCCAATTCAGCCCAATTCCTCCACCTCCCCTGGAACAATCTCCTCTCTGACACGTTATTACAAAGTGACGGCTGGTTGTACGAGAGACGCGTGAAGACGGGGGGATTGCCGAGTGTGCCTGCCATCTTTGTTTACCATGCCTCCTCCAAGCTCATTTGCAGGAACAGACGCCACCACAATTAGCAAAAACATTACAGAGAAGCGGGAAGCGGATCGTTCATGTTTTACATAATGAGGGCTTCTCACATCAACAGCTGACAGTCATAGTGAAAGCATCTGCAATCACACACACACAACCGAAACAGCAGCAGCCTACCTGCTTCCTCTTTTCAAACTGTGCTTCTGGCATGAACCCAGGGTCCTTTTGCTTGAGGTGAAGACACGTTCATGTGATTTAAAGCATCTGGTCTTCCAGGGCATAAGAAGATGTAGCAGAAAGGGATATATGGCTTATCATTAGGTTTGGGTATTGTTTGAATCGAAATTATTCCAATTCCAATTATTATTCCTTGTTTTAATTTTGGCTCCAAATAATTCCGATGATTTTAAGAGGCAGGATGATAAAAGTTTGCATGGCATAAATGAGAGCTCTAATCGGAGTTCTTTTCGGATTAAATTTCTGAACTTCCCCATGAATTTTTTAATAATGCATCCATCCATCCAGTTTCTTCCGCTTATCTGAGATTGGGTCACACATTTTTAGCTGCTCAGCTAAAATGATCTCCAGTGCCTTAAAATGGACAGCAAAACCAGAGACATGGGGCAGTAAACAGAAGACAAATAACTGAATACTATAATACAAATAATACTATAATACTATATAATACGTTAATACTGAAAAATAACCAGAATGCCAAAATCTCAGCCAATGATCAACTCCAGGATGATCAAAGACAGTCTGGAGTTACCTGTAAGTACTGTGACAGTTAGAAGATGTCTGTGTGAAGCTAATCTATTTAAAAGAATCCCCCGCAAAGTCCCTCTGTTAAAAAAAAAGGCGTGTGCAGAAGAGGTTACAACTTGCCAAAGAACACATGAACTGGCCTAAAGAGAAATGGAGGAACATTTTGTGGACAAAATGGACTGACTACCTCCATGTCCTCTTTCACTACATCCATAACCCTCCTCTTTGGTCTTCCTCTAGGCCTCCTGCCTGGCAGTTCAAAACTCAGCATCCTTCTACCAATATATTCACCTCACTCTTCCACTTGCGTCCCTCTCATTTACAAACGTGTACTCCGTCTTGCTGTGGCTAACCTTCATTCCTCTCCTTTCCAGGGCAAACCTCCACCCTTCAAGCTTCTCCTTCACCTGTTCCATGCTCTCACTACATATCACAATGTCATCTGCAAACATCATAGTCCATGGCGATTCCTGTCTAACCCCGTCCGTCTGCCTGTCCATGACCATAGCAAAAAAGAAGGGGCTCAGAGCTGATCCCTGATGGAGTCCCACCTTCACTCGGAACTCCTTTGTCACACCTGCAGCACACCTCTCTACTGTCTTACAGGCCTCGTACGTGTCCTGCACCACTCCAACATACATCTCTGCCTCTCCAGTCTTCCTCACACAATCCTACTGTTAGTCCCATAGGACTGCTATTATTTTGAGCACTACAGTAGATCGACGGGTAAATTGAGAGCTTTGCCTTTTGGCTCAGCTCTCTCTTCATCACATTGACCAATGCAGAGTCACTTCAGAAGCTGCACCAAGATTGTCCATCTCGCGTTCTACCATTCCCTCGCTCATGAACAAGCCCCAGAGGTACTTTAAGAATTGGTGACAAAGGGCAGCCCTGATGGAGTGTAGTCCAACCCTCACTGGAAACGGGTCCAAACTGTTGCCGGTAATGCAAACCAAACTCTGACATTGATCACACAGTTAACGACCCGCCTGAATTAGATGGTCCGATACCCCACATTCCCGGAGTACTTCCCACAGTATTCCCCGAGGAACATGGTCAAATGCCTTCTCCGAGTACAAAAAATACATGTACCCTCCAGGACCCTGCCGAGAACATAGAGTTGGTCTTTTAATCAACTTTACGAGGAATGTTTCACAGATCTGTTTCCACAGAAGAACACTTCCACAAAAGATGTTTACATGTAAAAATCTGTATGCTGTTGTTTAGGGTTTAGCCTGGGAGCAGAATATCAAACAACAAAAAGGTTTGTCTATGAGCTACCGCGTGAACACTTATGCCTAGCTGGCTCATTGTTGTTGTAAGCTATTTTTATGACAACCTTATTTTCTTACCAGTAAACAGGAAGTTGTGCTATGTTAAAGTCTGAAAGTGTGTTGTATGGGTTGAAAAGGTCTGTTGAGTTTTGATAAAAGAGAAGCAAACTGAATAAACTTGCAACCGAAAGCTGTAGTTCCTGTCCTGTGTTTACACCAAACTTCCACGACATCAGTGGGCATCCTTGAACCCTCGATTACGTTGGCATCAGACATGATTTATTATGTGCTTTCAAAGACGGGGATATTTCTGTTATTTCCACAAAATGTATCTGGAGGTGTTTCATCATGTTGGTCGTGCACCTTCCTTTGCATATCATTGTTTTGTCATTTGTTTTGCCCTGCGCAGAATGCTCAGTTTTTGAAGAAGTTGAGCCAAACTTTGTAGCTGCTTTTTCTTCCTTGGTGATCGGGGCCATTTTCCCGTCGGTGGACATCAAAAGTAGAGTTCGACATTTAAAAATTTGTACCATCCCAGGACTATCTGAATGTTAGACCGGGTTCCCACAATGCTCGAGACTCAATGGCCAGCCCTACCGATTGTATCTATATATTGAGTTATAGGAGTGTAAAGGGGACTAAAGGGTTGCTACCTCAGCCACGGTGCTAGAACTGTCCGGGTGCATGCTCTCAGACTCTGCTTCCTCTACGGAAGGTATGTCTAATAATTACTATAAATACTGTATATTATATTATCAGTTATTATATATATAGTTACTTATTATATCTGTCTTAAATTGCTTATTTACTCATACTATGTCTACTATATTTTGTAGTTCAAGTGTAAATTCATTTAAAGCCGTCATTACAATACAAGGAACTGCTAACATGTGAGTCTGTGTTATCTTTTTTACTGTATGTCTACTATTTTCTGATTGTATCAACTACAATGGGTACTGGGAGAGGTAAAGGGGACTATAGGGGTGTTATTTCATCAGTAGAGGGCTCTAATAATAATACAAAACATATTTAGAAGATGGTAGACACGTTTTTTTCCACAACTACAAAAATATTCAATTTATTAATATTGCACGGATGTTGGATGTTGAATGTTCACTTATGCCGGTTGAGTCTGGAACCAATTAACTGTGATAAACCAGCGATGATTGAATTGTATAAATAAAGAATCCCATTTTGTGGAAATTCACTTGTATTATGGAACCAATTGCCCTCACTAAACGAGGGATTACATTATTGTTCTTCTTGACAGCCCATCAAAAATCATCTTGGTTGGGACATTTTGAAAAACAACAACAAAAAGAACGACTCAATAAACTGTAGTTGTAGACCGTGAACATATTTGATTTGCTTTTCATGTTTTTTTACTTACTTTTTGCTAATGCGTCATGGCCAGTTATGCCAGTTATGTGAGAACGTCAGTTTTGTATTATAGATGACAAAACATATGGTTGACTGGCGACCAGTCCAGGGTGTACTTTGCTTCTCGCCCAAAGTCAGCCGGGATAGGCTACAGCATACCCCCGTGACCCTTAGTGAGGATAAGAAGCATAGGAAATGGATGGATGAAAAACGTATGATTAGTAGTGTTATTATTGTAAGTATTAATTAGTAACTTTTTCACCTTAAATTATAATTGAACGGGAGGCCATACTTTGGACACCCTTGCGCCAATTGTTCTACTTTAAAACAAACTGCAGGCCGTACATGGCCCCCAGGCCGCATTTTCAACACCCCTGGTTTAAGATGCGGTTCCTGTGCCGCTTCATCCAGCAGATGATGGCGGTAATGATGTGGTGCTGCCCCCCTGGAGACACGACACACACAGAGAAGCATCTTTGTCTGGTCTTATGCTCCTCGCTGAGTCGTGGATGTGTCTCATTACGACTCGGGGCGCAGTTTGTCTCACAATACACGCGTGAACCATGCCACACACGCCATCATCATTAGTGGGCCTAATGAATTCCGAGCTAAATGACAATAATTTGATCGCATGACACTTTTTGTTGGTGCACCAGAAGCATATGCGTGAATGCAATCAAGGGAGAAAATGAAGCCAAGAGTGAGAGGGAGGGGGGCTTACGGTGGGGGGGCTGCTGAATGCGCAAAAATATAAATTATTTCCACCAATAACTACCGTATTACACCCAAAAAACATCATCATTGAAGTATCAGAGGCCGATGCTGGAACTTCCAAGTCATAAAGTGCGTCTTTGCGTCAGTCGGGGACTTGACGGCAATGTTGGCTTACCTTCCCCCAACCTCCAAACCCCCTCCTTCTGCCACCATCAGGAAGGTGGTGTCATGTGTCATTGCCTGTTTACTTCCACATTCAAATGAGAAAATAATGGCAAACATCCTTGATCATAAATCTGATTTCGCTGGATCGATTTATGCCATTGGAGGACGGCACGACGTCTGCACTTTCGCCACAGGTTGAACGGGAGCGTCTGTGTGTCTGCATCATCATGGCGTAGGCTGAGTGTATGACAATGTGTACTCTTGAGAGGTCAGGTAAACAACAGCTTGCGTGTCAGCTTTGTGTTATTGGCAGAAAAATAACTTTTGCTGTTTTTGGTTAAGATTGTCTTTTTAAAACATTGGTACATTCAAAACACAACATAAACAGAAAGTAGTTTCACTTTTGTAGATTTGACAAATGCTGCACCATGTATACAGTACGGATATGCAGTAAATACACTGCATATATGCGGGCACACCAATAAGACTTAGGGTTATTAGTATGGATTGCTACACCTTCAGTGCTTTTTACTTATTTAAAGTCCTTTGGGGCTGCTCCTCCGTGAAAGACAAACAGCTTACCAGATAACCTCATCAGTGGACTTATTGGAAAAGGAGCAATCAAAGAGTGAATAATAATAAATTGGACTTGCCGCTGGAGTTCTTGGCACAGATGAGGTGCTGGTAGGGCTGCAGCAGCCCCCAGATCTCCGAGTCCCCGCCGACGGTTTGCTCCAGAGCCTCCAGGCTCAACTTGGGAACGCCGTTGTCCCTCTGCAGCAGTGCGCTGCGCAGGACGCGGCCGAACACCTCCCTGAAGAGGCTCTCCACGCACGCCGTCAGGTAGATGGCGGCGTGTTCGTGGATCCGGAGCGCCATTCGGCTGTCCACCATCCACCTGAAGAACTTGCCCACGGAGAAGACCAGCCCGCAGCGCGCCGACTTCCCGCGGCTGAACTTGTCCCCGGTGCTCATGTTGTACAGGGACAGCGCGCTCAGGGCGGTCGCGATGCAGTTGACGGAGATGGTCCAGGAGAGGACCACCTTGACGGCGCTCTGGATCTCCAGCTTGGTGCACTTGGCGTAGCGCAGGCTGAGCCGCTGCGCCTCACGGGCCACACGCACCAACGCGCGGCTGACGAGCGCCGAGAGACGCGCCAGGACCTCCGGAGGCGGAGGCTCTCCGGCAGCCAGCAGCTCCTCGTCCCGCCGCAGCGCGCCCTCCACCTCGGCCAAACTCCACGGCACCTCCTCCAGCTCGGGCAGCTTGGCGCACTGGGCCGCGCACTCCAGCACCTCCGTGTCCTCGGCCAGAACGGTGTTGACCGTTTCTAAACTGTTCTGTCGGCTGTGCATGGATTCCGTCAGATGCCAGCGGTTGCCTCCATGCGAGAAGGACTGAGGCGGGTCGGAGCAGCACAGCGACACGCTGGACGACCTGACCGAGTCCGCGGCTCCACCATAACCGGAATCGAGCGTTAAGTCCTCCAGCGTCCTCACCGCGGTCTTACCATTGCCTGCCATCGCTGCGCCGCATACTGTTGGGTACGCTGCTCCCTCTCCTACGAAGCCATCCGCTCCTTGTGACGGTGCTCCCACCTTTCACCGTCCTCCGAGCCGCATCCGGTCGCTCAAAAGTACCCGGGGTTGGTGCAACGTGAGCGGGGAGGGACGAACTTTCCACCCCTTCTTCGCTCGACGCATAGACGTCTGCGTGAAGATCCACCACACACACAACTTCTCTACGTGAGGAGGAGGAGGAGTCTGGAGCACCTCCATCATTCTGGATTGACAGCTCAGAAAGCAGAACACAAACAAAGAGAAAGGTCGTAAATATGTCACTCTTACACCTGCGAGGTCCTCATTTTAAGCCAATGATAGCCAGAATAAAAGTTTTACAGGAATGGGCCAAGGCCATACGCCCTCCGACTGAGCCGAGGTGTCCAAAGTGCGGCCCGGGGACCCCCGTAGGGTCTCCCCTACTCCGATACATTTGTGGACTTCCTGCAGTTACTAAGTTTGGATGCATAAGTAAGGTCATGTGACAGTGTGTTAGATAGCAGTCCTTGTCATGGTAAATAAGTTATACTGCCGTCCTGATGAATCTTCTTCTTCTTCTTTTCCTTTTGGTTTATCCCTTCAGGGGTCGCCACAGCGAATCAATTGTCTCCATCTAACTCTGTCTTCTGTATCCTCTTCTCTTGCGCCAACAACCTTAATGTCCTCTTTCACTACATCCATAAACCTCCTCTTTGGTCTTCCTCTAGGCCTCCTGCCTGGCAAATCAAAACTAAGCATCCTTCTACCAAAATATTCACTATCTCTCCTCTGGACATGTCCAAACCATCTCAGTCTGGCCTCTCTGACTTTATCTCCAAAACCTCTAACATGTGCTGTCCCTCTGATGTGCTCATTTCTGATCCTGTCCATCCTGGTCACCGTCCTGATGAATGATACTCATAATAAATAATATTAGTAGTGATAATAGTGATGAGTGGTGTATAACAAAACATAGACATGGTAAAAATCAAATAAAACACTAAATCCAATAGAAACAGGAAAAACGATTTGGACACACCTGTTCTAAGTCAAACTTTGTGACTCATGGGTCATGGGGTTGGGGGGCGTACAGTATTTGCATAACTGCATGCAAAAAGTGTGGAAGCCACGTTGCAAGTTTTTTAGAATAAGACTCCCATTCCATTTTTTTCCGGTTACCCGGGTCGGGCTCGCGGGGGCAGCAGTTTCAGTAGGGAAGTCCAGACTTCCCCGTCTCCGGCGACCTCTTCCAGCTCCACCAGGAAAACACCAAAGCGTTCCCAGGCCAGCTGTGAGACATAGTCCCTCCAGCGTGTCCTAGGTCTTCCCCGGGGCCTTCTCCCAGCTGGGCATGCCCGAAACACCTCACCAGTGAGGCGCCAGGGAGGCATCCGGACTCCCAGTTATTTACAATTCAAACTTTGAAGGGCAAAACATTGAACATTAAAAGTATGAGAACGTGCTTCCTTCTTTACAACCTTGTTTTGCCGTCAAGCAAACAGTGAAACACAAATAACACTTTTCTGCAGAACCTTGTGGTCGACAAATTGCCTCTCTGTCCGTCTGCGTCACTCGGGCTCCCACTGCCCTGTAAAAAAAAACACTCTGCTTTGCTGATGCAGTCGCTATGATTACCGTAATGACATGCAAATTGATGGAATTGATGGTTATTTCCATAGCTTAATCAACTTAGGTCGTCGCTTTCGCTGACAATCAAGTCAGTTTTAACGCGGGGTCCTTGTATAAATATTTTAACGTTAGCAACATCTGGCGCTAATGCTAAGACACTTGGTGCATTTATGATCACCTTCACATCAAAAAGAGCACATTAGTGACACTCGCAGCTGATACAATACCACATCTTGCTGACTAACGGGTGCAGCAAGTGACCAGCTGCATGCCTGCAAATATCATTTATTAAAACCTGTTGCCTGGTAACAGCATATCATCATCATGCTTTCACCCCCAGCAAGAATAATAAATGCTTCACTAGCCATAACGTGTGCAGAGTGTGATTGTGGGTTGAGTTGTTTATAAACTAAAACGTTCGACTTGGGTTTTTTTATATTGTTTTTTTTGTATTGTTTTATATTTCGTTTATCTCAAAGGCATAAACGCGTTTTATTAAAAACATTTCAAAACTAGTGACATTTCTGGAGGTAATTATAAAACTATTAGCTGTTGTGGAGTTTTACTGACACCCAGTGGCCGCATCTGTCACAACACCCGCTGCTGCGTTTTTTTAGCCTTACATAATTACTGTCCTGTTTTTATGTAAGGTACAAACGTGACGCATTTGCTTATTGACAATCGAGGACCAGGCGGGCATCTGTATTGCATATAATAGTGAATACGTCCATACATGTCCCTGCAAAACATGCGGCTTGTTTTCATTTGTGAAATATTGCGTTGCTATATTTAAACTCAGTTTGGGGTTGGGGGGACAGTTGTTGCAAATAAGCAAGAAAATGACAACAAGGATGCGTCTCCGTGCCTTCCCTGCAGCTTCATGTGGCAATCCAGCACACAAACGAATTGCTGCGTGATGAATAGTTTGTGTTTACCCGAGTGGAAAGACTTCTTGTGCACGTGCGCAAGTACTTAAATTGTGTCTTTATCAGGTTGTATTGTAATGTGCGTTTTTGTTTGTTGGATGAGTTTACATATACTGTACCGTACCGTACTATGCAGGCCTCAAACGCCTACCGCCAAAATGGGCAGACGACCCACTACTGCCGCCTACCTTGGCGGTCTTGCAAATACACTTAAAACCTCAAGCGCGACGCTGTAATAGCTGGCATGGGACCATTTTGTAAGAATATTCATCTATTACTGAATGAATTAAAAACATATGCCCCAAATACCGCAGCGCATAACACAGCGTCACAGCTGTTGTGCTCTTCCAACCGTGGGGAAAAGCACGCTGTAGAAACGTGACCACGTTGAGGAACAAGCAGGGCCCCACGGACCAATCAGAAACCGCGCAGTTAAGTGCGTCACCCAATGGGCGGAGCCACTACTGAAGGTGCGGCGCTTGGAGCGAGCAGCCATTCGTGTGCGTTGCTGCGTGGAAATCTAGCGTTTTTAGCCACCAAAACACCAGCTCCGCCATCGGAGACGAGTGCCAAGGACCTGAGGGGAGTTTAGAAGAGCTAAGTGGTTCTCAGCGTTACAGTCAGTGGTCTTTGTATGACTTAATCGCCGTTATTCGTTGTATTTACATAACCAGCTTTCCAGAAGCCTCCCTGGCTACATTACGCTCATTTATCAAATCAGTTACGCTTGTCTCTTGTACATCTTTGATCAGACAATGTCTCCGGAGTGCAACTCGTCGTAAACGATCTTAAATTGTTGACATTTTCATCTTTTTTCATCATTTTTGACAAACAAGTTATACAACGCGGTGGGTTAGTGTTTGCGCCGCGCAGGTCCTAACGCCCGCCGGGTTGCCAGTCACGTTGCCGCAGAGCGTCTGTTGACCAAATGCTTCATCCTCCAACGCGTTCTAAGTTCTTTGTCACCATGGAAAAGGTTTTATTGGAGCAAGGTTAACTCCACATAGGTTAAAGTCATAAAATACCCCCCCACCCCCGTTTGTATCCACCCGCTGTTGTGCCTGGACTTACAGTACATTTGCACACAGTGTAGTTGAGTCTGAGTGCAGAAGATAACATTTTAAAGCAGAAGACCGCCACCCATTGGAGTAATGGTCGTTAATACGATCCACTGGTTCAGGAAGGGCTTGCGGCTCCACGACAACCCATCCCTCAAGGAGTCTTTGCTGGGGGCGGACACCGTCCGCTGCATCTACATCCTTGACCCCTGGTTTGCCGGCTCGTCCAACGTTGGGATCAACAGGTGGAGGTGAGTCCATCGCGAGTGGTCCACACTAGACCAGCTCAGCGTATGAGTATACAACACACACAGATGTCTTATTTACACTTGCCTCATGTGCTTTATGGCCTTGTACGTCTTTAAAAATGCAGGTAGATGTTTGGGTATGCAGTCGCTCTGATTTAATCCCACCGTTCTTACCTTGCGAACATTTTCTAATATAATTTAGTCAGGACTGAAGGAAAGAAGCAAAATAATAAATAATCGAAATAAATATTTAGCGTGATGGAGATATTTGTTCCCGCTTCCTTAAGTCATGTGCTTTCTTGGCTATGCTATGTCTGCGTTTGTTCCTTTTTATGTTTGCTTCTCTCATTGCTTTGTTTCAGCAATGCTATTTTGTGGGGTTTTTTTGGTCAAATAGTCAAACAAGATGTATTTTTTTTGTGCTAAAAATTGTGTTTTTATGGTACGATTTAAATATTAATGGACACCTTTCTGTCCAGCTTGCTCATGTGGAGTACCCACGTGTTTTTTTTACATGAACGTGCAGACGTTGTTTTTTGACTACCCTTGGAGAGGCTCAGTCAACCCGTGGACATGTCAGCTTTGTATTGTGACTGGCTAGGCCTGCAGCAGAGCGTCCATGTTGTTGTTATATAACGGGAGCCAGGGGTGACGCAGATGCTGTTGTTATGCACAAGAGAAAGGCAGCCCGAGCACTTGACAGAGCTTTATGTCGTGGTGCGTAGAGCGGGTTTGTTCTGAACTGGCTGTGACCCCAAACCCTCGCCATACATCAGCAACATTACTCAAGTGGGTCAGTGTGTTAGTAGATCCTCCACCCTCCTGCCTCCGTCCTGTCTTTGTGACCTACTTCTGCAACGAGACCCCCCTCACCCTATCTCCGCACAGCAGAATTAACTGTGAGCGCTAATCCGTACAAAGCCGCTTCGGTCTGATATCTACACCGACGGCGTCGAGGGGCTCGTGATTGCCCCCCCCCCAAAAAAAAGCAAAAGCAACTTAGGAGGTTCCAAAGGAAATACTGAGGCGTGTGATGGCGGCAACACGGACTAGCTGACATCAGCCCATTTGAGGATTTGTTGCTGTTTGATAAGTTGATTCAAACAGCTCGTATGTCAAGACATGGTCCCCGGGCCATTCTTTGGACACCCATGCTCTGAAATATCAGTTTTAGTGTGGCAAGAATGCTGAATGGGTAAAACTATACATACATATGTGTGTATATATCCAAATCAAGGGTGCTGGAAAGGCTTAAAAACTTAGAGGGCTTAAAAGGTGCTTAAATTTGAATGATTTCTGGCGATTTTTCCCTATAATAAACACCGCTAGCTGTTAGCCATGCTGTACAAAGTTGTTTGCAGCCACGCCGACAAGCTAATCGCTGATGCTTTATCCATTAGCTTCACGACAGACTTGTTTTATTTCCCCGACAGTATGTGATGCTACACATATCTGTATCGGTTAATATCAGAATCGTAAATTGAGGGTTGGGCAATATTGGCATATAAGGCCATATCGGACATGCCTAATTACTTCATTAACAAATATATGCATCAATTATTTCATACAATGCACATAGGCTGATTTGCTGCTTTCTCCCGCTCTTGAACACATTATAACGGGACCGTCTGTGAACGTAACGTGTCGGTTCAACTCCGTACAGTAGACGCAAGATGTGGAACCGAGTCACGTGCTTCTGGAGTCACAATTTTGGTGACTTTGGAGTTTGACAATATCAAAGACTCGCAGCTGTCAACTTGGACTTTGATGTCCACGACTCGCGACTGGTTTCGAATTCAAGTCTGAGAACTTCAACATACTTGAGATTTTCATTGAGCAATTTTGTATTCATCCAACGCGACTGTCAACAGCAAATTTTCACACAGAATCTGCCGCATTGAATGCAGCAAACGAGGGTGTGGCTAACATACTTGAATGACATGGTGTCTTTGAATGCAACCCCACATTTTTCCTAATGGTCAAACATTAAATAAACTATTAAACTACTGTTAGGCAAATACGTTTTCAGGCCAGTGGTATCTTTTAGTGTGATTCAAATGTTATTACATTTCATGTCCTGCCATTTCTCTTTCTGTTCATAAAATACATTTAAAATGGACATGTTTCACACACAGTTGCAAATAGTGAGTAGAATTTCACAACTGTGGTTAGTTTGACTAAATTGTAGCTCTTAACATATTTGTTTTGCTTTCATGTTTTATTCGCTCACTCCGTCTCCCACAGCACATGCGTCATGGCCAATTATTCAATTTGACAAAAACATCATCTACCCCCATTGTGGAGAGAAAGTTGTGCGAATAAAAAGGTAAAAGGCTTCCACCTGCCAACTTTGGTTCCTATGGCAACAGCACAGGAAGCTCCATATTAGTTCCACTTGTTTGTGTGTGTGTGTGTGTTCCCTCCGCCTACGGCAAACTAACACACACACATGAAGTGCACAAATATGCATGTGGGTAAAGTGTGTCCAAAAAGGCAAAAGGCCACAGATGTCCAAAGATTTTCCCCCAAGGGCCACATACTGAAAAATGAAAGCATGCAAGGACCACTTTGATATTATGTTTATTTTGTACAAATATTTAAAGAAAAAAATGCATCTCAGCTTTGTGATGTAGGTGAAAAATCGTATGATTAGTATGAACTTAGGTATTTGCTCTTTTTCCACATTTTTGCTGTTGTTTTTTTTTTAGGGGGGGGGGCTTTTCGAAACGTTTCAAAATTCTTCTTAAATAATCTTTTGTCGATTTGCTTTTTGAAATATTATGACTTTATTCCCATAATATTGTAGCTTTTTGCCTATTTATGTTGTGTTTGTTTCTCATAATACCACAACCTAAAAAAATAGATACATTTTCTCCTTAATATTTCAACCGTATGCTACTGAAGTGACGTTATTTTTGCTCCTGATACTAGAGGTTTATTCTCCTAAAATGTTTTCTTGTTAGGATGACTTTTTTCCTTTGATATTCTGACTTTATTCTTGCAAAATGGAAGCATTTTTGTCCTATTTCTGTTTGGTTGGTTGTTTTTTACAATATTTACTTTCTTGTTTTAAATTTGTTCTCACATAATTTATTTATTCCCATATTATTAGACCTTATTCTGATAACTTAATTGTTTTGTTTCTCATTATGTCACGGCATTACAAATTTTTTTTTTCTTAATATTGCAACTTAAATGCTACTAAAAGGATATTTGTTAGCTTACAACTGTTTTCTCTTAGTGACCTTATTCCTGTAAGCCTGCTGATGATTTAACATTTTTTACTGTTTTTATTAGTTTTGATAAATTACATTTTCAGAATGGCTCTTTGGACACCCCTGCAATATGAGGGACACTCACAAGCATGTCATTTCTGTCCTCTTTAGATTCCTGCTGCAGAGTCTTGAGGACTTGGACTCCAGCCTCCGTAAGCTCAATTCCCGACTTTTTGTGATAAGAGGCCAGCCCACTGATGTCTTTCCCAGACTCTTCAAGGTGACGCCTTTATCCCATTTAAGCGTTACATGATGTGCAACTGTTCTCCGCCCCACACACAAAAATAACCTCCTCTCTTCCGCTTCTCCAGGAGTGGAAAATATCTCGTCTGTCCTACGAGTACGACTCCGAGCCCTTTGGGAAGGAGCGAGATGCCGCCATTAAGAAGCTGGCCTCAGAGGCCGGTGTGGAGGTGACGGTCCGCATCTCCCACACTCTCTACGACCTGGACAAGTGAGTGCCACCCGGTCCACACTTCACCACTTTGCCACCCACCAATCATCTTTAATTCCCACCCCCGGCAGGATCATCGAGTTGAACGGGGGTCAGTCCCCCCTCACCTACAAGCGCTTCCAGACCCTCATCAGCCGCATGGACGCCGTGGAAGTGCCAGCGGAGTTCATCACGGCCGAGATCATGGGAAAGTGCTCCACGCCGCTGTCCGACGACCATGACGAGAAATTCGGGGTGCCGTCGCTGGAGGAGCTGGGTGAGTAACGACAGGCATGATACCGAAGAGCTGATGGACGTCCATAATCATGTGATGTTGCGCTTGCAGGGTTTGATACAGAAGGCTTGTCGTCGGCCGTGTGGCCAGGAGGAGAAACCGAAGCCCTCACACGTTTGGAGAGGCATTTGGAGAGGAAGGTTGGTCATTTCAGATAATCAACCTCTTCAGACCCACTTTTTATGTTAGTCCACCCTTTCCCTATGATAGGCCCGTAAAGTCCAACTTCCTGTCTGGACATCATCCTGTGACTTCCTTAGAAATTTGGCGCAAGAGAAGAGAATATAGAAGACAGGGTTAGATGGAGGCAATTGATTCGCTGTGGCGACCCCTGAAGGGATAAGCCGAAATGTATTCAGTATTGTCCAGCAGTCGCTCACACGTGTCCATTTGTGTTAGAAAAATCTTATTTTGTTATCCTTGTGGAATTAAAAGTTGAGTTACTTACTCTGCTTTATTTTGTTAACAGGCTATATACACGTGATAACCTTTTTCTAATTGTACTTTTTAAATGAAATTATAATAATAAATATAATATATTAATTCTTAATTAATTATCAATAACATACATACAAATATATAATAATAATAATATATAATATAATACATTAAAAAAATTCTTGGAGATTAATAAAGTACCTCATCTTCTTATTTATTTGTATTTATTTAATAATTCATTTTATTATGTATTTATTATTGTTTTTATTATATTTTTTTAAATAAATGTCATTGCCATCATACAAAATAAAAATCTAATGGCAAAAAGCATACGTTCAATGTCACAATCATCCAAATCTCCCTGTTATTTTCATATCAACCATTTTTATTAGGGAGTTCACAAATAAGATAGTCCACAAGATGGGTTTTTCGAGACGGGGCGAGATTTTAACAGTACTTTTAGAAAAAAATACAATAAAAAAATACATGACAAAATATTGCAATCTACTAATTAAATTTTTACTGTTATTTGGCATTTCTCCTCAAGAGGCTACACTCTTCTGCACTCTGTGTGTATGCTACCGACCCCGCCTTCACCCTTCGAATAAAAAGACTATGACTGACTCCGTTCATGTCGTTGTTGTATGGAAGAACTGATGCACCGAGTGGAACCTCTTTATAGCTGTTTGGAGGTGGAGATGAGGGAAAATCTGAGGCCAGCGACATTCATTTTGATTTATTGTGTGATTATTATCGTCCCAGTCCTAGTGCCCACGAGATATTTTTTTCTGAACGAGATATCTTGTCACGTTTTCATTTCGGGAGATCTTCCATTTATGTATGAAGTGAAGTGAAACAAAAGTGTTTATTTTGATTTTTCCCGAGAGGGGTTAAAGTGTCCAATAGATTTTTATGGTCCAAGTTGGTTTGCATGTACACTCATTATTGTTCTCTTGCAGGCTTGGGTGGCCAACTTCGAGCGTCCCAGAATGAACGCCAACTCTCTTCTGGCCAGCCCCACCGGCCTCAGCCCCTACCTACGCTTCGGTTGCCTCTCCTGTCGGCTGTTTTACTTCAAACTCACTGACCTCTACAGGAAGGTACGTCTGCAGAGAGTAAACAAACACGGATGCTCCTCTGACCCCTTCTGAGTCCATTCAGTTCATTAACTCCTCCCCACACAGGTGAAGAAGAACAGCTCACCCCCTCTCTCGCTTTACGGCCAGTTGCTGTGGCGCGAGTTCTTCTACACGGCGGCCACCAACAACGCCTGTTTCGACAAGATGGAGAGCAACCCCATCTGCGTGCAGATCCCGTGGGACCGCAACGCCGAGGCGCTGGCCAAGTGGGCCGAGGGCTGCACCGGCTTCCCCTGGATCGACGCCATTATGACACAGCTGAGGCAGGAGGGCTGGATCCACCACCTGGCTCGGCACGCCGTGGCCTGCTTCCTGACGCGAGGAGACCTGTGGATCAGCTGGGAGGAGGGCATGAAGGTAGACAAGAATGATGAGACATTCAAACTAGAGAAAATCTCACTTTTTTTGTACAGTAGTGTTCAAAATAATAGCAGTCTAATGGATGACTGTCACTAATTATACTTTTTATACTAATTATTATATCTGCTACGTGGCAAACAAGTTATCAGTGATGCAGTAGATTCTCAGAAAACAAACAAGACCCAGCATTCACGATATGCATGCTCTAAAGGCTGTGCAATTGGCCAATTAGTTGAAAGGGGCGTGTTCGAAAAAATAGCAGTGTGGCATTCAATAAGTGATCAATATTGTGAAAAAACTGGTGTGAATCAGGTGGCCCTTGTTTAAGGATGAAAGCAGCAATTGTTGAACATCATTTCTCTTTGAAAGACTGAGGAAAATGGCTCCTTCACGACATTGTTCAGAAGAACGCGTACTTTGATGTTAATTGGAGAGGGGAAAACCAGAGACACGTGGCATAAAAATCTAAATGGATGGAAGAATAACCAGGATGGCAAAGGCTTAGTCAATTTTCATGTCCAGGGTGATCAAAGACAGTCTGGAGGTACCTGTAAGTGACAGCTAGAAGTCGTCTGTGTGAAGCAAATCTATTTACAAGAATTCACGCAAAAGCATGTGCAGAAGAGGTTACAATTTGCCAAAGAACACATCAACTGGCCTAAAGTGTGGGATGAATGCTGGTCTTGTTTGTTTTCTGAGAACCTACTGCACCTACTGGTAACTTGTTTGCCTTGTAGCAATAATAGTGTAGTGATTCATCTGGTTAGTCACATTTATGTTGTGTGTCTGAAGGTGTTTGAGGAGCTGCTGCTGGACGCCGACTGGAGCGTGAACGCTGGCAGCTGGATGTGGCTCTCCTGCAGCTCCTTCTTCCAGCAGTTCTTCCACTGCTATTGTCCCGTCGGCTTCGGACGGCGCACTGACCCCAATGGAGATTACATCAGGTGTGTAGCAAACACTCCATTCGGCATTTCCCTCAGGAGACCGTGGGTTCCTGGGATGACGTGAATTGTAGTTGGCCATGACACATGAAGGTAGGTGTAACAGACCCTGTGGGAGAGAGGAACAGTGTTGTGGGAGAGGCAAAAAGTGAGTAAAAAAAACATGAAAATCAAAACAAATATGTTTACAACTTCAAGTGAGCTTGTTGTTTTTAAAGTCACAAACAAGACGTGAGTGCTCTTAGATGGATGAGGGCCCCACATTGGCACCCGCTGCTCGTTGAGAAGAGCCGTGCGTGCTTTTATGTCAGTCTCCATAAGTCTCCTCCCTAGGTTTTTCGCTAGTCGCCTTTTTTGTAAACGTGTATACAATTGCTGAGTTGGCAACTTTGATCCCTCCTGCTATGTCTTCTTCTCTGGCAGACAATGTGCGTATCAGGTGTGTTAGAAAGCGGAGTTACCAGGTCTTCTACTGTGCAACCTAACGACAAGTTCACAGTCCCATTATAATGTGTTATGAGCGAGGGAGAACAGGTAGCGCAAAATCTATTATCTTCAAAAATCGAACATAATTAATGGGTTAATTCATTTTACAGTAATTTTGGGTCAAATTTTCATATTTGCGTGGTCACATTTCGACAACATTTCAAGAGTACTAATAAATAGATACAGTGAGTAATCATCTTTAAAAAATATTGAACATAATTGGTTCGTTACTTTTAGAGTAATTCCGGGTCACAATGTGTCTTTGCATGATTACATTTTGACAAAAGGTTTACATGAGCACTAATAGATAGATACAGTGGTGTGAAAAACTATTTTCCCCCTTCCTGACTTTTTATTCTTTTGCATGTTTGTCACACAAAATGTTTCTGATCATCAAACACATTTTAATATTAGTCAAAGATAACACAAGTAAACACAAAATGCAGTTTTGAAATAAATGTTTTTATTCTTTAGAGAGAAAAAAATCCAAACCCACATAATAGCTCTGTGTGAAAAAGTAATTGCCCCTAATTGCACCTAATAAGTGGTTGGGCCACCCTTAGAAGCAATAACTGCAATCAAACGTTTGCAATAACTTGCAACAAGTCTTTTACACGCTCTGGAGGAATTTTGGCCCACTCATCTTTGCAGAATTGTTGTAATTCAGCTTTATTTTAGTGTATTTCTAGCATGAAGCGCCTTCTTAAGGTCATGCCACAGCATCTCAATGGGATTCATGTCAGGACTTTGACTAGGCCACTCCAAAGTCTTCATTTTGTTTTTCCTCAGCCATTCAGAGGTGGATTTGCTGGTGTGTTTTGGGTCATTGTCCTGCTGCAGCACCCAAGATGGCTTTAGCTTGAGTTGACCAACAGATGGCCGGACATTCTCCTTCAGGATTTTTTGGTAGACAGTAGAATTCATGCTTCCTTCTATCACAGCAGGCCTTCCAGGTTTTGAAGCAGCAAAACAAGCCCAGACCATCGCACTACCACCACCATATTTTACTGTTGCTATGATGTTCTTTTTATGAAATGCTGTTACTTTTACGCCAGATGTACCGGGACACGAACCTTCCAAAAAGTTCAACTTTTGTCTCGTCAGTCCACAAGATATTTTCCCAAAAGTCTTGGCAGTCATCGAGATGTTTTTTGGCAAAATTAAGACGAGCCTTAATGTTATTTTTGCTTAATAATGGTTTGCGTCTTGGAACTCTGCCATGCAGGCCGTTTTTGCCAAGTCTCTTTCTTATGATGGAGTCGTGAACACTGACCTTAATTGAGGTAAGTGAGGCCTGCAGGTCTTTAAATGTTGCCCTGGGATCTTTTGTGACCTCTCGGATGAGTTGTCTCTGCGCTCGTGGGGCAATTTTGGGCGGCCGGCCACTCCTGGGAAGGTTCACCACTGTTCCATGTTTTTGCCATTTGTGGATAATGGCTCTCACTGTGGTTCGCTGGAGTCCCAAAGCTTTAGAAATGGCTTTATAACCTTTACCAGACTGATAGATCTCAATTACTTTTGTTCTCATTTGTTCCTGAATTTCTTTGGATCTTGGCATGATGTCTAGCTTTTGAGGTGGTTTTGGTCTACTTTTCTGTGTTAGGTAGCTCCTGTTTAAGCGATTTCTTGATTGAAACAGGTGTGGCAGTAATCAGGCCTGGGAGTGGCTACAGAAATTGAACTCAAGTGTGATAAACCACAGTTAAGTTTTTTTTAACAAGGGGGGCAATCACTTTTTGTGATTTGGAGTTTTTTTCCTCCCTTAATAACGTAAACTTTAATTTTAAAACTGCACTTTGTGTTTAATTATGTTATCTTTGACTAATAGTTAACTATTTTTTATTAGCAGAAACATTTAAGTGCGACAAACATGCAAAAGAATAAAAAGTCAGGAAGGGGGCAAATAGTTTTTCACACCACTGTAAATAATCATCAGATATACTGTATATTTTATTCCAGTCTGATGTTGAATGGGTTGGACCATCACTTTTTTTGTACGCTCACAACGGCTATGGTTTAAATGCGCATATTCATTTATTACCAACTGAATGGGAAAGTTTGTGGAGTAGCTGTATCTGAATTGCAAAAATACATGCAAGCCACGATAGAGACTCATTTTCATGATGACAGGTTTTCATTGCTGCTCAACACCAATATAAATGAAATGAAACACTCCTAATGCACGGAATAACGTGTTTGTTCATATGATGCACACACAGCAATGAACAACATTTTTAATGTTCCCTTTGGGAATCTACGTATTAAACAATCCACCTCTCATCACACAGACGCTACCTGCCCATCCTGAGGGGTTTCCCAGCCAAGTACATCTACGATCCCTGGAACGCTCCGGAGGGCGTGCAGAAGGCAGCCAAATGCGTCATCGGCGTGCATTACCCTAAGCCCATGGTACACCACGCCGAGGCCAGCCGCCTCAACATTGAGCGCATGAAGCAGATCTACCAGCAGCTCTCCTGCTACCGAGGCCTCGGTGAGGACCAAGAAACCCTGCAGGAATCAAGACCTCTGATTGTGAAGGCTTATCTCTGTCTGATTCCACAGGTCTGTTGGCGTCGGTTCCCTCCACCTCCAATGGAAATGGCAACAACAAGCCGTCCTCAGATGTGATAGGCTACTCCGTTGAAGCTCCTCATGATGCTGCAGCGCCATCTGGTAAAATAACTTTGATTCGCTTTCTCTCTCCTCATTTGTTTCTTTCTTTCTTCTTTATTCTTTTTTTGTCGTGTACTTCCAGGCTATCAGATGCCAGCACAGTCCCAAGAAGACTGGCAAAGCGGCGTCATGATGTACTTGCAGGGTGACTCCCAGAGCAGCATGGCCGCACATCAGCAGGGTAAGCAGATGATCCACACGTTTAGAACCCCTCATCCTAATAGAACAGGGGTATCCGAATTGCAGTTTTTTTACTGGCCCGCGCCGTATTCTAAAAATATAATTTAACAAGAAAACTAAAAACAAACAAACACCAATACATGGAAAAATCAGCATTACTTTTACAAGAATAAAGTTTAAATATAATATTATATAATAAGGAACAAAACAAAACAATCAAATAAGTTGTAAATTTTGGATAACTAAGTTGCCAAAAACATTATAACCTTACAAAAAAATCACAATATTATGGCAATTAAATAATTCAGAGAAGGAAATATACAACAAGAAATTTAAAATAGTTTGAAATAAAAAGAAAAAACAGAAACCGGAGAATCAAGTCAAAATATGAGAAAAAAGTTTTGATGAAAATAAAAATGTAATATTTTGAGTCATTTTACTAGCACAGAATTTAAATGTTAAAGAAAAAAAATCATTCATTAACTTTTAAAAACCTGTAATATTATAAGAAACAAACAAAAGTTGTAATTTTTGGAAAATTAGGTTAGGGAAAAATTAGGTTGGGGTCCGCGTCGCAAGGGCAGCGCAACCCGGGACCCCCCATTTTCTTCCGGATAAGCGGAAGAAAATCAAAGTGTGGGAATAAAGTCATAATATTACAAAAAGCAAATTTTAGAAGAACATTTTAAGGGGAAAGTATTTGGGGGAAAAAACACCACAGCAAAAATGGGGGGGGGGGGGGGCTGCAGTAAAGTTCATAATAATAATGTGCATTTTCAGTTTTATCACAAAGTGCAGCATATCCTTACAAAATATCAAAGCGGCCCGCACAGCCTCTCAGTTTTCAGTCCAAGTCTGGCCACCCCTGTAATAGAAGCTTGTTTGCATTCCAGGTTACGTCAGCGCCAGTATGATGTGTTACCCTCAAGGCAGCCGACAGAATCCCGCTCTTCAAAAAGGTAAAGTTGTTTGTGGTGAAAGAATCAAAAGTGTCAACAGCTGGTGGCTGGACTGATGCAGTTACACATTTAGGCCACCAGTTGGTGCTGGTGCTGCGTAAAACTTGAAGAAGACCACTGCCGGGAGAAAGCATGAGAGATACTGGTTCTCTACGCTACATAGAGCACATGAAAGACAAAAAGATGAAATACAGGAATTAAAGAATTAAACAGGAATAGTAAAAGAAGACAACGCCTGTGGTTTTCACTATTCCAATACCAGAGCTTAAATATTATTATTATTGTAGCATCTGCAGACAATTAATGTAGGCCACAACCATGCCAAACAAATATGAGCAAATGTAGCTAGAAGAATATCAGCAAAGGTGTAGCTAGAAGAAAAATTAGCGAACGTATCTCTCTATACACAGGCGGCGCTGCGCACACACACAAGCGCTTAGCCTGACACGTTCGCGGCTCAAAAGACAAGTTATAATTCGTGACATATGTTTGCTGACAACATTAAAGTACAGACGTATTTTACGGATTACGTGAATTACCCTGATAGCAATCCCGTTATGCGGTGTCATAATCCATAATCCATGCGCATAGGGAGGACTCATCTCGCACTCTCAGTCACCCAGATGAAGGAGAAAACACGTCCGCCTTGCAGACATGTCCGTGGGATGACGTTAGTTTCACATTGAACCCTGGATATTCAGCTCCCGGCTACAACGGTTGACTTCCCTCACTGTGCCCGAACTGCTCTGTCATGGTGCTGGGAGCTCGCGCGCTGGTCTAACCGCTGGTTGTTCTAAATCACACCATAAATGGATGCATAACCATGTGAAATGATCAGTCCTACCCTAAAAGTAATGTAATAGCAGGACGGCTGTAATTCAGTCGGCCATTCATTTTGCGCGCCCATTGTTTTTCAATTTTATCTTTTATTGGGTGGACTTTTATTTTCATTAGGGGCCTGACTCATAGAAGTTTGTTACAAAAGCCAAACAATATTGTTGGTCATGCTGTGTAGTAAAAAAACAACTTTACTAACATGAGGTCTGCCTGTCTTGCTGTCAAAAAGTCAGAATTTAGTGGGGAGGATACACCTTCTGGTGGAGGATTTAATTAAAAGTGTCTTTTCTCGAATCTTTGCAGGGCCTGAGCACCACTCCAGCACTCAAATGAGCAACAAGCGTCACTGCGAGGACTCTGGAAACGGCAAAAGCTCAAAAGTCCAGAGACACTAGTCTCCAGAAAAAGTTAGTATCTCAAATTCAAAATGTTTTGTCCAAGAAATTAATTTCACTAACATCCCGTTTTTTCTGCTCCCCGCAGGAATCTCCATGTGGTGACCTCCCCCTTAGTAATAACAATTCTCTACATGGCCCATGGTGACCTCGCCGCAGTGTCGCACTTTTTTTGCCGGGAGGGGGAGTTTAACACAAGTTGTCGTTTATATATAAAGAATTTGCTCATTTCCACTTGTACATATTTGGGTATTGTATGTGCATCCTCTCACTTTGTGTAGCCATAGATCCATTATATATATTTTTGATATGAGAAAACTTGAGTGAATGTTTCTTTTGGGACATTTTTTCAATTAAAAGCTGTCCATTAAAAAAAAAAAAAAGTTACAAAATCTTATAAAGCAGCTTCATGTCCAATTCATCTCCTTCTGTTCGAGCCTATTTAACAACTAAATGTCGGAAATAATTGTTTATTAATTTCAGTGCTTGTAGACTTGTTTGTTTTCCCACTGTAGATGCAACATCACGATAAAGCAACCCGTCCACCATTGTGTAACCCCAACAACTGCTACATTGGCTTCATGGTTCTTCTCAGTCCGCTTGTTTAATTAAAATTACGTCAACGCAAACTCTCGCCGTGTGTTATGTAACAGCAGTGGTCTCAAACACTTTTTTGTGGCCTTCTTAATTTCATTTTCTGTAAAATGACAGGTAATGGAACAAGTTACTTCTACTACAAGGAGTAATAAACAATTGTGTTAGTTCTAAGCATGAAACTTTAGCATATGCTTCTTTTTCTTTTCCTGTCGGCTTATCCTTTCAGTGGTCACCACAGCAAATGAATTGCCACCATCTAACCCTGTCTTCTGCATCCTCTTCTCTCACACCAACTACCTTCATGTCATCTTTCACTACATCCATAAACCTTCTCTTTGGTCTTCCTCTAGGTCTCCTTCCTGGCAGTTCAAAACTCAGCATCCTTCTACCAAAATACAGTAAAGGAAAAAACTATTTGAACCCCAGCTGATTTTGTAAGTTTGCCCACTAACAAAGAAATAATCAGTCTATAATTTCAATGGTAGGGTTATTTGAACACTGAGAAGACGACAATGACAAAAAAATCCAGAAAAATGCGTTTCAAAAAGAGTTATAAATTAATTTGCATTTCCCTGAAGGAAATAAGTATTTGATCCCCTGTCCGTCAGCAAGACCTCTAGCTCCCAGGTGGATCTTATACAGGTAACGAGCTGACATTGGCAGCCCTCTCAGCTCGATACCTGTGTAAGAAAGACCTGTCCACAGAAGCAATCAATCAATGCAGATGCCAAACTCTGCACCCTGGCCAAGACCAAAGAGCTTTCCAAGGATGTCCGGGACAAGATTGTGGACCTACACAAGGCTGGAATGGGCTACAAGACCATCGCCATTTGGTGACAACAGTTGGTGCAATTATTTGCAAATGGAAGAAACATAAATTAACTGCAAATCTCCCTCGGTCTGGAGCTCCATGCAAGATCTCACCTCCTGGAGTTTCAATGATAATGAGAAAGGTGAGGAATCAGCCCAGAACCACTCGGGAGGAACTTGTCAATGATCTCAAGGCAGCTGGGACCATAGTCACCACAAAAACAGTTGGTAACACACTACGCCGTGAAGGACTGAAATCCTGCTGGGCCCGCAAGGTCCCCCTGCTCAAGAAAGTCCATCTTCAGGCCCGTTTGAAGTTTGCCACTGAACATCTGACTGATTCAGAAGAAGCCTGGGTGAAAATGTTGTGGTCAGATGAGACCAAAATTGAGCTCTTTGGCATCAACTCAACTCGCCGTGTTTGGAGGAGGAGGAATGCTGCCTATGACTCCAAAAACACCGTCCCCACCGTCAAATATGGAGGTGGAAACATTATGCTTTGAGGGTGTTTTTCTGCCAAGGGGACAGGACAATTGCACCGCATCAAATGGAGGATGGATGGGGCCATGTACCGTCAAGTGTTGGGTAAGATGGGTCGTGGTTGGGTACTCCAGCATGACAATGATCCAAAACACACAGCCAAGGCAACAAAGGATTGGCTCAAGAAGAAGCATATTAAGGTCAATGAGTGGCCTAGTCAGTCTCCAGATCTTAATCCCATAGAAAATCTTTGGAGGGAGCTGAAGGTTGGAGTTGCCAAACATCAGCCACGAAACATTAATGACTTGGAGAGGATCTGCAAAGAGGAGTGGGCCAAAATCCCCCCTGAGATGTGTGCAAACCTTGTGACCAACTACAAAAAACAGCTGACCTCTGTGATTGCCAACAAAGGTTTTGCCACCAAGTACTAAAGCACGTTTTTCAAAGGCATCAAATACTTATTTTCTTCATGGAAATGCAAATTAATTTATAACTTTTTTGAAACGCATTTTTCTGGATTTTTTTTGGCCATTGTTGTCTCTGTGTTCAAATAAAGCTACCATTGAAATTATAGACTGATCATTTCTTTGTTAGTGGGCAAACTTACAAAATCAAATTGTTTTTTCCCTCACTGTATTCACTATATCCGCTCCGGGCATGTCCGTAACTTTGTCTCCAAAACTTCTAACGTGCTGTCTTTCTGATGTTCTCATTCCTGATCACAACAAAAGATAACCTCTGTCAGAGTCGCCACTCTTGGCAAGACACACACCAGCAGGAAGGCAGGAGTCACAGGACACAAACCTAGAGTCAGATATTGTCTTTTGCAAAAAGAGACGAGGCCTTCGCTATCCGCTCCAGCCGGTTCTGAATTGCCTCCTCTCCTTTCTGCCTTTTTATTACTTCTTTTACATGGAGCCACACAAATACATTCCAACCACCATATAAGGAGTTCTTTATCAGTTGGTGTCTAGTCGTGGTCAGTGTGGGTCAGGGGTTAAAAATGTGGGTGCGTTAATGATTTTACGACAGCCCAGCAGTATGGACTCACGTAGCTAATACATTTCTAACATAAGATAAAAGTGTACTTCTTTTTTCCATGAGATAACGTGTACTTTTTCATCGTTTCCCTCCTGTTTATCGAATGAAAACACATCAAAACATATCACTTGTCACTAGGATTTTCATGATCATCAAATGCATTTCACTTCAGATAACTAGCAAACTCTTATCTTCATCATTATCTTGGTTAAGGTCTTGTTTTAGCAAAGATTTATATACATCACTAAGCACAATACCAGTAACAGTAGAATTAATTATTTTGGTCGTCATAATGCGAAGACATAATTTGATACATCCAATGAAAAGACAAAAAGTATAAATTCTATAATAATGTATCCACGCCGCTTGTATCCGCGATCTCGTTCTTTCAACCGTCCCTCTCTTGTGGACAAGACCCCCAGATACTTGAACTCCTACACCTGAGGCAAGACCTCACTCCCAACCCGGAAGGTAAAGTCCACCCGTTTCCGACTGTGAACCATAGCCTCGGATTTGGAGGTGCTGAGTCTCATCCCAGACGCTTCACACTCAGCTGCAAACCGCTCCAAAAAATGCTAAAGGTCACAGCCTGATGAGGCTGTGAGGACCATATCGTCTGCAAATAGCAGAGACGAGGTCACCAAGCTGGACTCCCTCAACACCTTGGCTGCGCCTAGAAATTCTGTCCATGAAGATTATGAACAGAATCGGTGACAAAGGGCAGCCTTGGCGGAGGCCAACGTTCACCGAAAACAAGCTCAACTTACTCCTGGCAATGCGAACCAGGCTCCTGCTTCGATTGTACAGGAAAGCGACCACAAATCCCGTACCCCCCACAAGACACCACCAGGAACACGGTTGAATGCCTTTTACAAGTCAACAAAGCACATGAAGACTTGAGCTGGTCCAGTGTTCCGCGACCGGGACGCAAACCACATTGCACCTCCTGTACACGAGGTTCGACTAACGGTCGTACCCTTATCTCCAGCACCCTGCAGCAGACTTTCCCAGGGAGGCTGAGGAGTGTGATCCCCCCCTATTGTTGGAAAACACCCCGGTCTGCCAGTCCAGAGGTATTGTTCCCGACTTCCATGCAATGTTGTAGAGGCGTGTCAACCAACACACTCCCCCAACATCCAGAGCCTTGAGGAATTCAGGTGCGAAACTCGTCCACCCCCGGAGCCTTGCCATTGGGGAGTGTTTTAACTACCCCAAATACCTCAGTCACGGTGATAGAACTGTCCACATACGTGTTCTCAGACTCTGCTTCCTCTACGGAGGGTATGTCAGTGGGATTGAGAAGGGCCTCCAATACAAGCGGCGGAAATGTGTTTTCTCAGTAGGGTGGCTGACTCACCCTAAGTAATAGGGTAAGGAGCTCAGCCATCCGGGAGAAGCTCAGAGTAGAGCCTGTGCTTCTTCACATCGAGAGGAGCCATTTGAGGTGGCTCGGGCATCTAGTCCGGATGCCTGCCGGGCGCCTCCCTGGTGAGGAGTTTTGGGCATGCCCAGCCGGGAGAAGGCCCCGGGGAAGACCTAGGACATGCTGGAGGGATGTCTCACAGCTGGCGTGGGAACGCCTTGATGTCCTCCCGGTGGAGCTGGAAGAGGTCGCCAAAGACCGGGAAGACTGGACTTCCCTACTGAAATTGCTGCCCCCACGACCCGGACCCGGATAAGCGGAAGAAAAAGGATTGGAAAGGAGTAATTTACACTATTGAGATCACACATGGGTATGCAATAGAACATGCTGGTGTATATAACTCTGTTGAGTTGTTAACAGGCTATAACTATATGGGCAAGTTGAGCCGATCAATCCCCAAAATCTGCACTACTGACACCAGTATAGTATAGTATCGCATCGCCGATCCTAATGTGATGAGAACGGTACAGAATCTATACCAGTATTTTCCTTATCAGCCATGAGCAGTATGTTGTCAAGTCACACTCAACCACACCTCCCCACTGTTGGATTCACAGTATGTACCACAAATACATCTAAGCAGGTTTGAAAATCGAGACAGAAGACATTTTATACACTGTTAAATTTAAACCTAAAACACAGTCTGCAACATGTTGTTAAATAGTATTCAACATCTTGAACTGCATGTAGTAAGTACAATTGCTGTTGCAGTTATGCATCTGACATTCCAGATAGTGAAATATTTCGTCCAAATTTTCTTTAAAATGTTTACTAATTTACCAATTATTTGTTTCCAGAAATATTTATATTTAAAAGTCGCATTAATTGTTTTGCACTTAGGCATCAGGATATATCAAAATCTAAGCAAATTCTGATCTATGAATCGTGAACCAAATCGAACCGCCAGATACTAGGCCAAGCCCTCTCCTAACACACTCTTATTTAGCAATAGGATATGCTTTTAATCAATACCTATAGTATTACCTAATGACATGTAACTCATTTAGCCGTTTACCTCAAAAGGAGGTGCTGCGCTTTTTCTTTTTTCCTTCTAAATTTAAAGCACTCCATGCAACAAACATATCTTTTTCCTCACCAGCCCATGCACATTTAGGTAATGCATGCAGCACACAAACCAATGGACTGAGCACTCTCTTTTTGACACTTCAAATTCCATGCCGTGCTTCACAACACCTCCTCCCTGAGTCACCACCTTATCGTGGTGGAGGAGTTTGCGTGTCCCAATGATCTTAGGAGCTAAGTTGTCGGGGGCTGTCATGCCCCTGGTAGGGTCACCCATGACAAACAGGTCCTAGGGGAGGGACCAGACAAAGAGTGCTCAATAGACCCCAATGATGCACAATAACAATAGACTTCGTTTTCCCTCGCCTGGATGCGGGTCACCGGGGCCCCACTCTGGAGCCAAGCCCGGAGGCAGGGCACGATGGCGAGCGTCTCGTGGCCAGGCCTGCACCCATGCGGCCCGGTCGGGCACAGCCCGAAAAGGTAACGTGGGTCCCCCCTCCCATGAGCTCACCACTCGTGGGAGGGGCCAAGGGGTTGGGTGCAAAGAGAGCTGGGTGGCGGCCGCAGGCAGAGGCCTTGGCGGTCCGATCCTCGGCTACAGAAGCTAGTTGTCGTACGTGGAATGTCACCTCTCTGGCAGACCTGGCGGTCGCTGATGCAAAATCCTGACATGGGAGGAGTTTGGAGAAGCATAGAAAACGACTTTCGGATGGCTTCAAAGAGATTCTGGACCACCATTCGCCGTCTCCGGCGGGGGAAGCAGTGCACAACACCGTGTATGGTGGGGACAGTGTACTGCTGAACTCGACTCGAGATGTTGTGGATCGGTGGAGGGAATACTTTGAAGACCTCCTCAATTCCACCGACACGCCTTCCAACATGGAAGCAGTGCCTGGGAGCTCTGAGGCGGGTTCGCCTATCTCTGCGGCTGAGGTCACCGAAGTGGTCAAAAAGCTTCTTTATGGCAAGGCCCCGGGGTTGATGAGATCTGCCCGGAGTTCCTTAAGGCCCTGGATGCTGTGGGCGTGTCTTGGTTGACACAACTCTGCAGCATTGCGTGGATGTCGGGGTCGGTGCCCCTGGACTGGCAGATCGGGGTGGTGGTCTCGCTTTTCAAGAATGGGGACTGGAGGTTGTGTTCGAACTATCGTGGGATCACACTCCTCAGCCTTCCCGGCAAGGTCTATTCAGGGGTTCTGGAGAGGAGGATCTGCCGGATAGTCAAATCTCGGATTCAGGAGGAGCAGTGTGGTTTTCGTCCTGGTCGTGGAACTGTGGACCAACTCTATACTCTCGGCAGGGTCCTTGAGGGTGCCTGGGAGTTTGCCCAACCAGTCTACATGTGTTTGTGGACTTAGAGTAGGCATTCGATCGTGTTCCTCGGGGAATACTGTGGGGAGTGCTCCGGGAACATGGGGTATCTATGTCTATGTCTCTCAGGTGGCCTGGGAACCCCTCGGCATCCGCTAGGGAGAGCTGGAAGAAGTGGCCGGGGAGAGGGACCTCTGGGCTTCCCTGCATAGGTTGCTGCCCCCGCGACCCGACCTCGGATAAGCGGAAGAAAGTTGAGGGATGGATGGATGCTTCACAACACATTTTTCTCCCCATCTTCAGCCAACAGTAACTCAACTATCACTCAGTACCTTTAAAACATAACAACAAAGATTCATACACAAGATATATTATGTAAGTAACGAATGCCATTTCCTGAGCAATACACTTACATAAATGAGTCATGCAACAAACACTTCAACTTTCATTAATAATCCTCAACTCCCAATCCACCTCATGCACCGTGCAAACATGTTTCCTTCTCACTAACATTTAGCTACCACTCATTCCAAAACAACAAATAATCATGCTCTTCTAAACCCTATTATATTTTATTCATTTGTTTAACTTTATTGTTTTCTTGTTCAACTTTACTCTTCTTATCTTGGGCTTCATTAAATGTAACCTCTGTAACATCTTCTGGAGGCACCCAGCCAATGTCCGCACTGAGTAGTACAGAACAGCCGGGCAACGGATGACAAGTTCCTTGAGTTCCTGCTTGCTGCATTTCAGGGAGCCCTCCATAAAGGTCAGAGTTTGGTGCATGGCCTTTGGTTGGAGCTCAGCAATGGAAGCTCTGAAGTTGGGGACAAGTCTGAGGAGCTGGTCTGTGGCGAAGCCCTGCTGCCGAAGGAAACCCAAACTGTCCCTCCAGGCCATTGCAGGTCTCAACAGGATGTACGGATTTTGGCTGAGGAGCTTCCAGACGCAAAAGTTTCCCTCATCTCCTCCCTGGTCCAAGTAGGTCTCTCTCGGCATGTGAATTACCTCCATGTTGCTCTCCATGTGCCTGCTGAAGCTTTGCGGGGAGCTGGCCATGAGACTGCCGCTTGCTGAGTCACAAACTTTGTAGGTAAACAATGGTTGCCATGGCAACTTAGACTGAAGAAGGAAGTGAGTAACTTATTGATAATGCTCATAAGTTTGTTAGGACACATGGACACCCAGAGGTTCCGCTTGGAGGACACCTCTTCAAGACAGCCTCTGAGGGAGACTCCAGGATGCCGATGATGGCGGTGGCCTCAGCGCCAATGTCCCTCAGCACGCCTGCCATCTCGCTCACATAAGCCAGATGTTCACCGAGGACCCAGCCTTTCACCTTACAGATGTTTCTGATGTAGAGGCCGTCTACAGTGTGCTGGTTCTCCTGTCGTTTGGGTGCAGAGGTCATGGAGGCGGAGCTGTGGGGAGGAGAGACGAGCTTTATTTTTAACGACTGTAGACATACAACATTTGGAATGAAATATTCAGTACGCAGTATGCATTCAGTCCTTTCCAATGTCAATATGCTTGAGATATTTGATTTTTCACGGTTTCCACACTTTAAACCTTCACACGTACGTTTGTTTTAAAATGTCTTTCTCCTGTTAATAAATAGCACCTGTGTGGGTGTCTGTCCAGTAGTCTCTGCTTTGACCTAACGCAGTCATTTTATCAGGGGGACCAGGTTTGTACAACGCGTGAGTAGAGGTGGGTTGTTCATGAACGATCCGTTCATTTTGAACGAATCCTAAATGTGACTGGGATGAACGAAGTCTCGGGGAGTGATTTGTTCAGTCGCGCATGCGCATTTGCGTAACAGCCTATCTATACTGCATAAGCCGGAAAGAGAATTGATTAGTTCATCTTTCAAGTCTTCGGGCTTGAGTCGTTCGTTCTTTTGCCACGTGACCACTTTTCCGATCTGTACCGCAGTCAAATGAGCTCACATGGCGCTGTCACGTAATGAACGAACGACTCGAAAAGAGACAAAGAGGTGAGTTGAGTGATTCATAGACAAAATACCCAGGTAAACAATGAATTCCTCTTTTCAGCTTCTTATAGCTTATAGATTATAGATTTTATATTACCATTTGTTTTATATTTATTGTTATTTTATGTACTCTATTTTAACTATGCTGTGAAGCACTTTGGTCAACTTTGTTGTTTTTAAATGTGCTATACAAATAAAATGGATTTGGATTTGGATTTGGATTTATAGCATTATAATTTTGTCTTGATTGTAGTGTGATGGGGAAGAAACATGTTGCATTTTAATCATATTTTGCTAAAATAACGAAATGACTCGAAAAAAAAATCGTTCTTTTTACTGAACGGGACTCAAAGATCTGAGTCGGTAAAATGATCCGAACTTCCCATCACTAAGCATGAGAGACACGTAAATGTGGCTTGAACTTGCAGGTTTCAGCCAACCCGGGTCGGGAAAGGCGCAGAAAGCCCCGCCCCAAACATCCGGGTTGTACCTGTGCCGCCTTCAAACACCTTGGGACTTTAAATTACTCTGCGTGTCAGCGACTGACCTGCAGTCGAAACAATCAGGCAGCTTTGTAAAACAAAAGTAAACGTGTTTGAAGAGATCGTTTTAAGGTATATTCACATCTTTTAAACATATGTAGCCATTTTTTTAAACAGCGCAAGTGCCATTCTGTCCATATAAAACCCTGCACATTTGCGTCACCTGAGTCGCTCTAATTGGCTAACGCTACACAAGCTAGCATGCTGGCGAGTTTTAAAACAAAAAGGCGATGTGAAAGTTGAAGTTAAAATAAGTTAAAATGCATAAATTAGGTTTAGATATGTTAGCGCTGTATAAATATACACTGGAGTTAAAGTGTGTGTAAAACAAGGCGGCTAGCAAAACAAGCTAATTAGCACTCGTCGCTGTTGGGAAGTGAAGGTTGCTTGTGCTATATCCAATATTATCAATTAATCAATACGACATTGTATTTTATATCCAAAGTACTTGATCGTTTCTTTCTTTTTACACAGCTCAACACCACACTACAAATTCCCACCCGCTTACTGCAATCAAATCCATCCACTTTGAATGACGTTAGTGCAGTGGTTCTCAAATAGTAGACCCCCTGGGAGGGGGGGGGGGGGGCACAGTGGACTGTCAGGCGAGAAGCAGGGAGTACTTTCAATGTTAGTGTAAACCTGCCAATATGTCCAACTTTATTATACTCAACATGCCATTTGACTCTTGATTACACTTCACAGCTCTCAATTTTGTTGCATTTTCCTGGTTTCAGTTTCAAGTTCAGTTTGTTCAGTAGAGATAAATAATAGATATTATCAGTTGTCAATAGTATTTCAAATGAGGGGGACGCGACAACATTTCTGGCCTCTGGGGGGGGGGGGGGGGGTTACATTACCTTAGCCCCGGCATGTCCGACATGACAAAGTAAAAAAAAAATGTCTTCCTACCGTCCCGTGTGGAAGTGGTTGCTTCTTAACCCTTTAAGTGGGAAAATCGTAAAATTGCATTTCTGAAAATATGTTATGTATGTATGTATATTTTCTTTTCAAATTTTCAGTATTCCTTTATCTCTAAATATTTTCATGCTACAACCATTTGAAAGGGGGACCTACGTGTTTGCGTTTTGGAGAAATAAATTTGAGGCTAACTGGTTAACTTGTTAGATCTCTAGCTTGCTAGCTAGCGGCCGTCTTGAGTTTCTGTAGCAATGTGGTGTAAACAATCAATAATAGAAGTGTAAAGGTGACTATAGGGATGTTAAGTCATGTTAGCAAGGCTCTAATAATGTTTAAAAAACATATTTGGAAAGTCATAAACAGGTTTTCTATGCTCTAATTACAAACATATTCCATTTATTATTTATTAAAGATGATAAAACCCCTCTATGTTTGACAACAGCTATGTTGTTGGGGGCTTAAAGCCCCTGGTAGGGTCTCCCAATGCAAACAGGTTCTAGGTGACGGGCCAGACCAAGAGTGATTCAGAAGACCCTAATGAAGAAGAACAAGAGGAGTGACCGCACCTCGCCCGGACGTGGGATACCGGGGCCTTACCGGGGCTCCAGAGCCAGGCCTATGGGAGAGGCTCGCAGGCAAGCGCCTCGTGGCCAGGACTTTACTCGTGGGGCCTGGCCGGGCCTAGCCCAAAGAAGCCACAAGGGAGCCCCTCCCCCTCCCGCAGACCCACCACCTGCAGGGGCAAGCATAAGGGTTTGGTGCAATGCGATTTGGGCAGTGGTCGAGGGCGGTTGTACGGGCGACCTGGTTTTCGGCGGCCAAATCTGGTTCTTGGAACATGGAATGTCACTTCTCTGAAGGGGAAGGAGCCCGAACTTGTAGAAGAGGCGGAGACATTCCGACTAGATATAGTCGGACTCACCTCAACCGACAGTTTGGGCTCTGGAAGCAAATTCCTTGAGAGGGGCTGGACCTTGTTTTTCTCTGGAGTTGCTGCAGGGGAGAGGCGGAGAGATGGTGTGGGCTTTTTTATAGACCCCCAGCTTGGTGCCTCTGTGCTGGAGTCATCCCCGGTGAATGAGAGGGTTATTTCCCTACGCCTTAGGTGTGGGGAAAGGGTCCTGACTGTGGTTTGTGTGTACACGCCAAACGGCAGTTCACAGTACCCAGCCTTCTTGGAAACTATCAGAGGGGTTCTGGAGAGCACCCCAGCTGGACTTCAACGCCCATGTGGGCAATGACAGTGTGACTTGGAGGGGCGTGGTTGGGAGGAACGGCCTCCCTGACCTGAACCCGTGTGGTGTGTTGTTGCTGGACTTCTTTGCGAATCACCGTTTGTCCATAACAAACGCCATGTTCGAACATAAGGATGTCCATACGTGCACTTGGCACCAGGACACCCTAGGTCGCAGGTCTATGATCGACTTTGTGGTCGTATCATCAGACCTGTGTTCGCATGTTCTGGACACGCGGGTGAAGAGAGGGGCTTAGCTGTCAACTGACCACCACCTGGTGATGAGTCGGATTAGATGGCAGGGAATGATGCCGGACAGACATGGTAGACCCAAACGCGTAGTGAGGGTGGGCTGGGAACGTCTGGCAAAGTCTCCCATTCGTCGAGTCTTCAACTCTCATCTCCGGCAGAGCTTCGCCTGCATCTCAAGGGAGGACCGGGATATTAAGTCCGAATGGGCCGTATTCCGTGCCTCCATTGCTGAAGCAGCCAGTCGTATTTGCGGCCGCAAGGTGGTCGGTGCCAGTCGTGGTGGCAAGCCCCGAACCCGATGGTGGACACCGGGGGTTAGGGCTCAAGCTGAAGAAGGAGTCCTATCAAGCATGGATGGCTTGCGGGACTCCGGAAGCAGCTGACAGTTACCGGCAGGCCAAGCGGCACTCGGCTTCGGCGGTGGTCGAGGCAAAAACTCGGATGTGTGAGGAGTTCGGGTGAGGCTTTGGAGCTCGACTTTTGGTCGGCTTCGAAGAGGTTCTGGCAAACCCTCCGTCACCTCAGAAAGGGGAAGCAGCCCCCAGTTCACACTGTTTATAGTGCGGACCTCAACTGTGGAGATAGTTGGTCGGTGGAAGGAATACTTTGAGGCCCTTCTCAATCCCACTGACATACCTTCCTTAGAGGAAGCAGTATGAGGACACATACGTGGACAGTTCTATCACCGTGGCTGAGATAATTGGGGTAGTTAAATCACTCCCCAGTGGCAAGGCGGTAGACGAGTTCCGCCCTGAATTCCTTAAGCCTCTGGATGTTGGGGGACTGTGTTGGTTGACACGCCTCTACAACATTGCATGGAAGTCAGGAACAGTACCTCTGGACTGGCAGACCGGGGTGGTGGTCCCCATTTTTAAAAAGGGTGACCGGAGGGTGTGTTCCAACTATAGGGGGATCACACTCCTCAGCCTCCCTGGGAAAGTCTACTACAGGGTGCTGGAGAGAAGGGTACGACCGTTAGTCGAACCTCGGTTATAGGAGCTGCAATGTGGTTTTCGTCCCGGGTCGCGGAACACTGGACCAGCTATTACACCCTTGCAAGGGTACTCGAGGGTATGTGGGAGTTTGCCCAACAAGTCTACATGTGCTTTGTAGACATGGAAAAATAATCAACCATGTCCCTAGTGGTGTCCTGTGGGGGGTGCTCCGGGAGTACGGGATTGGTGGCCCGCTACTACGTGCCATTCGGTCCTTGAGGCAATCGAAGCAGGAGCCTGGTTTGCATTGCCAGCAGTAAGTCGAGCTCTTTTCTGGTGAACATTGGCCTCCGCCAAAACTGCCCTTTGTCACCGATTCTGTTCATAATCTTCATGGACAGAATTTGTAGGCGCAGTCAAGGCATTGAGGGAGTCCAGCTTGGTGACCTTAGGATCTAGTCTCTGCTATTTGCAGACGATGTGAGCAATGACAGTGTGACTTGGAGGGGTGTGGATGTGGTCCTTATGGCCTCATCAGCGTTTACTGGAGCGATTTGCAGCTGAGTGTGAAGCTTCTGGGACGAGACTCAGCACCTCCAAATCAGAGGCCATGGTTCTCAGTCGGAAACGGGGGGACTGTACTCTCTGGGTTGGGAGTGAGGTCTTGCCTCAGGTGGAAGTGTTCAATTATCTCGGGGTCTTGTTCACGAGTGAGGGACTGTTGGAGCGTGAGGTCGACAGACGGATCGGTGCAGCGTCTGCAGTAATGCGGTAGCTGTACTGGACCATCGTGGTGAAGAGAGAGCTGAAACGTAATACAAAGCTCTCTGTTTACCGATCGATCTACGTTCCCACCCTCACCTATGGTTAGGGTGGGAACGGGTGGGTAGGGTTTGATCATGACCGAAATACCGAGATGGCCGATACAAGCAGCGGAAATGAGCTTCCTTTGTAGGCTGGCTGGACTCACCCTAAGAGATAGGGTGAGGAGCTCGGCCATCCGGGAGGAGCTCAGAGTAGAGCCGCTGCTCCTTCACATCAAAAGGAGCCAGTTGAGGTGGCTCAGGCATTTTGTCCGGTGTGAGGTGTTTTGGGCATGCCCAGCCGGGAGAAGGCCCCGGGGAAGACCTAGGACACGCTGGAGGGACTATGTCTCACAGCTGGCTTGGGAACGCCTTGGCGTCCTCCCGGTGAGCTGGAAGAGGTCGCCGGAGACCTGGACTTCCCTACTGAAACTGTTGCCCCCGCGACCCGGACCCGGATAAGCGGAAGAAAATGGAATGGAATGATAAAACCAATCCAATGTAGGTGAATGTGTTATGAGATATTGCAATAAAAGAGGCTTATTTGGTTTGTGTTAAGTGACAAAGCAAAAAATGTAATATTAATAAATAATAATTATTAGGGGCCAGTCCAGGGTGTACCCCGCCTCCCGCCCGAAGTCTGCTGGGATAGGCTGCAGTGTACCTGCGATCCTAATGAGGATAAGCGGTATAGAAAATGAATGAATAATTTATAGATATAAAAGTTATTTAATTGTTTGCAATATGCCAAAGGCAATGTAAATGACCTGTGAGCAGAAGATAGTCCCTTGCTTTGCACTCTCGCTGTCCCCTACATGAGGTCACTTAATGGACATTTTGTTTCAAGTTTAGTTCTTGTGGACAAACACCTGTATGCTAAAGCAAGAAAACTGGTGGAAATACATCACATTGTCTTCAGGCATCCATTTAGACTAACATCTGATGGCCCTTTGAACGGAGCAGCAGCAGAGGAGTGTTGCTATTTTTTGTTGTGAGACACACACAGTTGTCCCTGACCACCAGCAAAGAGGACTTGAACCACCTGCTGTGCTCATGTTGTGCATTGGTGTGTTTTAGTAGAGCCCATTCCCGCCAGCGTTGAGGTCTAAGGCCTTGTTTAACCTTTCTTCACGTCAAGCTTGGGGACGAGACTGAAAACCAACACGGCCGCAGATAATGAGTTTTGGCTGCTGCACCCCAGCAGCCAAGCGGCATCACAGGCCTTAGTCCCAGGAGGCGTATTTTTATAATTGGGATTCCTGTACGCCAGAGAGCACCTGTCCCTCATGTCACTTAGCAAGATCATCCTTCCCAAAAGTGGCTTTTGTTCTTTTCCACAAATAACCCCAAGACACGGAAACCCCAGACGTCAGTGTTTAAACGTTGCAGCATGGGAGCAATTTCTCTTTCTAATCCACTCTGCAGCGAAGAGCCTCGGAAAAGAAAGAATGTTTTAATTACATTCCATAGTGCAGACATTAAAGCCGATGGCGGTAGAGCTCATCCTGCTGCTCATCGTTCCTGCTGAGGACCGTGTGTGGCGCCCAGCCTCCTTTTAACAGAAATAACTCTGTGTGGAGTTAGCTTGTTCTAGCTCTGTGCCTGGGTTCTCTCCGGATACTGCCACATTCCAAAAGCATGCATATAAGGTTAACTGGAGATTCTAAATTGTCCATAGGTGTGAATGTAAGTGTAAATGTTTGTCTCTATGTGCCCTGCAACTGGTTGTCAATCAGTTCAGGCCGTGCCCCGCTTCTCGCCCAGAGTAAACTAGTGAGGACCGGCAGTATAGAAAATCAATGAATTCATTAAAACAACACCCCTTCCTGATTTCTTATTTTTTGCATGTTTGTCACCCTTAAATGTTTCAGATTAAACAAATTTAAATATTTGTCAATGACAACACAACTGAACACTAAGTGCAGTTTTTAAATAAAACTTTTTATTGTTAAGGGAGAGAAAAAAATACAAACATACATGGACCTGTCCAAAAAAGTGAATGCCCCCCCACCTAGGCGCCACTTGCTTCAGTTAAGGTCAGTTTTCATGACTCCACCATAAGAAGGCAAAAATGGCCTGCATGTCAGAGTTCCAAGACGAAAAAACCACTGCTGAGTGAAAAGAACATTAAGCCTTATCTCAATATTGCCAGAACGCCGCATTTCCTCTTACCATCCGAAAAATAAAGTGGTGGTAGTGTAATGGTCTGGGGCTGTTTTGCTGCTTCAGGACTTGGAAGACTTGCTGTGATAAATGGAACCATAAGTCCTGCTGTCTACCCAAAAGGAGAAGGTCTGGTCATCTGTTGGTGACCTCAAGCTGAAACCAACCGGGGTCCTACAGCAGGACAATGATCCAAAACACACCAGCAAGTCCACCTATGAATGGTTGAAGAAAAACAAAATGAATTATTTGGAGCAACGTAGTCAAAGTTTATTGAGATGCTGTGGCATGACCTTAGAAAGGCGGTCCATGCTGGAAAAGCCTCCAATGTGGCTGAATGACAACAATACCTCAAAGATGAGTGGGCCAAAATTCCTCCGCAGGTGCTGTAAGAGTCTCATTGGAAGTTTTTACAAACACTTGATTGCAGTTGTTGCTGCTAAGGGCGGCCCAACCTGTTAGTAGGTTTTGGGGACAATCTCTTTTTCCACACAGGGCCATGCAGGTTTAGATTTTTGTGGTTAGAAAGGACATGCAGGTAGCAGGACTGACAAAGGATGATGCAAAGAACAAGGCAAGATGGAAACTTGTGATCTGCTCTGGCAAACCCTAATAGGACAAGCTCAAAGTAGAAGGTGTTCAGGATCTGTGCAGTCAATTAACTGGCATTCCATCTTTTGTTGGCTTTCTCTCATTTCTTCAATTCATTGTTGCCTTTTGATGGCCAAATCCTGGAAAATCTTTGCAATTGTGTGAAAACCTTATGTTAAGTTTGGACCTCAGAGTCCAACCCAGTTTTTTTGTTTGTTTGTTTTGTTGCTGCACATTCCTGGTGATGACTCCACATTAGTGACGGTTGCTCACTTTTATGATCGTTACAACTTGCTGTGTCTCGATGACTTTAATGCAATCACCATGTTCCATAATTTGTGCGCTCCATAGGCTGCCCCCGTATGGCGTCAATGGGCTGTTCATAGATGTATTTTGGTGCTCGAGCGGCTTCCACAGCTTATCAGCAGCCTCGGGCTTGCGTTTTATTGGTCGTGGCTGTTATGATGCGATGCACAAGTGTATGCATCTGTTGTGCAGCAGAAATAGTCTCTCATCTTGTCCTTACAAAGGAATGAGGAGCGTCGAGGGGTCAGACTACAGCAAGAGGGTCTTTGGGGGGTATGCAAGGTTGAAAGACTTGGAGAAAATAGACGCTTCCATCTGTCTCCAAATCTGCCCCACTGCCGACCCTCTCCCCCGGAGAGCTGGGTCACATGGTCCCTGCAAAGCCTTAAAAGAGGACCGAGTAGCTCGGCCTAAGAGCTCAGTCTTCAGACACAAGCTGGTCTTGGTGGCCATCTTCAGACATGTCAGACACCGAGGAGATCCTGGAGGAGTACGTGCAGGAAGAGGAAGTCCAAGAGGAGTACGAAGAGGTGGAAGAGGAGCAGGATGAAGGTGAAGGAGAAATAAAGGAAGAGGAGACCGAACACGAGGAAGAGTCCAAACCTCGACCCAAAACCACTTATGTGCCAAACATTGCACCCCCTAAGCTGCCAGATGGGGAGAAGGTGGACTTTGATGACCTGCACCGCAAGAGACTGGAGAAGGACTTCAATGACCTCCAAAGCCTCATCGAAATGCATTTCTCCAACCGCCAGAAGGAGGAAGAGGAACTGGTTGCCCTGCGCACACGCATCGAGCGCCGTCGCTCGGACCGTGCCGAACAGCACCGTGTCCGCGCAGAGGAGGAGCGGGAGCGCCAGGCAAGGGTGACCGAGGAGCGGGTGAGGCGTGAGGAAGAGGTGGCCAAGCTGCGCGCAGAGGAAGAGGCCAAGAAGAAGAAGATCTTCACCAACAAGTCATTTGGCGGCTACCTGCAGAAAGTGGACCAGAAGAAAGGCAAGAAGCTTACGGCACGTGAGGAGAAGAAAAAAGCCCTCCTGGAGCGCCGCAAGCCGCTCAACATCGACCACCTCAACAAGGAGAAGTTGGCTGAGAAAGCACAAGACCTGTGGGCGTGGCTCCACCGGCTCCATGCTGAGAAGTTTGAGCTAGCTGAGAAGCTCAAGCGGCAGAAGTATGACATCTACGTTCTCAGAAACCGCGTCAGCGACCACCAGCGCGGGTCCAAAGCCTCCAAAACCTCTTGTGGGGCTAAGGGCAACACTGGGTCCTGGAAGTGACGATGCGGAAACCTTTCACAGACATTTTTGGCTTGTTTGTAACCAACTTTATTGTGAGAGCTTTTCTGGGGGATTCTTTAAGTGGATGCTGGACGACAGGGTCACAGATGTCAATTCAATGAAGATGATTCATGTCGTTGTCACACGCTGTTGAATTATTCACAAAATGAATATTAAACTTGAGTGTTTGCTGCCGATCTGAATTCTCCACCACCATTTTTTGTGACAAAAACAATTCCAGTCTTTCGAAACCCTTTTTAATGCTAGTTTCTATTCAACTGATTAAAAAAATACTATAGAATAGAATCACTCATTATCAAAAATACTGCCTTTGAATAGATTCATTATTAATTGTAATTGTTTAACCACGTGATGGGTTTATGGTCGTGTTAGTAGTTTATTCCAAATGGCTGTAATTTGGATAAACTCCACATGAGGGCGCTAGAGCTCCTGGTGGTAGCCCACGTTTATATACGTTTCATGTCGCGTATTAGTTGTGCGTGTGTGGGTAGCATTTATTTTTTACAAACAAAAGTTGTGGTAGAGTGTGTCTAGGCTGAAGGGGGAGCCGAGGGGTGACCAAGGTAAGTGCAGCCCCTCCACCCCTGTACTTTTTGATTGTCACTCGGCAGCACACCAACGCTCTCAAGGCTATGGCAAGCCATTAGGACACGACTGTATGCCAGCCCGGTTTCCATGGAGACTGGCAAAGGCGATGCCGTCCTTACTGTCAGACAGGCCTTTATGCCCCTTTGCAGCCCCCCACCCCTCGATATCCTCCAGCCCCAACACACCAACCCCCGTGAACACCATGCCACTTGAGGCTCAAGGTGAGCATTTTGTATGGATGATGGCATGGATGGAGGGAAAATGGTCATAATGGAAACACAAAGTCATTAATGGGTTTCCGACCACGTGCCCAAAGAATAACGTGTTCCCTCAATCTGCAGTCGATGGAGCAACAGGCGGCTGATGCGTTGCCCTACCAGCATGATGAGTAATCCAATTTAGATTGAAAAGAAAACACTTTTCTTGTGGTGATGCATACTGAGTTTGTGTACAGAACAGCAGCTGCAGGGTCCTCAAGGGGCTAACTCATTAGAGTCCCGCTGTTAGCACTGTAGTTCAGTGTATGTGCCATATTATTGACAGCTTTCAACCCAATAATTTTCCCCACTTTCCTAACCTAAATTTCATCACACCAATGTGTTCATTCAAGTGCGAGAGCATAAGTGACACCGAAGTTCAGTTGTTATCGACTGACTTATGTCAGCTGATGTCTTGTTTTGCTGGCAGCTAGAATCTTGGCCATTTTTCCAACACAGCCTTTGGATTTCCACTGCAGACTATTAACTATAAACCATTCAATATCAATAATATATATACTTTTACTTCCCAGATGACAGACCTGTTTTGCGTAGAAGCAGAATACCCGTGAAACAAACACCTAAATGTCCACTAAAATATTTATACATTTCTGCAAAACCTTGTCATTGAAAGCTTGCTTCCCCCTCCGTCACCCCCCCCACCTGCTCGCCATCTTCTATGAGGTGCTGTGACGCAGTCCCTAAAATTGCCGTAATGACCACAAATCACTGGAAAGTGCAGAGTCGCTAGTTTCAGAAAGCATTGGAATTATTTCCATAGTTTAAGACATACAGTCATTTGAAAATGGCTTTGCAAAGCCTATCGCGGTGTACACCTTCGAAGGTAACGCTTTAAAAAAAATCAGTTTAAAATGTTCTGCAGGCCAACTTCAAAAGTTAAATCATCAGATGTAGATAGATGTAAGGCAAGCATGGTGGATGTATTTGTACTCTCATTTGTTTGCTTGTTAATTTGCAAGATTACACACACATTTCAAAACGGACTTCTGTGAAAGGCAGCTGTGGAGACGTTGCAGGGGCCACCCCTCATGACTGAAGACCCTCGTGTGTGTGGTAATGACTGGCTTTTTCAAGGGGACAACGCAGAGGACATCTTCCATAGGAATAAGCTTACATTTTTAGAGCATCTTGGGTGTTTCTCTGATCTGAATCCGATTGGCAACATTTGGGGATGGATGGCAAGGGAAGTTTACAAATATGGACCATCTTCACCACCTGGAGCAACATTCCCATTGTTTGCATTAAGTTGCCTACTCATTTTTTTTTTTTAATTTTGAAATTCTATTTAAAACGTCCTTAAGCTCAAACAAGTTTTCAACTGGTCCTAAAATTGTGATCGATTGAGTATGCGAAGTACATTTTACCTATAATATCAAGTATCTATAAATGACTTACGGTGAATGAGATTTCTGCGAGCAAAAATGCCTGACCAGCTGAATGCTGAATGTGCGGGGAGCCCCGTGTGTTGTAAAGCAAACATACAACTAAACCACCAAAATGAACCCAGCAGAGAGAACCCTCCGTCTCTCAGGTTGCCTGTGGATAAATGAGGCTGCCCAGGAGATGGCACCGTTTTGGCTTAGACTTAAACCTCCCCCGAATTGAGATGGGACTTCACTTGGGGGGATGCCCCCCCACTACCCCACCCCAACGATCTTGTTGAGATTTTATTTGGCCGTGTCCTCTGAGAGCGATTACACCAGCATGTAGCCTTAGCCGCCATTATTCTGTTTTATTGTTTTATTGGCTGGATGAGAATAGTAACCGTGACGACTTCATTATCTCTGTGCAGTATTCTGCTGCGTTTTAGGATATTTAAAGGACACCGTTTTTTCCCTAAAGGACCTTTTCACCAACTCTTAGCTTGTTACATAACGTAATTACAGATACCATTAGTTCACTAATGCTCAGACTTAAGGCGTCATCAAGCAGGTCACATTTCGCATCACCAGCTTATGAATGGCGCTACCTGTGACGGGAAGTCACGTTTGATAAAAGGCCACATTTAGATTCGTGCCCACATCCCTCGGGTGATTAATGCGCACTCCCACACATGTCGCCTAAAGCATCGCCAGCATGAATAAATCACAGTGCACCCGGACTATTATTACCGCGTCTTACGCAGGTGGTGTGGTAGTAGAACCTTTTGGAGCGGCAGTGACACTTGTGGTGCTCTAATCGCAGTTGTTGAAGCTAATTTTGGGAGCGGGCTTAGCACGTGAATGAGTCAGAAGAGTAGCAGACATTAAAAACTTAAGGCAGTAAACTTTGTGCGTAGTGCTTTTCTCAAACAGTTGTCCTCCATTGTTGTTTACGGGAGACTGGAGTGCAAATGTTAATGGATTTCATGTCCAACAAGTGCATTTCTTGTATTGGATGTTGCGGTCATGGACATAGAAGGTCATTTGTTCTCCTGCAATCTTCTGCATTGATGTTTAAGACATTTAATCACAAAAGGTGTCCTCCTAAATGCCACGCAGCCTCCCTTGATTGACGACCGGCTTCTGTAGTTTTGCCGCTGTGTGCTGCGTGGCTGCAGCAGTTATTTCTGAGTTGTATATGTCAAAACTAATCAAGCCAAGGAGGATGGGTGATGGGAGCGGATTCTTGTGCTCGCACCCATAGGGTAAAACATCTATTTATAGGTACCCATGGCCACACGTCAATATGTTTCCCCCTCTTGCCTCTCGCCTCATGAAAACATGCTTTTTAGCTCGCCAGCGACGACATTACATTTTCTTTTTTTAATGGCTATATATATTTTAAACACAATGCAATATAATATTTATTGTATGTACAGTATATAGAGTGGATCCTTGCTACATCGCAAATTTGCAGATTTCTGGTTAAAAAAATAATTAAATTAATAAATTATTTTAATTTATAATTATTATTTTTTATTTCAACTCTATTTTTTCAGCCGAAAACATCTCATTCACCCCAAATTGGTCATAATTTATACATACTGTATGTGACAATACGAGTAACACATACAACATACATGTGCCACAATTTTTACATGTTTATGTCTTGCTTATGCTTCACTGATGTTTTTTTAGTGGCAACCCTTGAATGCGCCAAAGTTGTGTGCTGTCACTAGCTACAATGTAATTCAGATTCCATCTGTTCATGGATCATCTTACACACAGTAATCATTCATTAGTGGTGTATTACCTGCTTCTACCTACCTTCTATGTGTACTTAAACTTGGGCGTGTCCAAACCTCTTCCAGCAAGGGCCACATGCTGGAAATTCAAGGGTGCATGGGCCACTTTGATGTTGTGTAGATATGATAAGAATTAATGTACTGTACAGTAGTGTTGAAAATAATAGCAGTGTCATGCGACTAACCAGATGAAGTAGTGTTATTAGTGTATTTTTATTGCTACATGGCAAGCAAGTTACCAGTAGGTGCAGTAGATGCTCAGACCCAGCATTCATGATATGCACGCTCTTACATGCAATTTTGCTGTGCAACTGGGCAATTAGTTGAAAGGGGGGTGTTCAAAAAATAGCAGTGTGGCATTCAATTAGTGATCAGTAACCAATTTTGTGAAAAATTAGGTGTGAATCTGGTGGCCCCCATTTAAGGATAAAAGCAGCACTTGCTGAACATCATTTCTCTTTGAAAGCCTGAGGAAAATGGGTCCTTCAAGACATTGTTCAGAAGAACAGCGTACTTTGATTAAAAAGTTGATTGGAGAGGGCAAAATAGGTGTAAAAGATTTTTCTGTTCCGCACCATTGATCTCCAATGCCTTAAAATATAGAGACAAACCAGACACATGTGGTAGAAAACAGAGGACAACTATCAAAATGTATGGAAGAATAACCAGAATGGCAAAGGCTCAGCCAATAATCAGCTCCAGGATGATCAAAGACAGACTGGACTTACCTGTAAGTACTGTGACAGTTGGAAGACGTCTGTGTGAAGCTAATCTACGTATTTAAAAGAACTTGTGGGGTGATATCAAAAATGCTGTTTCTGAAGCAAAACTAAGAAATTGTTCTTATTTCCTTATCTCTCCTGCCTTGTCTTAGTGGTTTTATCTTGTGATTAAGTGTTTAAGTTTATTACGACATTTTTGAAAAGCTGCTAGAAACATGAATTTCTCTTGGAAATTATAAAGTATCCATCCATCCATCCATCTGTTAAAGAATTGTGGAATGTTGTTGAAATGTTGATTCAGAGGATTGGCTGCATGGTGACTGAGTGGTTAGCATGTTGGCCCCACAGTCAGGAGAATTGGGTCCGTTGGGCATCTCTCTGTGGAGTTTGAACATCCCTTTCAAATGATTGCCCAATTGCACAATCTTAAGAGTGTGCATATCAGGCAAATTATATAGCGACATTAAAAACACAATACATTCGGTATTTTTTAAATAATTTCTGCTTTTTGCTACATTATTTTTTCCTAGATACTTTAAGTTTATTCTAAAATAAAATTGCATCGTTTTCTTATTAGAATGCAACTTTTTTTTATTTTCTGATTTTATCTTTGTAAAATTACATCTGTTTTCAACATCTTGTAAATGTTCTTCTTGTAATATTATGACTTTATTCCAATATTACATCGTTCATGTAAAATTATGATTTTTTTGTAAATCGCAATTTTTTTCTGAATATTTTTGATTATTCTTGTAAAGTTACTGCTGATTTTTGTAGGTTTTCTTGTTGAATTGCAAATTTTTTTGTGCCGCGGGCCACTAAACGCTGTGCGCTACAAATGACCACACCCCTCCGTTAGATGCTGTACTAAGCAAGTTAGTAGAAAAAAATGATTGATACTTGTATTTTTGAATCCAAATGTCAATTATTTTTTCTACTTGCTTTGTTCACCAATTACTAGTGGCCCTGGAATGTAATCCCTACTTGCAAGCCAGTATTTGACAGTGTTTATTATAGTGGTTATAGTTTCCTCAGTACATGTACTCTTTATACAGTTATTATTCATTAGTAGTATTTTACGCATACAAGATGGACGTCCCTGAGCTGACATTTCAAATTGAAATTGCAAAACCATACTGCATGTCTGAGGCAAGCTCAGCAGTAGGGATTTTTTTTAGTTTTTATTTTAATGGAAACGCCATAAAACCGCCCATTAGGCTGTAATGGATGGTGACATTACACAACAGTCTGCCCATTTAGCCCTTTAACACCAATTGTCCTCAGAATAAAAACAGCGAATGCTGCTTCGCCATTAACGGCTGGACTTTCTTGACCCCCTGTGCCGTGGAAAGCCCGGCTGTAATAATAAAGCGGATTGTTTACTGGTGAGGTGGTGTCACAAACTTCTGACTAATTTAATAAAACATAATCTGTCTTTCAGAAATAGGTATAATGAAACCAGCTAAAAAAGCCAATATGATATATATGACGTATATAAAATGTGCATCTTTTTTATGTACAATGATCCCTCGTTTATTGCAGTTAACTGGAATCACACCCGACCGAGCTAAGTGAATTTTTGCAATTGTATATATCCAATATTTTAGTAGTTAAAGCATAGAAGCCCTCTTTGTGACCTTATAAATACGGTTTCAAACATTATTAATGCCTTTTAGACAGGAAATAGCACGCCCCATTGTCACCTTTACACCTGTATCACCCAATTTAGTAGACATAATAAGAGAAATTAAGACGTAAATAAGACTCGTGCACGAGTGTGTGACTGTAAATGTGTCTCCATGCTGGACATGGTGTTGGGGGTGGAGTTCCAGCTTTACGTGGGTTACCTGCCAGATGACGAGAAGTCGGATGCAAATTTTTCTGCCTGTAAAATATTTTATTTGGGATTCTTGTACCTGTTGTGAAATATTTCAAAGCTCCAATAAAAGCCTGTTGTTCCGGTGATCAAGTCTGGTGCTCGTGTGTAATATTACAGTAACATTCTGACACCTATTGATCAGTGTAAAAGGCTAAATATCATCTCCTCATTGAATGCATCTTCTGAAAGTCTCATGTGTGTATTTCAGTTAGTTTAGCTTTTTTGTACTATCAATACCTTTTTTATACTAAAATATCCAAAAATATGTAAACCAACCCATTTTATGTGTGTTTAAAGAAAAAACAGCATTATAGGTGACAAAATTATAATTATTAATATAAACTTTTTCATCTTACTTTTGTTTCTCATTTTTAAATATTGCTTATTAAATTGATAATAAGAATATGAATAATATCAATATTAATATAATACTGACACCAATATCAGTATTTATTTTACATTAGCAATATTAATCTAATACCAACACTAATATCACCACAAATATCAATATTATTATTAATATTATGAATATTTGTTTTTGGTAATCTTTTGTTCGTAATATTATGAATTTATCTCAATATATTTACGTTTCTTTTTTTTTTTTTCTTTTCTTTTTTTTGTCTTGTCCAGCATCATAACAGCTGAATGGGAGTCAAGCTGCCTTTAAATGCTGAGCAAAATTTCTTTGCCAAGGGAGATTTCAAAATCCAAATGAGTCTCCCTTGACATTTGACTGCGTTTATTATGAATTTTGTTGCGCCACATTTCGATGCCGGACCTGACCTGAAAAGGGACGGGTGGGTGGTGGCGTGGGGGATATAAGAAAGGGTGCAGAAGAACCTCACAAACATATTTCAACCATATTATAAACGTGATAATCAAGATTTCCGCAACAACCAGAACAGTCACAGAGCAAAATGAGCAAAAATACAGGGGAAAGAAGAAAATAATAATAATAATAATAATAATGATAATACTAATATTCATGTACACACATTCATATACATATACATATATATACACACATGCATACACACACACATATATACATATATACATGGACATATTCGTACACGCATAAATACACATACTGTGCACATACACATATCCATGCAGTACATACATACATACACACACATACAGTGTGCATATATATGTATACACACATACATACATACATACACACACATACAGTGTGCATATATATGTATACACACATACATACATACATATTTACTAATAATGATAAACATACAAGAAAAACAACGAGAAAAGAAACAGAACCTCTTGAACAATGACCATCCAAATGACATGTGCAACAAATCTACATTAAATCTACATTACTCTGCAGTGACAGGATAACCGCATCAGAGCGAAACAGAGAACGAGGAGATGCCCGTGGTGAACACCGCCATGCATCCCAAACCACACTCCCTCCAAAAGCGAGGGCCCGACCAGGAAGACGCCGGAGCACGGCCCCCCAGCAGGCTCCCCACAGAGGGGAAGGCCCGACCCCGCCACCCCAAGAGGCAACCGCGAGTCCCCTCCGAAGACGTGGAAGGGAGACCCGGCCCGACGCCGCCCGGCAGCCGAGCAGGGGCCACAGGAGGGGCCCGGGCGCCAACCGCCGGAACACCCGCCGGAGGCCGGCCAGCTTCGGGCAAGCAGGACAACCACTCCCGAGCCCCCGGGCCCAGAAGCCACCCAACCCCCCAAAGCAGGGGCCATACCCAACACCCCGGGAGCTCCAGGCCACCCCAGACGCAACTGCCGCGGGCCATCGCCTTCCCCAACGCCAGAGGCAGGCGCCCATAGAGGGCCCATGGGTCCACTCCTCCCTCTCAGCCCCCGTGACCCGTCCACCCCAGCCCCAGTACCCACACCAAACCCTGTTCCTACTACACTTACACACCTACATTTTCACATATGCACCTGGATGTGCCACCCCCCAATGTAGCGAGCAGCATCACCGCGAGCTCCCCCGAGACACGGGGCCATACCACCATACCCGGCCGCCGGGAAATCCACAGAGCGCCGCATGCACGCAGGCACTCCTCCCATCACCGCTGCCGACCGACACCCGGAGCCAAAACAATCACCCCCCAGCCCCACGGAGCGCCAAAAAAAAAACAGGGGTGTAACAGGACCCTCTAATCCCCGCCTCCCCACCCAACTAAAAGTGTTATGAAGTGTAAGATGTGTGTGTGTAGGCAATTAAAATTGAGGAGCCGAAACTGCGCGACACCATGGGCAGAACCACTCCGCCGGCTGAGCACGGCTAAGTAGCTCTGCCCACCCTGTGACACAAGTCCCGCCCCCCAAAAATGAATGTGAGGTGTCTGTGAGTCTATGTATAGTGAATAAGTGTAATTAAAACTGGGGAGTTTGCGTCCCCCAGGGCATGACAGAAGGAGGTCATGTTTGTGACCCCCCCCGCCACACCCCCATAGAGCACGCGCACTCCCCAAAATCCTATGTGCTTGTTTGCAGGGAGTGGGGGGTCGAGGCCGCGAGGGATAGTAAGACTAGGAGGGAAATTATATATTTTTTTCCCTCCCAGAGGACGAGCCATTGGGCAGTAGGCACCCCTGTTTCCCGGGACCCACCGCGGGGCAGGGGCCCGGACGCTCAGCGACCGCAGCCCGGGAGCAGCCTCACCCAGATGTTACACACTAGCCACCATGCGCGCCACTGTAGGAGACCCCGGCGGCCCACACCCCAGAACACCACCACCGCCATCCCCACCCCGTATCAGAGAGGAACCCGGGCAACACACCCCACCACTCGAAGAGGCAGCAACCATCCAGGCACAATCACACACCTCACCACTGCCCCCTGTGCCCACACCCCTGTTCAATCCCCTGCACCCAACATACAACATACACACAAACACACTGACACACACCTGCACTCGCGCACACACACCCACGCCCGCTCAACTCCCTGTACACTCCCCCAACCCTGGTCCTCCCAGGCACCAATCCGGCACCGCGACGCGCACCCATCCACTCCCGCAGCAGCGAGTCCAGGCCAACCCAGATGCCCCCGGGGGTCAGATACGCCCCCACTCCCACATCCGGGTAGAGGCAGCCCCCGGGAACCCAGGGCCCAGGAGTGCCGCCCCACCCACACCCAGCCAGCCCAGCCACCCGGCCCGGGGCCCGACGGCCACGACCCAGGCCCCAACCCACGGTCCCCCGCCCCTCCACCAACCGGTTGTCTCGGCACCAGACCTACCCCAGCCTCACAGAGATAAACACCGGTCCCCCGCAGAGCAGCGTAGCCCAGCCCCCCTCCCCAAGGGACCCCCAGCGGCCCGTATGCCCCTGGCACCTCCGCCAGCCGTCCAACTCTCAGAGAAAGAGCTAATCACCGGGGACCAGAGTGAATGAGATTGGTCCAATTGATTGTTTAAAGAGCTAGACATTGTCTCACAAGAGTATTTATATACGTATATTTACGTTTTTCATAACCTGACGTTTTAATTTTTACATTTTTTAATTAAGTCATTTCTGAATATTTTTTTATATTTGTTCGATGATAAATTGTTATAATTATTATACATTTATAATATAATAATGTATATATAACAATTGGTATAATACTGTAATATTTTATACATTGATATATTGTTTATCATTTATTAATATATAATGTATATAACAATAATTATATATATAATATTAATTAATAACGTTATTTATATATTATTTATTACTATACCATATAACATATTATGAATAAACTTTATCCTCCTGATATTTCAACTATTATTGTATAATTACTGCTCTGTTCTTCCATTTTTACAGCATTTTTTTGCAACATTACCTTAAATACGCATGTTGTTGTTTTTTTTACTGATAATAGGGCCAACAGCATGATTTATTAATATATTTATTCATTCATTCATTTTCTATGGCGCTTATCCTCAACAAATCACGTGTTTGTGGAGGAAATTTGGCCCACTCCTCTTTGCAGAATTGTTGTAATTCAGCCACACCGGAGGTTTTTTTTTGCCACGGCATCTCAATAGGATTTAGGTCAGGACTTTGACTAGGCCACTCCAAAGTCTTCATTTCGTTTTTCTTCTGCCATTCAGAAGTGGACTTTCTGGTGTGTTTTGGATCATTGTCCTGCTGCAGAACCCATGTTGTTTTCAGCTCGAGGTCAAGGCCGTTTTGGCCCATGGGACTCTGGAGGCAGCTGACAGGTACTGCCATCCAAGCGGTCTGCGGCTCTGTCAATCACTGAGGCAAAAACTCGGACATGGGAGGACTTCGGAGAGGCCATGGAAGATGACTTCCAGATGCCTTCAAAGAGATTCTGGACCACCATCCGCCATCTCAGGAGGGGGAAGCAGTGCATAGTCAACACCATGTATGGTGGGGAGGGTGTGCTGCTGACCTTGACTCGAGATGTTGTGGACCGGTGGAGGGAATACTTTGAAGACCTCCTCAATCCCACCAACACGTCTTCCAACATGAAAAAAAGCTCCTTGGTGGCAAGGCGGATGAGGTGGCAAGGTGGATGAGATCCGCCCGGAGTTCCTTAAGGCCCTGGATGCTGTGGGCGTGCCTTGGTTGACACGACTCTGCAGCATCGCGTGGACATCGGGGTCGGTGCCCCTTGACTGGCAGACCGGGGTTGTGGTCCCGCTTTTCAAGAAGGGGGACCAAAGGGTTCTGGAGAGGAGAATCCGCCAGATAGTCCAATCTCGGATTCAGGAGGAGCAGTGTAGTTTTCGTCCTGGTCGTGGAACTGTGGACCAACTCTGTACTCTCGGCAGGGTCTTTGAGGGTGCATGGGAGTTTGCCCAACCCGTCTACATGTGTTTTGTGTTCCTTGGGGAATGCTCCGTGAATATGGGGTATCGGACTATCTAATCAATGCGGTTCCTTCCCTGTATGACCGGTGTCAGAGTTTGGTTCGCATTGCCGGCAATAAGTCGGACCCGTTTCCAGCGAAGGTTGGACTGCGCCAGGGCTGCCCTTTGTCACCGATTCTGTTTATTACTTTTATGGACAGAATTTCTAGGCGCAGGCAGGGCGTTGAGGGGTTTCAGTTTGGTGGCCACAGGATTCGGTCCCTGCTTTTTGCAAATGATGTGATCCTACTGGCTTCATCGAGCATTGATCTTCAACTCTCACTGGAACGGTTCGCAGCTGAGTGTGAAGCGGCTGGGATGAGAATCAGCACCTCCATGGTTCTCACTCGGAAAAGGGGGGAGTGCCATCTCCGGGTCAGGGATGAGGTCCCCGAAGTACCTCGGGGTCTTGTTCACGAGTGAGGGAAGGATGGAACACGAGATGGACAGGCGGATTGGTGCGGCGTCTGCAGTGCGAACTCTGTATCGGGCTGTCGTGGTGAAGAGAGAGCTGGGCCGAAAGGCAAAGCTCTCAATTTACCGGTCAATCTATGTTCCTACCCTCACCTATGGTCATGAGCTTTGAGGAGTTACCAAAAGGACAAGATCGTGGGTACAAGCGACCGAAATGAATTTTCTCCACAGGGTGGCTGGGCTCTCCTTTAGAGAAGCACTGTCATCCGGGAGAGGAACCGCTGCTCCTCCGCATTGAGAAGAGCCAGATGAGGTGGCTCGGGCATCTGGTTAGGACGCCTCCCGGACGCCTCCCTGGGGAGGTGTTCAGGGCACGTCCAACCGGTAGGAAGCCTCGGGGACGACCCAGGACATGCTGGAGAGACTATGTCTTTCAGCTGGCCTGGGAACGCCTCGGCATCTGCCGGGAAGAGCTAGACAAAGTGGCCGAGGAGAGGGACGTTTGGGCTTTCCTGCTTAGGCTGCTGCCCCCGCGACCCGACCTTAGTTAAGCGGAAGAAAATGGATGGATGTTATGGGACACACACCTTCCAGAAAGTTTTCGCAAAGGATCATTTCTGTTGTGTTTCTTATGTTTGAGTCATGATCCTGTGTGAGGCCTGCAGTTATTTGGATGTTGTTGTGTGGTCTTTTGTGACTTCTCGGATGAGTCTTTGCTGCTCTCAGGTAATTTTGGTTGGCTGGCCACTCCAAATAGTGTGTAAAAATATGGCAACTACAAGTAAAGTAATAAATGTGATTAATTATGAGTTAACTATGGACAGAGTGCGATTAATCTTATGTATAATAATATACACATATAGTTCATATATATGTTTTAGTAAGCCAAGAGCCGAGTCAGGCCCAGATAATCCATACCAGCAGATGCTGAGTCGACATCAGGTGTGCCTTAGGCTGGCCTTAGGTGGCACTAAAAGGCCACTCCAAAATGCAAGGTTTTACTATACAAGGAGAAGATGCTGGATGCGGAGGTCCAGGGTTAGGGTGTTTCTGCACGGTCTGTGGTTAGGTGTCCGGTTGGATATAGCCCTAAACGAACACTTAATTTACAGGAACACTTCATCTTGTGGCCTTGTGTGATTAACTGCACCCTTTGGATCAGCCTTTTATTGTGCCCAGCCTTAGGTACTGTACACCCATGGAATAATTGTGATGTCTAATAGGTGCAAAAACAATATACAGTATTTATGTTGAGCGATTTTCTGCTACAAACAGCGACTAATGCTGCAGGTGCATTGTTGATGTTAGCCAAGAGTCCTCTGCAAAAGACTCCTTTCAGGAAATGACAAAGCTGAAATTACATGTACTGTATTACCATGCAGGGCAAATAGGCAAGTGCGGTCGCTAAATATGGGTTTTTGGTCATGCAGCGACATGATGGAAGGAAGTGCTCATCACCAGGGAAACCTGTTCGCTTTTGTCCGCTTCTTCTGTTTTCCATGTTGTGGATCAAAAGGAAGTAGAGCTTAAAATGGTCTCTCCGTATTCGCCCATCAAACAGACGCATGCTCTCTGCTTTGTCTTAAATGTCTGAAAAGCACTTCTGAAATCCCTGTGACGCTCCCACGCGGGATTGCTGATGGAAAACGTTTGACGCCGGCATCTCTTTGAGAAAACCACAACCGGTGGTTTATTGTTAGGTTGGCCACAAACTGCAAGGATTCAAGCGAGCATCCTACAAGTATGTCTTCAACCTTTAAAAAAATGATGAAATCATGATAGAACGCTTCATTTATTTTGGTAAAATACAATAAATTATGTTGGACTTGGAATCATTACAAAATTTATCACAAATTGTACACATCATGACAGGAGTAAGCAAACAATAAATGACGCAAACAACCATTACAGACCTAAATGTCACTTGGAGTATGTTTAAATCACCACAAAACAATAGAAATACACATTGTGATGTGTCTTATTTTCACGAGTTGCAAAACCTCGTTTATCTCTTTTCATCAAATACAAGTGGAAATACAACAAGTGAAACATATTTTTCATCTCGACTTACATTTTCCTGAAGTACGAGTCATGCCACAAATGGACGTGAAGGAATGTGCAGGGGATAAAGCGTCATTGTGTGCCAGTAGAACAGTAGAATAACAGTACATAGCCATTGTTTTTTTTAAATATTTGCCACATTGGCTTCTAATTAGTGACAAGACACTCAGTTGTTGGTGATGCATTGAACACTCATTATGGCTTTGTGTAAAAGTATACACCTGCAACATTTTCACTTTGTATAGCATTTTTTAACTCACTTGTGTAAGAGTACACAAATATTTAAATGTTGTTAATCTGGTTTTGTACATTGACCATTCACATTTTTAGACAGAATTTGTTAAACGTGTCAACAGTTTTACTGGACTAAACGTTGCTAGTTTGTGATTTGACGATTCTTTTTTAAATGACTGTAGGTCACCTTAGACCAGGGGTGCCCAAAGTGTGGCCCACAGCTTCCTTTTCTTTTTCTAAACAATGTAGAAATAAAATAAAATCAAAAAACAGAACAAATGTGGAAAATACAGCAAAAAGCCAAAGCTCTCAATTTTGCCGTCTACATTCCTACCCTCATCTACGGTCATGAGCTTTGGGTAGCGACCGAATGGACAAGATCGCGAGTACAAGCGGCCGAAATAAAAAATAAAAACGCAATATTAAATTCGTAGCTTAAGTGTTTGTGTTTGGATGGGGAGCTTTTTGGTTGGAATTGCATGACATTATGTCACGTTTTTAAACTTTAACAACAGAACATGAAGTTATTGACTTAGTACACGGTGGATGCTTCATTAATGTTTCATCTAATCTTATTTTCCTTTCGCCTTATCCCTTCAGGGGTCGCCACAGCAAATCAATTGCCTCCATCTAACTCTGTCTTCTGTATCCTCTTCTCTTGCGCCAACTACCTTCATGTCCTCTTTCACTACATCCATAAACGTCCCCTTTGGCCTCCTCTAGGCCTCCTGCCTGGCAATTCAAAACTCAGCATCCTTCTACCAATATATTCACTATCTCTCCTCGGGACATGTCCCAGCCATCTCAGTCTGGCCTCTCTGAGTTTATCTCCAAAACCTCTAACATGTGCTGTCCCTCTGATGTGCTCATTCCTGATCCTGTCCATCCTGGTCACACCCAAAGAGAACCTCAGCATCTTCATCTCTGCTACCTCCAGCTCTGCCTCCTGTCTATATATAATATATGTGTGTGTGTGTATGTATATATATATATATATATATATATATATATATATATACACACACACACACACACACACATTATTAGTGAACAGATGTGTTATCATGCGCATCCAAGAAAGCTGTGGTAGATTTTTCCAACGTCTAATTGGTTCTAGACATTTTTTTAAACTTAAAAAAAAAAAATTTACAGCAGTGTGCGGAAAATGTGTTTTTTGTTTTTTTTAATATCCATGTTTGAGTAGACTGCAACTGTAAAGCCTGTATGAATCTGTGAAGCTACCGTCATGAGCAGGGGTCTGCAACCTTTACCATCAAAAGAGCCATTTTGCCTCCTCTTTTAGTAGAAAACAATGTTTGGGAGCCACAAAATTAAAATAAAAAAAATGTAGCCAACTTTAAGATAAAAAAGCCAATCAGAGTTGATATATCTGCATATCGGTGTTGTTTGCTCAATACCATTCCATTGATCTTGTTCTTGACTGTCTGTCTTTCAGAGGCATTCTTTTATAATTCTCTGTTTATTTTTTTTAATTAGGAGAATATATGCTCTGGTATTTTTGTGAAGGATTATTTCATGTATTCTCTAACTGTGAATGGATTGCCATCTCATGTACAGCCCACTTATGCCATCAGGACCATTTTCCCACTAAATCATTCCAAATCTTATTTTCTCAAAACAACTACAGAAAAGACTTTTCCTCACATCTTTGGGAGATTTTTCTGGTATCTGCAGACATAAAAGTGAAAGCACATATTGTTCTTAGCAGTGAGTGTAGTCAGCTGCCTCTCCTGGAGTCACCATCTTGACGATGAGCGTGTCACGGGCAGTGAGCACATAGCTACAACGTTAGAAAACATATTGCTGTGCTCCCGTTAATGACATTGTTTTAATTTACAGCGCAGTAACTTGTTTCAGACTCAACTCAAAACTCCTTCACCTTTTTTCTCTCCCACTTAGTGAGCCTCACTGATACACAACCCTACCTCCCCATCCCTTGCTCATCCAATCAGCAGTCAGAAGACAGTCTAGTTGCATTCACGGACTTGGCGGCAAGTTTGACATTTCATATTCTTTTTGAAAACGCACATTTTCCCTACTTCGGTGTTTTAAAAAAACCCACCGCGTTCAGCGAAGGGAGCCGCAATAAGGAGGCTGATGAGCCGCGTGCGGATCCAGAGCCACGGGTTGCTGATCCCTTTACAGGCGTCACTTTGCATAATACGACCAACCCACTGCACAGTGTGAAATTGAGTTATGTTTTACCATAGAAAAAGTTTATTTGGGTATGCCAGGGGCCGCACGGTGGATGAGTGGTTAGCACACTGGCCACACAATCAGGAGATCTGGAAGACCTGGGTTCAAATCTCCGTTGGGCATCTCTGTGTGGAGTTTGCATGTTCTCCCCGTGCGTGCGTGGGTTTTCTCTCGGTACTCCGGTTCCCTCCCACATTCCAAAAACATGCATGTTAGGTTAATTGGCGACTCTAAATTGTCCATCGGTATGAATGTGAGTGTGAATGTGTGTTTGTCTATATGTGCCCTGCGATTGACTGGCGACCAGTCCAGGGTGCACCCCGCCTCTCGCCCAAAGTCTGCTGGGATAGGCTCCAGCATCCCCGCGATCCTAATGAGGATAAGTGGTATAGAAAAGGAATGAATGAATGGGTATGCCAGTGGTAGCATAACACCTAGTAGGATACCTCTACCATTTTCTATAACAGTGGAACCATGGCTAACATCATTAATCTGTTCCAGAAGGTCCAATTCCAACCGAAATGTAATCCAACCAAATCATCCATCCATTCATCCATTTTCTACGCTGCTTATTCCTGTTAGGGTCGCGGGCATGCTGGAGCCTATCCAAGATGTCTTCGGGCAAGAGGCGGGGTACACCTCGGACTGGTCGCCGGCCAATCTCAGGGCAGACCTACAACCATTCTTACCTATGGACAATTGAGAGTCGCCAGTTAACATAACATTCATATTTTTGGAATGTGGGAGAAAACCGGAGTATCCGGAGAAAACGCACGCACGCATGCAAATAAATAGATGAAAATAAATGAATGAAAGTGGTGAATTAAAGTTGAAGGTTACTTTTACCTTGATTGAAGACGTGATTGTGGACAAAGACACAATGTGGCTGAGAGAGCAACACGGACACCACCTTTTTGTTTTGCCATGAGTTATTTGTTGAATTAAGTAGTGTTTCTCACCTCAAGTCCCTGCCTTCCACAGGACTGGCATACATTCTTTACGTTAACTGAAAAGAGCGCTCACCGGGCGTATGCCAACCGCAGTTCCACCGTGCATTTAACATTCCGCTGGTGTTGTGCAAACATTTGCTTTTGACTGGTGATGGACCAGTTCTGTTTCCTGAATTGCAGACACATTCATAGATAAACTGACAATTTTTTGTTTTTACAGCCAATTTGTACAGTAGAATGTGCAACCCAAGCACGAAAGCATCACTTCACTTAGTTTTAGCTAGTTTTACCATGTGGACATTTGCATTTGTCGTCGTTGTCATTTTCACTACTCCCTTCATGCCTTGGAAAAGAGGCGTAAACACAAATACATAGGCATCTTATCTGTACTACTACGTTTACATGTGTTTGCTACATGTTACTGCTACATTCTCTACACCTGATAGTCCGGTCTGATTCTGATGGATGGTCTGAGATATGGACCCTTGCGCATGCATTCGAAAACCTGAAATCTTAACTCACTGTTGTTTTACCCAGTAAATGCTTTGATGGGACTGAGCCTTGCAGCCCTTACACCTTGTGCCATTCCAGCGTAATATGTTTTTCATGTAACAGACTTCTGTGGTCTGGACAGATCTGCTCTCTTTTCTTTGATTTCAATATTTGAAATACATGGCTGCTTTTGTTTTAGTCATACAAACATGGACGTGTTGATAAAGAATTCATATTCAGCTTTATACAACCTGCGTCTCGGAGGCAAAACAACTTGTGGACGTCATGCCGTTCCTGTCGTTGTCACCATCAGGGTGTCTGTGGAGCTTTGGGTGACGGACACGAGCCTTGACTCTCAAAGCTTGCCCCCCTGCTGGGCCACTGAAAGACACATAAAGGCATAATATTTGACAATATAAGTTTGTCACCTAAACAGACTGCTGCAGTTAAACAGGAAGTATGCAGGAAAATAGATAGCTTGCAGGCTAAAGTTCACAAGATATTTCTACAAAGCATGGTAGTTCAAAAACAATTCCTGTAATAAGTAAGAATAGTTAAGCAATATTTTTCTCCTTCATTGTAAAGTAAAAGAGCTTAATGTTACCTCTCCCAGGGCGTGCCAGTGGGTGATGGGCTTTCTCGGGTAAGCCAACATTTCGTTCCAGTGATCTCGTCCTAGACCTTCGGCATCTGGCCCGGCGCGACAAACGCCGATCACCTCATTGTGTCCGACCCTGTTAGTGGCATACATTTAATCAGCAAACACTAAGGCATGTGGGTAGGGTTAAGGTGAATATACTAAGGTTATACAGGGGAACCCTGCTTTGGCATTTCTCCCAGCTGCCCGTGAGGTAGCAAATGCCGAATTGCAAATACTGTACGGCTAGTAGGCGTATGCGCTAACCGATCGTAATCCATCACCATGATGGAGAGGCTGACTTGTTCCACGTTTTCTGGGGGAATGTCAAAGATGATGGCCTCGTTGTAGACTGGATTAAGGGTGCTCTTCTTAGTGGTGGTTTTCCGCTTCTTCAGCCTGCGTCCATCGCAGATTAGGTGAACCTTGACGTATGGATCTGAAAAGACAGAGTGAAGATTTCCAATCACTCCTTGTCCACACTTTTCTCAGTTTGGATTGGCTAAAATGGTCGTGGAGTTGGCGGTTATATAGCTTATGCCATTTCTATATTATGTAATGACTTAGTCCCCCCCACCCTGTCTCCGTTCCCACTCTCAGGGGCCGTCCTGCTGTCTTGAATTTCATTTGTGCCTTTTGATGTGAGCTGCGCCTGATATAGCACCAGCTTACCTGAAGAACCTGTGATGTCCATGGCTTTGAGGTTTCTGCATTTGATGACCGTCAGAGTCATCCTCCCTGCTGTGGGAAGGTAGCACAACGAGTACATGATCTCCCCCAGGTCGACGGTCTCCTGTGGATGTGCAGAAAGGACAATAGCATGGTGACTTTGTGTAATTTGCAGCAGGTTGGAGTCAGTGTTGCATAACCTGTGAAAGATGTTATGCCATCCGGCTATTGGTTCGACATGGCCTGTGTGTGCACACTTTGGGCTTAGCAAAATGTCTCAGTAGAACACAGTCAGAATCTATAACCTCTGCATTGACATTGTATCCAGAAACTCTTACTCGTGAACTGCTTAGCAGATCCAGTAGTCTTAAACTTTGCCTAACATAATTTTCTCTTTCTCGTCTTTAAAAAAAACAGAGATGAGTCTGCTGTTATTGGACTTATGCAATGTGCTTTGATTTCCACATTGGGAGGATGTTCGCCTCTAAGAACCAATTAGATGTCCTACTTTACATTGGATAAAAATGAAAAAGTTCTATTCATTTGCCAGGGGGAACGCCAACTCACCGTGGTTGCTGCATGAATGTCCTTCCACACCACCACCTCTCGGGAAAGGTCAGATAGCTCAAAGAGGTTGTCCACCACCACCTCGCCTATCATGTCATGGCTGGTGAAACGGTCAAAGTCGTAGACGCTCAGATGCAACTTGCGGTTGCAGAGCTCGTCGTACCCCACAGGGAAACAAAAGGTCTCGTCAAACATGGGGTTAAGATTCTTGCGGTGGACTCGCGTCTGAAATTTCTTCTTCCTCTCGGGCAGCAAATAGATCTTCACGTAAGGGTCAGAAGTCCCAGTGAAGTCTTTGGCGGGCAGATCCAAGGCCTTGAGGATCCTCACCACCAGCGCCTGCTCCTCGTAGTCGAAACGCAGTGAGAAGCTGAGCTTGCCGCACGTCTCCACGGGCTCTTTGGGCTCGCCTTCCGAGTCCACAGACTTCTGTTTGTAGAGTTCTGGTTTGATTCTCCCGATGCTTGCTGTGGAGGACTGTCGGAAAGGCACTGCGTCCATACTGAAGTCAAAGCTGGTTACGTTCATCTGACGGGGAAGGTGTCGCCGGAATGAACTGTGCCTGTTGAAAAGTGCATTTGGTCAGTTTTTTGTGTGGCGGTTAAAGTCGTACTCAAGACAGTACCTTGTCTCTTGGTGCTACAACATTCGTAATCAACCACCAAGCTTCCTTTATGCTAATTATGTTGTCCTTAAAGGCGGTGATGTCCAAAGTGTGGCGCAGATGTTTGTTATTGGCCCACAACACATTGTAGAAATGAAAAGGAAAAAAAACGGCAAAAATATGAAAAATTAAGCCCCCCCGCCCCCCCCCAAAAGCGGAACAGTTATGAATAACTAATATTGAAACAAATTTTGTCTTTTAAATATGTATGACATTTTTTCAGCCTTTTGGCAAAATAAAAAAAAATACATATTCAGTTGACATCAAAAATGTTGTTATAGTTTTGGTTTGGTTTGTATGCGTCCGGTTAGCGTACAATATGTTGGTGTTGTTAATAAATGGTTTTTATGCTGACAGTCAGCCGCCGACTGAAACGTTAACACAAAACGCGTTTTTATAGTGTTACATGGATAAAACAATTGTAAATGAGTATAAATGATGGATGAACAATTATGGTTACTTTCTGCGAGACTGAAGACGTGATTCTCGGTATGTTCCCAAAGACTAACTAACCAACTAGGACTGAATGACGCTAACCAAGGTTCCTCCCCATCCATCCCACATCCTTTGACCTTTCAAGTTGGTGGGTTCCTCAAGGTCTGCAAAGTGGCATGGACATTTTTCATTCAAGTGGTTTAAAAAGAGGACAAACATGGAACTAAATGTTTGTATTTTCTTTTGTGTACATTATATTTAGCAAACTGAGTGTTCTGTGCTGGCCGAAAGTCCGTTTTCTGGCAACACTGGTTGGTATGCAAGTGTGTAGTCTGTATGGGAAAGTTCAAATGAAAACATGACCACACTAAGAGAACAAGGCTGAAACTCGTCATGGCTTCATCAAGTTAACGAGGGATGGCCATCTTTTTAAACAACTTTAAATACTTCCACTTGAAATACTTGGTAAACACAGTAACGGGTACAGGAGGATTGGGGGCTTCGGTAGGTGCTGGACTCGTTAACCTTCCCTTCCTGCGTCAATGACAGGAGTATAAATCGCCAGGAGCGTTCTGTGATTTAATTACTGATCAGAAGCAGCGAGTGTGGTGTGAGAGTCCACTCACAGCTGCCTGCATCACAACATCTCCGGGCCGCTCCCAGCAATGCTAATTATGGACCTCGGCCGTCTCGGTAAACCGAGGGGAAAGTGAGAGGTGGTTGTTTAATCACTGGGATTGCTTCCAGCCTGGCATGACAGCTGGGTTCACACGTACAGCTGATTGTAGGGGTAGCCTGCGTGACACGACCTACTCGTGAGCCTAGTGGAGGCTTTTTATGTTCTCGGTAAAAAGCAAGAATGTGACGGTCAGTGTGACATTGTGTGTGGCACCAGCCAAACTGGCCCGCAGACACTGGCCACATGTCATTCTGACCCATTTGGACAGGGCCTGTGCTGCCTCTAAAAGGCTACTGTGGACTTGTGAAAGTGAGTGTGTGTGACTGGGGGCTACCTGGAGGACGAGGTCGGCTCGGTGGTCTGCCTCTGAATTTTGGCCTGCTGGCTCAGCTTCTCCCTCAGGGTGGTCTGTACTTCGGCCGGGATGTCCGGCGACGTCTGGCTGATCTTCATGGCCGCCTCCAAGATCTTGACTGAGCTCCTCCCATTCATCTTCACCTCCGGTGGGTGCTTCTTCTCCTCTGCAAACGCCGCGGGTTTCCACTCGGGGAAGGACGACGAGCCGGGTGGAGGCGCCTCGGGAAAGGGCACGTGGAGGGCAACATTTCCGCCATGTGCTGTCAGAGCTTTGCTCCTCCAGATAGGCCAGCACAGCTTCCAAAAGACAAAGAGAGACACTGCCAACAAGGCAAGGCCACAGAAACCCACCACCACTGCCAGCAGACTGATTGAGAGGTCTACTGGACACCCCGCAGAAAAGACAAGACAAACATGCAAAGGGAAAAGGAGAGGACATGCAAGCATGAGTCAGAAAGATGATTAAGACCATAGAAAGCCCTGACTGCCTTTTTAGGACATGTGCAGCCCCGCTTGCTATAAGAGAAAAAGGAAACGCTCTCTATTTCAATGATGTGACATGACTGTTTTGTTTTTACTGTGCATAAATAATGGCCAATGTGTGGCTGCACTGCATGCAGCTTGGAAAACGGCTCCTAAACATAGCAACATGTCGTCCTTTTTATTCTACTTTTTCTATTCCTATGGGCAAAGTTGCAAAAGTTGGAATAAGTTTTTGTACTTTAACTGTCTCGCATCTCAAGTACATGCATGACGAGAGAGGAATGACTTTATTCAATTTACCTGCGTGTCCTTTACCTGGTATGCTGCTCTCCAGGGGAAATATATCAGAGCATTTCTCCCGGTCCACATGTCCGGTCAGACAAAGGTCGGTGACAATTTGGAGAGCCCTATGGCACAAGGTGACGCTGTCCCCGCTCCGGACGCTCATGTCTCTCCGGTTAAGCCATTGCGCGCCGGAGGAGGAGGAGCCGCGAGGGCGGGGGTTCATCTGTCGGCCGTTCAGAGGGCAGCTTGTCGGCGGTGGAGGCTCGCCGCGGCTGCGTCGGGGTCCATGGGCGCAGCAGCAGCAGCGAGAACCGCGTTCGGGAGCACGCAGCCTCTTTGCGCGTTCGTGTGGAGAGTGAGCGAGTCGGACCTGTTGCTCGACTACTTGGAGGGAGAGCAGTCACCCCCCTCCCACTCTACTGAGTGGGGACTGATAACAAGTGAGAGCACCCGCCTGTGGGATCCACTTCATCCTTCAAATATGAGCAATAGTTCATGTTTCACTATCCTACTGAGAAGGGGTTCCCAAATATTTGGATGCTGTCATAGGGTTGAAGCAGCCACAATAGTAAATACATTGTTAAATGAACAACACATTGCATTAGATTGTGGAAGTGTACTTATGGAGCCGTGCAACTGATGCAACAATTGTGCACATTCTGTTCTTTTCACAAAAAATATTGCATAAGCCACCTTTTTCTTATTTTTAGCCCCTCAAAAAAACATATCTAACAAGGATTACATCTTGCTCAGAGCCTTAAAAAAAATTTAACTGCTTGCTGACCTTCCAAGGACACATGTGGTTTACTGAAAGTTATGACTTTTTCATCTCACATATTAAAATAATTGAACCACTAAAAATTCAGCGTTTGATGCGACAAAACAGCAAATTACTTGGTTTAACCTGCTGGTTGCTGCCATATACACGTCGACATGAAACTGTTTACGAGAAAACTGTGGTGGCAACAGAGGGGGGAAAACCCACAACAGCTGCAGCAAACACAGCTGAGGGTGATGTAGACTTGTGGTGCCATGGTTACCACCTCATCCGAAGGTGATGGCAGAAAGCATTCAGAAGCACCGCAGGGAAGAAAATCCCTTTCCGCAGCCCGCCCAGGGACCTGTCATGAAATGCAACAACTTTTATTTTCTTGTTTTGCTTCTGTTTTGACTTGTTTTTCTTCCAGTGAGTCTGCTTTTTCCTTGAGGCGTTACATAGAGGAACTTTTGCAAAATGATTTTTTTACTATATTTCTAAGCCTGCTCAATCCAGCCAATATGAAAAGGTTTTCACAACAAAATGTGGGCTTTTCATCAGAGCATGTTTTGTGGAGTGTGTACGTGCGCGGCATGTGTCTGTAAAGTGTCCCTGCAGGGTTTTATGACCCTCACGCCGCTTGAAAAATATTTGTGTATAAGTAGAAAATATAGTCATGCCTCGATTTTTTGATCAGTTTTCATCTGTTAAAAATTTGCCTCACGTTGGATATAATATTGCACGTAACAAAATGGTTCTCCACCGTGACTCCTCTGTGAATTACCACCTTATCGTGGTGAAGGGGTTTGAGTGCCCGAGCGATCCCAGGAGCTATGTGGTCGGGGGCTTTATGCCCCTGGTAGGGACTCCCAAGGCAAACAGGTTCTAGGTGACTGGCCAGACTAAGAGTGATTCAGAAGACCATTAATGAAAAAAAACAAGTGGAAGACCGCACCTCGCCCGGACGTGGGACACCGGGCCTCACCCTGGAGCCAGGCCTGGGGGAGGGGCTCGCAGGCGAGCACCTGGTGGCCAGGCCTTCACTCGTGGGGCCTGGCCGGGCCCAGCCTGAAGAATGAACACGGGAACTCCCCCCCGCAGACCCACCACCTGCAGGGGCAAGCATAAGGGTCCGATGCTATGTGATTTGGGCAGTGGTCGACCTGGTCTTTGGCGGCTAAATCTGTGTCTTGGGACATGGAATTTCACTTCTCTGGTGGGAAAGGAGCCCAACTTGTGGAAGAGGTGGAGACCACCCGACTAGATATTGTCGGACTCACTTCAACCCACAGTTTGGGCTCTGGAACCAAATTCCTTGAGAGGTGCTGACCTTGTTCTACTCTGGAGCTGGTGACTCCATAGTTCTACTGGGAGACTTCAACGCCCATGTGGGCAATGACAGTGTGACTTGGAGGGGCGTGGTTGGGAGGAACAGCTTCCTTGATCTGAAACCCTGTGATGTGTTGTTGCTGGACTTCTCCGCGAAACGCAGTTTGTCTGTAACAAACACCATGTTCGAACATAAGGATGACCATAAGTGCACTTGACCTATGTCCGCATGTTCTGGACACGCAGGTGAAGAGAGGTGGCTGAGCTGTCAACTGACCACCACCTGGTGGTGAGTTGGATTAGATGGCGGGGAAGGATGCCGGACAGACCTGGTAGACCCAAACACGTAGAGAGGGTGTGCTGGGAACGTCTGGCAGAGTCTCCCGTTCATCGAGTCTTCAACTCTCATCTCCAGCAGAGCTTTGCCTGCATCTCAAGGGAGGACCGGGATATTGAGTACAAATGGGGGCTGTATTCCGTGCCTCCATTGCTGAGGCAGCCACTCATAGTTGCGGCCTCAAGGTGGTCGGTGCCAGTTGTGGCAGCAAGACCCGAACCCGATGGTGGACACCGGGGGTTAGGGGTGCTGTCAAGCTGAAGAAGGAGTCCTATCAAGCATGGATGGCTTGCGGGACTCCCGAAGCAGCTGACAGGTACCGGCAGGCCAAGCGGCACGCGGTTTCGGCAGTGATCGAGGCAAAAACCCGGGTGTGGGAGCAGTTCTGTGAGGCTATGGAGCACGACTTTCGGTCGGCCTCAAAGAGGTTCTGGCAAACCGTCCGACACCTCAGAAAAGGGAAGCAGTCCCCAGTTCACACTGTTTACAGTGCAGACGGGGGTTTGCTGACCTCGACTGAGAGTATATTTGTTTGTGGAAGGAATACTTTGAGGGCCTTCTCAATCCCACTGACATACCTTCAGTAGAGGAAGCAGCGTCTGAGGATACGTACATGGACAGTTCTATCACCGTGGCTGAGGTAATTGGGGTAGTTAAAACACTCCCCAGTGGCAAGGTGGGCGAGTTTCACCCTGAATTTCTCAAGGCTTTGGTTGTTGGGAGGACTGTGTTGGTTGACACGTCTGTTCAACATTGCATGGAAGTCGGGAACAGTACCTCTGGACTGGCAGACCGGGGTGGTCGTCTCCGTTTTTAAAAAGGGTGACCGAAGGGTGTGTTCCAACTATAGAGAGATCACACTCCGCAGCCTCCTTGGGAAAGTCTACTCCAGGGTGCTGGAGTGAAGGGTACGACCGTTAGTCAAACCCCGGATACAGGAGTTACAATGTGGTTTCCTTCCCGGTCGCGGAACACTGGACCAGCTCTACACCCTTGCAAGGGTACTGGAGGGTAAGTGGAAGTTTGCCCAACCAGTCTACATGTGCTTTGTAGACTTGGAAAAGGCATTCGACCGTCTCCCTCGTGGTGTCCTGTGGGGAGTGCTCCGGGAGTACGAGATTGGTGGCCCGCTACTACGTGCCATTCGGTCCTTGTACAATCGAAGCAGGAGCCTGGTTTGCATTGCCAGCAGTAAGTCGAGCTTTTTTCAGGTGAATGTTGGCCCCCGCCAAGGCTGCCCTTTGTGACCGATTCTGATCATAATCTTCATGGACAGAATTTCGCAGTCAAGGCATTGAGGGAGTTCAACTTGGTGACCTTAGGATCTCGTCTCTGCTGTTTGGAGTTGATGTGGTCCTTATGGCCTCATCAGGCTTTGACCTTCAGCGTTTACTGGAGCAGTTTGCAGCTGAATGTGGACTGTGGACTGTACCTCCGGGTTGGGAGTGAGGTCTTGCGTCAGGTGGATGAGTTCAAATATCTCGGGGTCTTGTTCACGAGTGAGGGACGGTTGGAGCGTGAGGTCGACAGACAGATCGGTGCAGCGTCAGCAGTAATCGGTCACTGTACCGGACAGTCGTGGTGAAGAGAGAGCTGACCTGGAAAGCAAAGCTCTCGGTTTGCAGACCGATTTACGTTCCCACCCTCACCTATGGTCATGAGTTACGGATCATGACCGAAAGAACGAGATCGCGGATACAAGCGGCGGAAATGAGTTTCCTCCGTTTGGTGGCTGGACTCACCCTAAGAAATAGAGTGGGGAGTTTGGTCATCCGGGAGGAGCTCAGAGCAGAGCCGGTGCTCCGAGAGGAGCCAGTTGAGGTGTTTCGGGCTTGCCCAGCCGGGAGAATGCCCCGGGGAAGAACTAGGACACGCTGGAGGGACTATGTCTCACAGCTGGCCTGGGAACGCCTTGGTGTCCTCCAGGTGGAGCTGGAAGAGGTCGCCGGAGACCGGGAAATCCGGACTTCCCTACTGAGACTCCTGCCCTGGTGACCCAAACCCGGATAAGCGGAAGAAAATGGAATGGAATGGAATCGAACAAAATGGTGCACTTCCCCTGTTCTGCATCACGACACCAAAATCAATACAACAATAATAACTCCATCACCCTTCTGGTGTCAAGAGACATTATTGCATAATTAAACCCCTCCAGTATGGACAGAAACGTTTGGAAAATATACATAGACATAGGCATTTTTAAGTTATTTACTCAATATTAAGGAAAGTAACTTATAATGAGTTTAGAACATTAACAAAAGTGTCTAAGTAAACAAAAATACTGTACAGTCAAACCTTGTTTTTTCTTACCCCACAGTTTTTATACAATTCAGTTCTGGTCAGAAATGTTTTTCTTGTAATAAAGCACATATAGGTCCCTTACATGATACATCAACTTTGCTTAGATATGTTATTTATTGTTTATAATCAGTCTCAATCCAAGGGAGGTTCATGGATCATGAATCAGGCTGCTGGTGGCAAATGCAGCGGAAGGCGGACTCCAGATCCTGATTGGCTTGCTTCGTCTGGCCATTGTGGATGATTGTGCAGGGGCGCAGTGATTTGCATAAGAGCAGTGGGGTTGCCAAGATGGAGAACAGGGAGCACTGAACGCACCTACTGGGAGACGCTGGAGCGGGCTTAAGTCCTTGGAAGGAGAGATTTTGTGACAGTGCCTGGAGGAGCAGGAACAATCGAATAAAGAGGTCCCAAAAATTGTAAGAGTGCAGTCCATACGTGTGCTGCCACTGAAGAGAGAATAATCCAGCGTCTCCTAGGTGTAGACCATCATTTTAGGAGTGGTAATAGCTCATCAGGTGCAGGTGCGACCCATGGTCCCGCCTCCACCCGAAGAGAGGGCTCCTGCATCACAAAGGACACGCCCAGGAGAAGGCAGGGACGAACAAAGGGCAAAACAGAGGAGCCAAGCGGTGAAACTTGACACTCCATGTCTGAACCCCACGTAAAGCACATAACACGGACTGCATTCTTTCACCTCTAAAACATAGCCCGTCTTCGTCCATCACTCCCCTTCTCTGCCGCTGAAACTCTCATCCACGCGTTCATCACATCCAGAATCGACTATTGCAATAGCGTCCTCTACGGTACACCATCCAAAACCCTCAACACTTTAGAGTACATTCAGAACTCCGCTGCTCGGCTCCTCACCCACACCCGCTCACGTGAACACATCACCCCAGTCCTCCACATGCTCCACTGGCTCCCCGTCCCTCAGCGCATCCACTTCAAAATCCTTCTCATCATATTCAAAGCACTCCACAACCTGGCCCCTCCTTACCTTACAGACCTGCTCCACCACCAGACTCCATCTCGCTCCCTCTGCTCTTCCAACTCCAACCTTCTGTCCCTGCCCTGTAGGACCAAGCTCCGAACCTGGGGGGACAGAGCCTTTTCCATCACTGGAACTCACTGGCCAAACCCCTCCGTGTCTGCTCTGACCTCCCCACCTTCAAGAAAGAACTCAAAACTCATCTGTTTAAAATTGCTTTTAATGTTTGATTTTATACTGTAAATTTTGTGCTGTTTTTATTCTTTATTGTATTGTAACGCGTCTTCGAGTGTCTTGAAAAGCGCTATATAAATAAAATGTCATTCTCCACTGTGACTCAGGTTAGTGTTGTGTTTATACTTTCCCTATCATGGTGCTGCAGTCTCTCCTCAGCCCAGTACTTCCGTCCGGCTCACCTGGTCGTCTCTTTGTGCTATTTCAGTCTTTTCCCTTTTGTGTCTTTTCCCACGGTGTCTTCCGTGTTTTTTGCACCGTCACCTTGAGTTCTTGTTTGGCCTGTTTTTTTACATTAAAATACGTATGCTGCTGGAGCTGCCTTCGCCTCTGCATCCTCGGGGTCCATCCACTAATTTCTTAGTAACTTAAACCTGACATAAAATGTATTATTATTATTCAGGCTTACGTCCATGTTTTTCACCTTCACTATTTCATCTCTTTCAGGGCTGTACAAAATTCAAAATTGAATTGAGAATGACCTCTAAATTTCAATTAATTTCTTGAATTTGAACGGTGGTTCAGGAAGCAATTGAAATTCAAGATGTATAATTAAGGTGTCTGTAATGACGCTTTACAGTATACAGTAATGTTCAAAATAATAGAAGTCCAATGTGGCTAACCAGATATTATATATATTTTTTGCTACACGGCAAACAAGTTACCAGTAGGTGCAGTAGATTCTCAGAAAACAAACAAGACCCAGCATTCATGATATGCAAGCTCTTAAGGCTGCGCAATTGGCCAACTAGTTGAAAGGGGCGTGTTCAAAAAATTACAGTGTGGCATTCGATCAGTGATCAGTGAACTATTTTGTGAAAAACACCAGGGGAGGCTGTGGACATTGAGTCCGAGTGGGCGATGTTTCGTGCCTCCTTTGTCGATGCGGCTGATCGGAGCTGCGGCCGTTAGGTGGTCGGTGCCTGTGGTGGCGGTAATCCCAGAACCCGTTGGTGGGAACCAGTGGTGAGGGATGCCGTCAAGCTGAAGAAAGAGTTGTATCAGGCCGTTTTGGCCCATGGGGCTTCTCCTCCTCACCGGGTTCCTCTATGCACAACTTTCCATACATACATTAGATTCATTTGTTTATCTGTGTGTGTGGTGATGGGGTGTGGAGTGTATGGGGAGGAACTGGGGCATCGCTTTTAAGTCTGTTGAGAAGTTTGGGCTGCATTTCGTGTGTATTAAAAAAATAACAATGAACACAGCGTAGCTTGATTTGATACTGGTCTTGGTTGTGTCAGGGGGCATAGCGTTAAAACGGGAAAAACACACACACACACATTAACATATACTATATATATTCATATATATATATATATATATGTATAAGGATTTTCCATTGGGCGGGAATAACAATTTAAATAATGTTCAAAACAATTTTGGTCATCCAACTTATTGCTCACAGAAAGAAATATTTTGGTCATTGTACTGAATTTATTCCCCTTTAAGGGCACATTGATAATGTATCTTATTCATAGACAGATAGTGTTTTAATATCCAGGTACAAATATCCTTTCATCCATTAATTTTTACAAATAAATTTATAACATAGAAGTAAATTAAATGGAGTTCCTAACATGCCATGTTTAGCAAAACAGATTCTTTTCGAGTAAGGCAATTGGAAGATGCAAAGCACTGTAGTGATTTGCCTATTTTACAGTACTACCCAGAAAAATAGAATATTCCGAAAAGGTTGTTGTATATCTGCAAATCCACTTAAAAGGTGAATTTGAATTTATATAATCGAATAATACGCAAATCAATATATTTAAAGTTTTTTTTCTGCCTCAATAAAATTTGTCTTATAAAAATCTTATATGTTAAATTGCCAAAATAAAACAACTTTTACTTGATATTAAAATGTTTCCAGTAGTACTGTATTAATATCCTTTTAATAAATATTTAGTGAAAACACACTGTGCATTTTTTACAGTAAATTACTGGCTAATAATTACATGACATTATCAGTGACATTACAGTAATTTGCTGTGAAGTATCGCCACAGGAACTTATTGTAATTTCACAGCTGAGATTGTACAGTTAATTACAATACAGTTACCATTATTTGCTGTAGTTTCACACCTGTTAATTACAGTGTTGTAACTGAAAAATTACAGTGCCATGTTGTACATATATCAGAGTAAATGGCCCGTAGTTTTGATTATTTCCTGAAAGTAATGCAAATGTTAGCCAATAATTAACTGTGAGATTACAATGCTGTAAATGTGACATGTTAACCGTGAATTTACTGTCACAATCTGTGTATTAGTCTGCGTGACTAATAATTTGTTCAATTTTATACCTCAGTTCCTGTTTCTGCGCTTTTATTTTTATAGATTTTTCTGTTTTCATTCATTTGTGTCTTCCTGCTTTGCCTTCCTTGTTAGTGACACCTGTCACTAATTTGAGTTCATTGCTCTTTAGTTCAGGTGTGTTCTTGTGATGGTCGTCGGATCATTTGCTTTTCTTTGTCATTTGTTGCCTCGGCTAATGTCATTTGTTTCTGCAGCCGCTGCTTAGCAGCATATATCATTAAAGAAAACCTTTCCCTGACCTGCTTGGCGGCCTGCTCTGTGCATCCTCAGGGTCGTCGACACAACACCACCATGCTGAGACATAGACGTGACAGAATGATCCAACCAGAACAAGACGACCTCGCGTAGAGCGACTTCTGGACGATCCAGGTTGTCAAGGCGATAGAGGAAGAGTGCGCCAAATTCAGTCCAGAAGAGCTGGAGGATTTGGTGTGGGGACCGGACGGAGCGCTTGTCCCAATGGCGTGGGTGTGACTGGGACCTTCGGCGAAGTAGGTACCCGGCGGTTCCTGCCAGAGGACGCAAACAGGGTGAGTCCGATGCCCTCCTCCAAGCCTCCCTCCGCCCTTCTCTGGTTCCTGTTGCGGCGATAGACAACGTCTGGGATCCTCCTTCTGAAGGGGGGGTAGTGCGTCCTGCCAGGCAATGGAGGACGCACAGCCGCTTCCGGTAGCTGTGACATGCAAGGCTCCGCGCAGCAAGGACGGCAGTTCCCGCTGGCCGCACGTCCACGGTAGTTCCCGCTGGCCGCAGCCCCTCCAGTTCCGCCTTCAAGGGCTTCCTCCGCTGCAGCCGCTCTGTCCGGTGCAGCTGCTCCAGTTGCGCCTCCAAAGGCTTCCTCCGCTGCAGCCGCTCCAGTTCCACCTCCAAGGCCTTTGTCTGTTGCAGCCATTCCTGTCGCGCCTCCCAGGGCGCCGTCCGCTGCTGCGTCTCCGCCTCCCAAGGCTTCCTCCATTGCTGCAGCTCCGCCTCCCAAGGCTCTGCCTACTGCAGCTGGACCCAAAGAACCAGCCCTGACAAGCCGCCGTCCCGGCCGACTCCCTGAGGGTTCTCGCCGGCTTCACCTGACTCACCATCCCGGCCGGCCTACGGAGGCGTCCCACTGCCTCCTCCTCGCTTGCCGTCCCGGCCGACCTCTGGAAGTGTCTCGCCGGCTTCACCTGACTCACTGTCCCGGCCAGCCTCCACAGGCCTCAGGGCATGCCGTCCCGGCCGACCCCCTGAAGGGTCTTGCAGGCTTCACCTGACTCACCATCCGGGCCCTGCTGGAGGCCCACCACCTGTCCTCCCACCACCCATCCCTCTTTTTGACTCTGGACTTAGGAAGTCTGGGATCTGTCCTTGAAGGGTCAGGGTGGGGGGGTACTGTCACAATCTGTGTATTAGTCTGCGTGACTAATAATTTGTTCACTTTTATACCTCAGTTCCTGTTTCTGCGCTTTTATTTTGATAGATCTTCCTGTTTTTATTCATTTGTGTCTCCCTGCTTTGCCTTCCTTGTCTGTCACACCTGTTGCTAATTTGAGTTAATTTCTATTTGGTTCAGGTGTGTTGTTGTGATGGTCGTCGGATCATTTGTCATTTGTTGCCTCGGCTAATGTCATTCGTTTCTGCTGCTGCTGCTTAGCAGCATATATCATTAAAAAAAACTTTTCCTGACCTGCTTGGCGTCCTGCTCTCCGCATCCTCGGGGTTGTCGATACAACGCCACCATGCCAAGACATAGACGTGACACTTACCACACTATCTAATGAGTAAAAATCAACAACAACGACAAAACATTCAGAATACAGTGAATAAACGAGAAAGAAGACAACAGGTACGTTTTTTATTTACTCGGGAGGAGAACAGACAGAAATGTACTCAGTTACATTCTGTAACCGCCCTAAAGACATTCTGTCGTCATCCTCTTTTATTTCCTTTGGGAGTTTCATAGTTACATATTAACACATTGCAGCACTCAAAAGAGAGGGGGCTTCATTCAAGCTTCAATGTCTTCAAGACAAACTTTCATCAACCGGAGGACAATGTACTCATTGGAACAGAATGTCTCAAACTCTATCAAAGGTCAAGCCCCAAGCTGCCCCTGACCCTTTCCTGTGCAGCTGCATGGTTAATTACCGAGCACACACATAGATAAAGACCATGACAGCACAAGCCAACCAGACGTTTCTTAAGAACAGAGAACCAATGAATACATTAGCGAAATATAGTATAATAGTATAGGAGCAAATAAATGATAACATGTATATACATTTTTCTTACATTTCCCTCCTGTTTATCATAGTTTTGCTCACAAGTTGCTCACAAGCTACATCAAACCTCTTCTTTTCAGATTTTCACTTTATGCTTCATTGGTGTGAACTCAATCATATACACTGTTTTATTCATCACCAAACAAGTCCGTCAGGTCCAGATCTTCTTCCATGTCGATTGCTGTGCTCTTAGTCTAGGCCTGTAGGGTTTAGGAGGAGATACACCTGTGCCATCTGGGTTTCAATAGGTCTTAGTGACACATTAATTAATTTGTTAAAACCCCCACATAGACAAGGAACAATCAAACATCCACACAATGTCAAAACTGATATTAACACTGCAATGGACTCCAAAATTGAGGAGGAAAGGTTTTTGTACTTCCCGAACACATCCAGTCAGTTTGACCACGAGTCGGTGTTAACCCCCAAATGTTCCTTCATGCGCACTTTGAGAGTGCGCAGGCCTTCAATGGCTTGTGTTAGGTTGCCGTCAACAGCCGTGTTGTTGGGGATAAAGGTGCACCACTGATCTCCGAAGAGAGCATACACCCCATTCTCCTTTGCCAACAACATGTCCAAGTGCCAACATGTTCTATTAGGCCTTGAGGGAGGTGGCCTTGAGCTGGTCTCGCACTGCCTCAAAGCCAAATAAATAGTGGTAGTACAATTGTTGTCTGTTAAGTTTCCTAAAGCCACTCTAGTACCAGCAAGTAAAGTAAAATTAGCACAGCAACCTTTTTAGAAAAGATGGGTTTTTGTTTTTCTTTTGGTGTTAGTGGGAATGCAGCATCCCATTGTTGACAGGTATCATTTGGGCTTGTGTTGTTTATTAATTCAATAATACAGTTGGTTGTTGTATTTGCAGGTACTACAGGGAGTATAGGCCTTGGGCCCATACATACTACGCAGTCACCTTCTCGTGAGGCGTTAGCTGCTTGTTCAGTTAATAGAAGCCAATTGTTGTTCTCTCTGGTTATTCCGATAGTGACTCGGAACCAATCATCTAAAGTCTACAAAAGAACGTGATAAGCACACCCGCTTGTTCAGTATAATTATTAGTGGTCGGCATCTCCTTAGGTAACATAGTTGTACTTTCACAAAGTGAGATAGGAAAATAGGGGTAGGTCTCACAAGAGTAGGCCAACAGAAGGTATTAGAGATGGTACTTTAGTGCTTCTTGATGAGGGTTAAGTTTGGGGGAACTGAATACAAATGTACATAGTGACCTTACTATGAAAATGCTTCGCCTCTGTTGTAGTACCTAGTAATCAATAATCTCGTGCTGGGTGGTTATTAATGTTCTCCAACCTGTGTCCAGTCATATACCACCAATATTCTTCATTTTTTTTTCAGAACACGTGATAGTTCTTTAGATAGATTCCTGCGAATCCTTTCAACGACAGCATGGGTACTTGAACCTTTGTGGTGGTCATCTGAATAGAATTATTATAGGCCCAACTAATAATCCATGGTGTATGTACTGTATGTGTTATACTTCGTTTTGGTCTATCTGCTAACAGAGATACGTTGCTACCTACTGGCTTGGTGGTTTTGACATTATTGGTCTGATCCCATATAAGCAATCCCACCCTTATTGGGAGCATCGCGGAGAGCCATCCTCCCACAATGTATCTCATTCCCTTGATCATTTGGGAGAAAACCTTAGCTAGTTCGCCTCTATTAGGATCGGTGTCTTAGAATGTCTTCACTGACCGTTAGGTGTTTTCAGACTCTATCAGTCTGCACCCACCTTGTTGTCAGAACTTTACTCACCTTTCCTATCGGGGTTTTCTTCTGAATAGACCTTTTTGCAGTGTGTTAAATGTAACCACGTTGATCTTTCTGCTATTGTCAATGCTGTTGGTGTTGTCAATAACACTTGGTATGGACCTTCCCACTTGGGTGAGTGCCAATGTTTCCTCTTGATGCTTCTAGTCAGGATCCAATCTCCTGGTTGAACTAGCTGCAGTTCCTCTCGGGAGATAGAAAGATCCTCAAGATCTAGTTGTATATGTTTCTGTTTTTCCAACATTTTCCTCGTATAATCTGCCAAATTCTCATCCGTTTTGCGATAATTTGTATGGTCTGCCAAAGAAAGTTTCGTATGGCGTTAACCCATTTGTTGCCGTTATGTTTATAGTTTTACTAAATCAAGACATTGAGCCCAAGGTCGTTCTGTCTCATCCATACATTTTTTAAGTCTATTCTTTATCGTTCCATTCATTCGTTCTACAAATCCAGCACTTTGAGGGTGGTAAGCGCAATGATTTTTTTAGGTTACTATGAAACATCACCCCTATTTTATTTATTACCTGATTCACGAAATTGGTGCTATTGTCACTATAGATTGTTGCTGGTATGCCATACTTGGGGATGATATCTTTACAAAGTGCTTTTGCCACCATCAAAGGATCAGGATGTTTTGTTGGGAATAGTTCAACCCATTTAGAGAACGCATCTGTGATGACCAAACTAAATTTCTTCCTGTCACTCAGGCTTAGTTCAGTAAAATCCATGTGTATAATTTGGAAAGGGTACTTTGGCGTTGGAAACCGTCCTCGTCGTGGTGTATCTGACTAACCATCCCTCCTGTTGAGACATGTGACACACCATGGCTCAATAAAGCTGCCCATTTACACACAATTTTGGGTGAGATTGGCTTAGATTGTTGGTCAACATGTTTGTGTGGCCCCTTGTTTTTTCCAAAACTCAATTTCAGACGATGGACTTTGTTGCTGCATGTCTTTAAGAATGTTGTCGTCTGGGTGTTGTTGTTGAGCTGATAATACAATCATTTCATTATCAGCGGCAGCTTTAGCTATTTTGTCAGCAAATGCGTTTGCTTTTGTGACGTCATAAGTGCCATTTGTATGCGCAGCACATTTGCAAATAGCAAATAGAAAATGAATGAATGAATGAACTTTTTTTTAAGCTGAACAACATCTAACAAATTTTGCTGCAATTGGACATGTGTAACTGGTTTGCCTGTTGACGTGATCATGCCTCTGTGTTTCCAATCATTGCACTAAAAATGTAATATGAGCTTATCAAGCAAGCAGTTCTTCTTTGCATGAGCAGTGTATGCAAACTACTAGATTCCTTTTTAATGTTTGGTTTAATTTGCCATATTACCACAGTAACCCTTCCCCCTTTTTCCATCACATCAAGGTGGAAAACATTATCTTAATCTTTGAGCATCTATTTAAACGCAATGTTCTCTTGAAGCTTAATAAAGTATCTATTATCCATCTATCTAAAAATGAATAGAAGTTCTCTGTCAACTACAGTGGTTGCTTAGAAATAGTTGAAATTGTTGTATTTCTCTTTTATTCTATAAATCATAAATTACTCAATTTATTTGAAAAATATTTTTGTCTAAATTATGTACAGCTCCCAATTTTTGTAAAATTGTGTATTGTAAATTCTCCTAATTCACCCAATAGTTTGTTGTTGTGTCACATTTAGGCTGAAGCCTATCCCAGCTGTTGGTAATGCAATGCAAATTTAGGTATAACTAAATATAAAGATAAAGTAATATATCATTAACTCATTTAGCAAAAATGACAGTCATTCATTCAGTCAGCGCTGCGCTTTGATTCACAAAAAGGGCCCAAATCTCAACATGATTTATAATTTGTATAAATTATATTTATATATTGTATTTATAATTATAAATTATATGTAAATTTTACTCGTGAAACATGATTTTTTAATCTGAACTCTTCTTTAAACTACGTTTGAGTACTGCTCATCAACCTTTTGATCGATTTCCTTTTCCTTTTCTCTACTTTCCTTTTCCCTTCTCTGGTTTTAACGCAAGTTTTAGCCATATTTGAGTATCACCAATTACATCCTTCTTTATCTTTTTCTATTTTTTATTTTTTTTCATAAAATTTGGTCCCGTAAAATAAATAGATTTTGTAAATTTGTATTTATTTACCCAGACGTCTAAAAAACGCAATTTGTCCGGGCTTTGTTGCTCGAAGTATCTCCAATCTTTATTTAATAAGGTATCCTTACTTTTTATTTTGCTTCCTGATTTCCCCATTTTATATTGTTTTAGACCCAGTCAGTGGGGTTATTCCAAGGGAATACTAATAACTGGGATTATACTGCCAGTGAGGTGGTGACAAACAATTTAGTGTGACAACTCCCGCTTCTACCCTGCAACCAGGTTACAGGGTGGAGAATTCTTGTCTCTGCTTCCACACCAAGACACCACTTCCTCTCTCACTGCTTTGGTATGAGGGAAGTTTCTAGTGAAACTTATGCTTCAATCTCACACACAATCAAACCCCCTTTAACATTTAACGGACATTTCAAATAGAGACAAACAGTACAGACTTTAAATGCACATAGGACTCCGCTGTCCCTTTTTACTTGTCATTGACTAGTATTCACAAGGTTTTGACAGTACGTTATCCCACGTACTCGTGACTCCCAGTCACACTTTTCCTTTCCCCTAAGGAAATTCGACTCACCCCAGTTGTCCTCTTCCTTCGGTATCTCGTCAACCGTCAGACCCCAGCCAGTGGGGCGAAAACCAGTCCCGGAAAGAGTCTAGTTGTGCCGGTCTTACTTGTTGTCGCCCCCTAAGCTGGAATCCTCGGGTATCTTGAGCTCAAAGGAGCAAATAAATGTCAGGTTCAAGCAACCTAAAACATTCAGAATACAGTGAATAAACAAGAACGAGAGTCGTGGTGAAGAGAGAGCTGAGCTGGAAGGCAAAGCTCTCTGTTTACCTACGGTCCCACCCACACCTATGGTCATGAGTTATGGATCATGACCGAAAGAACAAGATAACGAATACAAGCGGCGGAAATGAGTTTCCATCGAAGGGTGGCTGGACTCACCTTAAGAGATAGGGTGAGGAGCTCGGCCATCCCGGAGGAGCTCAGAGTAGAGCCGCTGCTCCTTCACATCGAGAGGAGCCAGTTGAGGTGGCTCGGGCATCTAGTCCGGATGCCTCCCGGGCGCCTCCCTGGTGAGGTGTTACGAGCATGCTCAGCCGATAGGAGGCCGCGGGGAAGAGCTAGGACACGCTGGAGGGACTATGTCTCACAGCTGGCCTGGGAACACCTTGGTGTCCTCCCGGTGGAGCTGAAAGAGGTCGCCGGGGACCGGGAAGTCTGGACTTCCCTGCTGAAACTGCTGCCCCGTGACCTGGACCCGGATAAGCGGAAGAAAATGGAATGGAATGGAATGGAACAAGAAAGAAGACAACAGGTAAGGTTTTTTTACTCGCCGAGAGATCGGACGGAAGTGTACTCAGTTCTGTAACCGCCCTAAAGACACACAGTCGTCCTCCTCTTTTATTTCCTTTGGGGGTACCTTAGTTACATATTAACACAATGCAGCACTCAAAGGGAGGGGGCTTCATTCAAGCTGCAATGTCTTCAAAACAAACTTTCATCAACCGGAGGACAATGTACTCATCATTGGAACAGAATGTCTGAAACTCTATCAAAGGTCAAGCCCCAAGCTGCCCCTGACCCTTTCCTGTGCAGCTGCATGGTTAATTACCGAGCCCACACATAGATAAAGACCATGACAGCACATGCCAACAAGACGTTTCTTAAGAACAGAAAACCAATGATTACATTAGCGAAATAATGCGTACAGGAGCAAAAAAATGATAACATGTATAAACACTTTTCTAACCAACAACAATGCCGAATGTACCATTTTTATTGCTCTTCAAAAATACATGTTTTGAAAATATACAACTTCATAATACCAACATCAACAAATGAAAAAATAAAATCCATATCCTCCATGTACCGTACAGTACTGCACATTTTCTTGTGCTTTAAACAAGATAGGAGATGGGAAAATAAATGTGCAAAATATTATACAGAATAATACCCACGGTACTCTATACTTACAAGTAAACGCCAGTGAAAAGTCCCGCCGCGCATTTTAACCACTGTGTGGTGAACATAAGTGAACGCCCCCTGGTGGTGGCCAATGCCGCGGCCTATGGCCGTGGTCATTGGTCATTGCTGTTGTTGACCATTAGCCACATAATAAGCTCGCCCTTGTTGCACTTCGGGGCAATCTGGTGGAACCCAACATGAATAAGCCGGAAAGAAGACCGTAACATTTTGTGAATGTTTGTTTATCCTCTCCTTATCCCCTCCTCTTGCGTGTTGTGCTTCACGGAGACGTGGCTAAACGAACAAGTCCCGGACAACGCGCTCAGCCTCGAGGGATTTCAACTCCTCCGTGCCGACAGACAGCGAGCTCTCTCCGGCAAGACGAAAGGTGGGGGAGTCTGTTTCTTCGTCAACAACGCCTGGTGCTCGGACGTAACTGTGATCTCCCAACACTGCTCTCCCGCTCTGGAATATCTCTTCATTCACTGCAAACCTTTCTACTCTCC
>QODF01000038.1:4087998-4344150 GCA_024372805.1 Oostethus manadensis
TGGCATGACCTTAAGAAGGCGGTTCATGCTAGAAAACCCTCAAATAAAGCTGAATTACAACAATTGTGCAAAGATGAGTGGGCCAAAATTCCTCCAGAGCGTGTAAAAGACTTGTTGCAAGTTATGGCAAACGTTTGATTGCAGGTATTTCTGCTAAGGGTGGCCCAAGCAGTTATTAGGTGCAGGGGCATTTACTTTTTCACACAGGGCTATGTGGGTTTGGATTTTTTTCTCCCTAAATTCTCCTCATTTCAGAACTGCATTTTGTGTTAACTTGTGTTATCCTTGACTAATATTAAAATAAGTTTGATGATCAGAAAACCATTTTGTGTGACAAACATGCAAAAGAATAAAAAGTCAAGAAGGGGGCAAATAGTTTTTCACACCAATGTGTATTATGCTTGAATGTAACAAAATGTAACATTTACAAACATTTTTTAAGTTACCAGGATACGAAAATAACTTTCTGATTTTTTTTCTTCAGCTTACGAAAATGTGTTCGCTTTACTAAAGTTTGCAAAAATGTTGTTTTGCAGCATACGGGTAGTATACCTACTGGAGGCATGGCGGAAGTAAGTGTACGTACTTTACGTATTACGTAATGTTCTCTGATTGGTTTATCGCTGCCAGCGTACGTACTGTACTGTACTGCATTTTGCTGCGTATTAAAGGCAAGAAACCTTATACTCAATATACATTCTTTTTCAGGTTTTATTATTACATTACATTTGTTATTTATACAGTATTAAATATGCAGAACAGTGGTTTTTTCCATTGTATGAATGGGGCTTCCGGGTCAGTGGAACAAATTTGCCAATTTTCGTGTTAAATGTTGTTTGGGATACAAAAAAGTTTGGCTTACAAAAATCCTTTCGGATTGAATTAATTTTGTATCCCGGAGTTCCACTGTTCGTAGAAGAAGTTCTATCTACATCTGAGAGAACCTTTATCCTAATATTGCACTGCAAAACATGCCTTTGAATGACGTATACGTCAGATATGTGACCTATGGGCATGTGCGGATAGATACTGAAATATTGATACTTCTAGCTCTATATGCTCTAAAACTGATTCTAAAATCAAAATATCGATGCTTTTCATACTTCAGTCATTTGAGGTAATGCATATCATTACCAGGAACACACTGGAAAGTAACAAAAGGATTGAGATCCTGTCTAAATGATACATGGCTGGTGGGAACTGCTTTTTCTTCCGCCTGAGTAAGTGCGTAACGATGGCCGACTGTCAACAGAGCCATGTGTGAATCGAGTTTTAATTCTAATAGGAGTTCATAATAATTAATAATTCATTTAAATGGTTTTATTAGTGTACTATTTTCTTTTTTATTGTTTCACATACCATTTTTACTAATTTCATATGATTGTGTCCTCTGTTCTGTTGCTGTATATTAGCCTGACTATGTAAATCACGCCACTAGCTTAATATGCTCGCAGTTTTAAAATAAAAACTGTAAGTAATAATTAATAATACATGAATAATATATTTAAATGAAATGTATTCTTTACGTTTTGATTTTAAATGCACTCTTTTATTAATTTACCAGACACATAAGGTGCATGTCCACAAAGTATCAACATCAGACTGGAATTGCACTTGAAACGACACGGGTGCGTTTATTGCCATTCAAATGAAACGCCCACAACGTGATCCATATTTAGAAGATGACGGGGGAAAAGGTCGAGTTTGTAACTAGTCAGTCTGTGTTATGCATCCACAAAAACAAAACTTTCAAGTCCACCGCAACATGGCTGATCACGCAAAGGTCAGCTAATGTCGGCTTTTCTGAACACAAATCCGATGTTCTGTTTTCTGCTTAAATTTTTTGCAACTTTTTTGTCATTTTGTGAGCTCCTGAAGTGTGTATTTACTGTATACCCACAATAGAACCTGCAATGTGCTTCTTCGACTTCATGATCAGCACCCTGGGTACACAATATAATGTGAACCCCAGAACCGAAGCTGTATTGGACAAAAGAGCACTGAAAAGCTAAAGCTTGCACGACCCGGCAAGAGAGCTCCATTCATGCGTTCTCCTCGCTCTGTACGTGTAAAAAGCTTTGCGGTGTCATGTCTCGCAGGTCTGGATGACGCAACACAGGCAGCCGGGAAGCATGTAATTAGTCTTTTAACAGTCTTCGCCTCACTTTACACACAAGGTGATGCCGAAGCTCTCCCTTCATTCTCAGCGTTTGGGTCATCTGCACAAAGAATAGACCGTCTTTGGGGCCGTGCAAATCCCACGTGCCGTGTTTTCTTGTCTCCTGACTTCTTTGACCTTCGTTTGCTAAATAGAATATCGCTGCAGCGGTAGCAGAGGTCCTGCATGCATTATCTAGAATTATGAGAAATAAAGTCTTTCAACTAAGTGGCATGCATTTGAACCCTGCGCATTGCAATTCAGCATTCATGGCCCAGCAAATTTGGGCAAATTTTCGGATTTGGGCTCGGATTCTGATGGCGCAATCCCTTTTTTAGTGCTTGCGAAATGAGTGAATCGGCTATTTTCAAGCATAAACCCCCACCAGAGCATTTTGAAAGTTTTTCATTCGATTGCGTGAACACAACTTAGGGGGAAAAAAAGATCTTTCCCTCTTTGAATGACCAGCAGTCGCCACTGGTGGTTAGTGTGTTTGTCACACAGTTGGGAGATCTAGAAGATCTGGATTCAAATCTTTGTTGGGCATGTCTGTGTGTTTAAGTTGGCATGTTCTCCCCATTTTCTTCCCGAACTGCGGTTTCCTCCCACATTAATTGGTGACTGTAAATAGTCCATAGGCATGAATATGAGTCCGAATGGTCATTTGTCCATACCTTTTTGTCTAGATGTTTGTCTTTATGTCTTAAATGTGCCCTGCAATTGACTGGTGACCAGTCCAGGGTGTACCCGGCCTCTCGCCCTAAGTCTGGTGGGATAGGCTCCCCCGTACCCTCCTCCCTACCCTAGTGAAGATGGATAGACAGCTGAGACTTCCTGCTTCACTGATTGTTTTTTCCTCAAGCATCTTGATTTTACACTTTGTTTGGCGGTCCTCGAGCGCACCATAGTTGCTGTGACAGAATATCTGCAGGGTCTGCAATCTAAAATGAATTGCTTGTGTTCAAGACTTTAAAAACCTTTTTAAAAAATTCAAAATTTGGCCCATCATCACAATCCCTATGTCAGACACGTCCTTCACTGTTCGTTCTTCTGCTTATAAAGCCTTCTAAAAAACATCCAAAAGGTACTGTGGATGATGAAAATTCCAAAAAATTGCTTTCTTTTTTAAGGCCTTTTCCTTTCATGTGTGTGTCGCGAGCCTCCTAGTTCCCTTCATGTCTTTTGTACTTTTTTTCTAGCGTGGATGTGAAGTGGGTCTTAAATTGAATGTCATTGTGGTCTTAAAAAAGAATCTGTGAGGCACAAAAGTGAAACTTATCTTACATTGTCAGTGATGAGTTTTATTGCTTTACATGTGTTCAATACTTGTGTGAGGCATATTGTAGACTCTAACCTAATAATTACAACAGCCACTTTTATTGCAAATGTTGACACGTCCCAATTACGCGTGGAATTTTGTCATTCCCCTGTGAGCTTGTGACTTTACCCCACCAAAAAGCAGGGATGTAATCTGCAAAGCACCTAACCATAAGGAAATAACCTCTGGTATTACGTTTGTTCTGTGAGGATGTGAGCAGTGTGAGCAGCAAATATCAGCACCCCCTGACCCACGTAAAAGAAGACTGTACCTGGGAGACACCTTTAAATATCAGCCTTCACTTTTCATTTTCCAGACGTCAGAGACAAGCCGACACCTTTTTTACCGTACATCCGCTCGTCTCTTCTTCCTCGCTGTTTAGCTTCGAGTGTGCGCCGAACTCCGCAAATTCCAGCTCAGACATTCCAACATATGCCTCATGTCGCACAGGCTTCTGTGCATGGCGATTACCCTTTGACGCCAATCACGTGATGGCTTCCTGGTAACCTCTAAAGCTACTCCATTGGCAATTAAACACGCTCTATAGAAAAGGATGATGGAGGCAAACAGCCTTGGGTGTTTCCTGACATTGAAGGAGGGCGGTGGCATTAGATGTGGATCACTGGCGGCGGTCATTACTCGCTTGCATGGTGCCTACGACACCTTGATTAGCTTGACAACTGGCAGCCTCGCTTTTACTACGGCTATTCCAAAGGTTGGAACGCGGAAGGTCGTAATGGATATGGGATGTGGAGAGGGACTGGCAGCACACAGTGTTACATTTAGTCTAGCTGGAAGGACGAAACCGAGAGGACAGCCCAATTTTTTAAGGGTACACCACTCCTGTCTTTCACACCTACTACTGACCAAAGACTCATTCATATCATTGATATAACAAACATCATGCAACCTTAGTAATAGTTAGGTAGCTACCAAGCATTCGGACGTAAAACATAAGAGGATATGATTTCATTTTTACAAAGGCTCCAGCTTGAAAGCACCCACGTCAGCCCGGAACCACCGAAGACCAAACGGTGACACACAGCAAATTAGTGTCTGCTTTGGAGCGAGCCCGCCCGACAGCCCGCAAAGATTACTCTCTCAGACAGATGACTGCACGCTCATGACGGAGAACAAGACGCCGAGAGGGCGAAGACGACTCTAATCAGCTGAACCCTGGAGAGACAGAGAGATAGGCTAATGAATAGCATTGTGGCGACATGGAAACAAGCAGTGCATTATTCTCGACACTTGCATGAATCATTGCTCACTGGGTGCAGTCTACGGATAGATTAAGACCTGGGAAGCGGAGTGTGAGACCCTCTAATTAGGGCATTAGTCTCATTAATGGATACTTTTGCCAAGACATTTGACGTCATCTTTATGTAGAAACACGCTCTACCATTCACTACTGTATCGTCAACAGCGTTGGGCAAATGGCTTTGATAAAAACATAGTTATAGTTCCTAGTTACTTTCCAAAAAAAGTAATTGGTCTCCGTCATAAGTTTAATTAGTTATGTCAAAGAATTGGGTTTTAACTGAGAGATGTTTGGCGTTTGCCTGAAAAACACTCATCTAAATTTTAAGACTAGTTGAAAAATGGCAAGTATTTACACTGCAAAATCTTCCAAGGTTCTAAGTAGAGCTTCAAAATGCAACAGGAAGAAACGGGAGTGGGACCATTGCTGAGTAAGCAATTTATTACAAACAAGCAATAACGTGAAATAGGCTGATCAAAAGTTTTAGACCACAGCCTTTTAAAGCCAAAATATTGGCAAAAATGTGGATTTAATGTCATTTTCTGTCAGGTATTCACACTGTCGACCAGTCCAGGGTGTAGGCTCCAGCAATATGATTAAGTGGCATAGAAAATGGAAGGATGGATGGGTATGCTTGATGTTTTTATTCTTATGATGCAACTACATCAATCTGTGTTCACCAAATTGCCATTCCAGACAACATATATTGATTGTTTGAAAGATAATCGATACTAGGAAATAAAGCATTGGATTTTGGCATGGAAGGCTTTATATGGATGTGTGGTTTTTTTTTAGCTATTTTAACGTTAAACATTACCCATTTTGTTGCCTGGTTTGTATTTGCCGTATGTCGATCAGTCATGCCTGTTAACTGGGGTGGATGGAAGACGTGCACATGTACTCTCCTACCAAAGCGTGCACCGGTACGGGCTATCCTCTGCCTCTTGGAGCGCTGAGTCCGCGCCCGCGGTGCGGCAGTTGGTTGTACTGGGTCGACAGATGCCCTGGGGCTCCACAAGTGTAACATACTCTTACCAACTCCTACACGGCAGTTTCTCGCCAGGTGACCTTGTTGTCCGCATTTAGTGTAGTATCAGAGGGCGGCTCCTCGAGTTGAGCTGCCAGCACTCTAACCTTTTCTTTCTTTTACTCTTTAATTTGTCCCTCAGAAGCCCCTAGTTGTATTCTTAGAAGAAGTTTTTACTTAAATTTTGCCTCAAATGTGCCACAAATGTCAAATACAGGGTATTTTCTGACTGTTTTGAAAGGACTCAAAGTCCCAAAGGTTTAGTTGGCTCAGGATCTTACGTTGTTGATGATTGTCACTTTTTAGGTGTGATGAGCAGGACGGAAGCCAAGATATTGTTTATCATACTCCAATCGCCTTTTTCTTTTCCAATTTATTATGTGCCGTCCGTTTCAACAAAGACAGAACCTGTTATTCTATCTTTGTTATTTCGTTCTGAATAACAGCTTTTATATACTATATATATTTTATACATTATATTATTATTTTTATTATTATTATTACATTATTATCATACAAATGAAGAGAATTCTAGAAAAGTGAATACCTGTGAATTTCCCTTACTTAAAAAACCAGATGACCATACATAACATACAACAAAAAATGATATTTACAATTTTTGTCTGAAACTTAACTTTTCTTACTGGACGCTCACGCCAAAAAACTTCAACAATTGCTAATCTGGACGATCACTATTCACAGCACTGATTTTCAGAAAGGGGTAACCCACTGCCAGATTGGATGATCACACCAACCTGAAGCACTTCCCTAGTATTACCAAAAGTATCTACTATTGCCATACTGGACGATCACGCCAGCTTGAAGCACTTCCTTATTTAGTTTTAAGGGTATCCTTTTCCCTTTCACAGTCACGGTAAGGGACTTCGACACAGACGTCATACAACACTATAACTCTATATATTGCAACCAGTTAACTGACAGATTGTGAGTGGGAATGTTTGTTTGTCTACTGTATATGTGCCTTGCGATTGGCTGGAGACCAGTCCAGTGTGTACCCCACCTCTCGCCCAAAACCAGCTGGGATAGGCTCCAGCATACACGCGACCCTAATGAGGATAAGCGGTATAGAAAATGCATAAATGAATAACTGAATGATTTATCTTTCCCACAGAGACAGACTTTTGACTATGCCAATGTGCAGATTTTTGACTCCATTTTATACATTTTCAGAAGGCTTGGTCAACAGAAACAGGAATAGCATGAATCATCACTCCAGATAAGGAGTTGTTTTCCGATGTTCAGACATACTATCTGCTCACACATACTGTTTGTTCTTCAAGGGTGCAACTGCATTTCAGCGGGCATCAGCACATTACACATTACTATGCTTTTCTCTATATACTATCTCTATTAAGGTTTTTTAAAAAGAAGAAGTCTAACAGAATGTATGTGTATATATATATATATATATATATATATGTGTGTATATCTGTATATATATATATATATANTTTCTCTTTTTCTTTCTTTTTGCCCATTTTGCGCTGTCACTGTTCTGGTTGTTGTTGAGATTGTGGTTATCATGGTTGTTATTGTTTCTAATATTGTTAAAATATGTTTGTGAGGACCCGCGACCCTAATGAGGATTAGCGGCATCGAAAATGAATGAATGAAAGAATGTTTGTGAGGTTCTTCTGCACCCTTTCTACTTCTCTGCACCCCCACCCCACCCACCCTCTTTCATGTCAGGTCCGGCATTGAAATGTGGTACAACAAAATTCATAATAAGCACAGTGAAATGCCAAGGGAGCCTCATATAGATTATGACGTTTCTCTTGGCAAAGCTATTTTGCTGAGCACTTAAAGGCAGCTAAACTCCCATTCAGCTGTCAAGACTGATATGGGTTGTATTTTCATTGGTAAACATGTTTGTTAGCTACATGACTTCTTCCTCTTCTATTTGGTATGGGATTTATACTGAATTTTATACTGAGATTTATACATTGATGGGAAAATCAGAAACTTCAAACTGGACAAAAATGAACATTGAACATCACCTCCCTGTTCACCTGTATTCCAACTTAAAATGCAGTGGAAACGTATACACCTTGACCACACCCTCCAAGACGGATCCACACTAAACCCAGAACAAATATGTCATTTGTTGGAACTTTGCCTCAATACCACATATTTTTTTTCCTCAGTTGGTAATTTGTAAAAAGTACATCTTCTTCCAGAAAGAACAAAAACAAGGTGGATGGGGAAGAAAAAAGTATCAGACGCAATAACATTGTCATCATGTATGTCTGAGGTCTATCTGAGAAACTCAGACACATTTTTAGCAAACAAACCAGTGCACTTTAAACCTGCTAACACTGTGAGGCAGTGCTTGGTACACCCTAAAGACAAGACACCCCGTACCCAGAAGAACAATCTGGTGTATACACCCTAAAGACAAGACACCCCGTACCCAGAAGAACAATCTGGTGTATACACCCTAAAGACAAGACACCCCGTACCCAGAAGAAAGATCTGGTGTATACACCCTAAAGACAAGACACCCCGTATCCAGAAGAACAATCTGGTGTATACACCCTAAAGACAAGACACCTCGTACCCAGAAGAAAGATCTGGTGTATACACCCTAAAGACAAGACACCCCGTATCCAGAAGAACAATCTGGTGTATACACCCTAAAGACAAGACACCTCGTACCCAGAAGAACAATCTGGTGTATGCTGTCCAGTGCAGTGAAAAATGCACTGATTTATTCATTAAGGAAACCAAGCAGGCACAGAGCAGGCGCACGGCGCAACACAAACGAGCTCAATACTCTGCCATCTACCTGCACCTCAAAGAGAAAGAGCATTTTTCTGGGACAAAAATGTACACATTCTGGATGGAGAAGACTGGTGGCTGCAAAGAGGAATGACAGAAATCAATCTACATTAAGGTTGAGAAGCCATCGCTGAACAGAGGGGGAGGTCTACGACTCCACCTTTCCATCCACATACAATGCTGTCCTTTCATCTCTTCCTACAAGTTTGAATTTTTTAGCCTCTAACAAATAAACAAGGCACAGCCACCTTGTTTTTGATTTGGGTCCATGACCATCATTACATCGGAACGAAGGTGATACCAACCAAACGACCAATCTTTGGCGGAACCCCACTTCATTGTACCCTAACAATTGTCACTTGACACCACTAAAGAGCTAAACCATTCCTGTCTGGACCTGCATCCTACTTTAGGAGATAAATACATTGGATCTTGCACCAAGTTCTCAGACTACACCTGTTCTATCTCGCCTGACTAGTGTCCCACCTACCTAGTCTTTGAGCATGAACTAATGAAGACTCGTTAGAATAGGACTTTTTTTCTCTTAATATTTGGACTGTAGTCTCGTAAGATTACAGCTGGTTTTTTTTGTTTGTTTGTTTCTGCTGGGGTTTTTTCTACAACTATTTCAACTTCCTTCTTATAAATGTTCTTTTGGTAAATATAAATTTATTCATTCATTTTCCATGGCGCTTATCCTCATTAAGGTCGCGAGTATGCTGGAGCTTATCCCAGCTGGCTTTGGGCAAAAGGCGGGATACACCCTGGACTGGTCGCCAGTCAATCGCAGGGCATAAATATAAATTTATTCCCATAAAATTTTGACATTACTTTTGTAACATAGTTACAACTTTTTTTCCGTAACCTGATTTTCCAAAAATGATAACTTTACTTGTTGTTTTGTTTATACTGTATATGCCCTCATTACATTTTTATTTTAAAATTCTTTGTATATAGACCTTCTTTGATGTTTTCATACTTCCAATTTATACTGTTTATACTGTATAAATATACATACATATGATATAATTTATACTGTTTATATGACATTATTTTTCCTCAATATTATGTTAATAGAGTAAAACTGTGATTTTCATTTTAGTTTCATTTATTTTGTTTTCTAGTTTTTTCCATTTCATTCCATTTTGTTCCGCTTATCCGGGTCCAGGTGACGGGGGCAGCAGTTTCAGTAGGGAAGTCCAGACTTCCCGGTCTCCAGCGACCTCTTCCAGCTCCACCGGGAAGACACCAAGGTGTTCCTAGACCAGCATGAGACACAGTCCCTCCAGCGTGTCCTCGGTCTACCCCAGGGTCTTCTCTGGGAGGCGCCTGGGACGCATTCGGACTAGATGCCTCAACTGGCTCCTCTCGATGTGAAGGAGCAGCGGCTCTACTCTGAGCTCATCCCGGATGGCCGAGATCCCCACCCTGTCTTGTAGAGTGAGTCCAGCCACCATACAGAAGAATTTCATTTCCACCACTTGTATCCGCGATCTCGTTCTTTCGGTCATGACCTGTAACTCATGATCATAGGTAAGGGTGGGTGCATAGATCAATCGGTAAACAGAGAGGTTTGCCTTCCGGCTCAGCTCTCTCTTCACCACGACGGTCTGGGACAGCGACCACATTACTGCAGACGCTGGACCGATCCATCTGTCGACCTTACGCTCCCTCACTCATGAACAAGACCCCCAAAGTATAGTAATTGAACTCCTCCACCTGAGGCAACCCGGAGGGTACAATCCACCCATGGCCTGAGAACCATGGCCTCAGATTTGGAGGTGCTGAGTCTCAAGCTTTACACTCAGCTGCAAACTGCTCCAGTAAACGCTGAAGGTCACAACCTGATGAGACTAAAAGGACAACATCATCTGCAAATAGTAGAGACGATCCTAAGGTCACCAAGCTGGACTCCCTCAACGCCTTGGCTGCACCTAGAGATTCTGTCCATGAAGATTATGAACAGAATTTGTGACAACGTTGGCGGAGGCCAACGTTGACTGGAAACAAGCTCGACCGAATGGCACAGACCACCAATCCCATACTCCCGGAGCACCCCCAAAGGACACCACGAGGGACAAGGACGAATGCCTTTTCCAAGTCCACAAAGCACATGTTCGGCAAACTCTCACATACCCTCCACACTTGCACACTTGCAAGGATGTAGAGATGGTCCAGTGTTCCGCGACCGAAACAAAAACCATATTGCAACTTCTGTAACCAAGGTTCGACGGTCGTACCCTTCTCTTCGGTACCCTGGAACAGACTTTCCCGGGGAGGCTGAGGAGATCCCCTATGGTTGGAACACACCCCCTGGTCACCCTTTTTGAAAATGGGGACCACCACCAGGGTCTGCCAGTCCAGAGGTACTATTCCCGACTTCCATGCGATGTTGAAGAGGCGTGTCAACCAAGACAGTCCTCCAACATCCAAAGCCTTGAGGAATTCAGGGCGAAACTTGTCCAACCCCAGGGCCTTGCCATTTGGAAGTGTTTTAAAAACTGTTCGCGTACCTGTCCTCAGACTCTGCTTCCTCTACAAAAGGTATGTTAGTCGGATTGAGAAGGGCCTCAAAGTATTCCTTCCACCAACCAACTATATCCTCAGTCGAGGTCAGCAAGCCCGTGTCCGCACTGTAAACACTGCGAACTGGAGACCGCTTCCCCTTTCTGAGGTGTCGGATGGTTTGCCACAACCTCTTCGAGTCCAACCGAAAGTCGTGCTCCATAGACTCACCGAACTCCTCCCACATCTGGGTTTTTGCCTTAACCACCGCCAAAGCCACGTGCCGCTTGGCCTGCCGGTACCTGTCAGCTGCTTCGGGAGTCCTGCAAGCCATCAATGCTTGAGAGGACTCCTTCTTATGCTTGACGGCAGCCCTAACTCCTGGTGTCCACCTTCGGGTTCAGGTCTTGCCGCCACAACCGGCCACCTTGCGGCCGCAATTACGAATGGCTGCCTCAGGCACGGAATACGGCCCATTTTGACTCAATATCCCGGTCCGCCCCCGGCATGCAGCTAAGCTCTGCCGGAGATGAGAGTTAAAGACTCAATGAACGGGAGGCTCTGCCAGACGTTCCCAGCACAACCTCTCTACGCGTTTGGGTCTATCAGGTCTGTCCGGCATCCTCCCCCACCATCTTTTCCAACTCATCACCAGGTGGTGTTAAATTGGCAGCTCAGCCCTCTTCACCCTCACCTTTTCACCCAAGTGTACTGAACTGCTGTTCAGGTTAGGTTGTACGCACACACAACAGTCAAGACCCTTTCCCCGACCCAAAGGGGTAGGGAAATAACCCTCTCGTTCACCAGGGATGACGCCAACACAGAGGCACCAAGCCGGGGGGCTATTAATAAGCCCACACCAGCTCGCCGCCTTTCCCATGCAGCCACTCCAGAGTAGAACAAGGTCCAGCCCCTCTCAAGGAATTTGGTTCCAGAGCCCAAACTGTGGATCAAGGCGAGTCCGACAATATCTAGTCGGAATGTCTCAAAGTCTTCCATGAGTTCAGGCTCCTTCCCCACCAGATAAGTAATAATCCATGTCCCAAGAACCAGACTTGGCCGTCGAAGACCAGGTTGCCCGGACACCCGCCCTCGACCACCACCCAAATCGCATAGAGATTATGCTTATGCTTGCCCCTGCAGGTGGTTGGTCTGTGGGGGGGATATCCTGTGTTGCTTCTTTGGGCTGGGCCCAGCCGGGCCCCACAGATAACAGTCAGACGCCCAGGCGCTCGCCTGAGAGCCCCTCCCCCGGCCCTAGCTCCAGGATGAGGCCCCGGTATCCCATGACCCTGGCGAGGTGCGGTCACTCATCTTGATTTTTTTGTCCATAAGGGTCTTCTGAATCACAGAGCACAGAGAGATGGAAAACAATAACTCAGTTATGTATAATGCTGTTATTCCCAACACTGATTGTCATTTACGGAATTATAGTAGCGCTTTTTGGCACCGAGTGTAGTAGTGAGGTACCAAATGTGACTCCAAACTGGAGTGGACTGGACTGGACCACGTGCTGCGAGTCTAAAATGAAATAGAAGAAACACAAAGTTCTTCATGTTGATCACACCGCGACTGCATTTCCTTGTTGTAGCGCACATTTGGCATCCCTATAGTCTAATGTCACTTTCCATTAAGTCATTTTGTTGACTCTCTGTCTCCGTAAGCTACATCTTACGCAATACAACATAATGAGTAATCAGGAGTCTTCTCTCCTTGTTTTATGAAAGGTTTTTTTAAGGGTTAAGGGTTATTAAGGGTTAAGGTTTCTGCACATTTTCCCGCACACGGGCCATCCCGACACATTGCGCTCACAGCACTAGGAACCTGTTGACCTTTAAGGCAGCAGGATGCACACAAAGCAAGCTGGGAGGGAGCGAAAGCATCGCATGGAAAGGTTAACGGGGCAGCGAGAGCAATATAATGCAGCACAGGGCAGGGCTCACCAGGAGGTCTAAGTTACGCAAGGTGGACACTTTGCTAGTGTTTTGTGTAATGTTACATAAATCAAATAGAAACGTACATCGCTACAAGGCGAATTGCGTTTTTTTTATGTCAAGAGTGTGCATTTAAGTTTGCACAATTGCGACCTCATATTCAATAAAAAAAAAGCATTCACACCCTTAAGTGTGCGTGATTGCTTTAATTTTTCTTGTAAAGTTGCTGTCACGTGGCGTCAGTACAAAAGAAATCCCGCTAAGCATTTAAGTGTGCAGTTTTGTTCTTTTCAAGTAACGGCACAAAAAACAAAGTCGCCAACACCCGTAATTTGCAGCACTCCAGCGCTCAATCACGTTGCATGGATTGACAGCTGACTACAGGGTGGGGAACATGCACAAGAAGAAAAGACACAGCAAATGAGGCACATTTATTCCAACAGTGAGTAAATGATTCCAGTTGGTTAATCAAACCAGTATTGGGTCTAGGTATTAGGTATTAAGACAGAGGTGTGCAAAATTTTTCCAGCAAGAGCCGCATGGCAGAAAAATGAAAGAATACCAGGGAATGCACTTTGATATTTTGTAAAGCTACATGTAAATATGCTAAGAAGCAGAGTGGCGGCTGCTGGCCATTCAAGGAGGGGAAACATTTCGGCCAATCATCTCCCAGACGGAAAGGGATGTTTTGGTCCAGGAGGTCCAACTTCGCAGTGACTTAATATATGGTCATGCGAGCTTACCTCCACGGGCTCATGATGCAAAAGCGGCCTGGTAGGAGATTGCAAGTATGGTAAATCAGGTTTGCCTTCACATACTGAGAACTGTTTCCGAGTGGAAAGAACGGTTCAAGGATGTCAGAAAAAGGCAAAACAAAAACTATCAGAGCACCAGAGGCCCATGGTGGCCATCGGTAAGGTAAGCATTTTTCCCCACTAATAAATACACCCGTATTTAGTAACCTATATTTGTAATATTAAAATGTAATACAATATGTAGATGTTATATGAATAAACAAAAACTATGCATAATGGGGATGAAATCCGAAGCAACTGTGCGTGAAAGACAGATTGCCAAGCTCGCGGTCTGGCCCTTGTCACTTGTGTTTCTAATGGTAGTGGTTTCATTTTATTTGAACATGCACGTAAAATACATTGGAATACATCACTTAATACAATCGACAGTTCCACATGTTCAAAAGGAGTAGGAAGAAGCAAAGCTTATTAAATCCTACCACCGTAGGGTCTCTCCTATTCCAATACATTTGTGGACTTCCTGCAGTTACTAAGTTTGAATACACAAGTAAGGTCATGTGACTGTGTTTGATAGTAGTCCTTTCATGGTAAATAAATTATATTGCCGTCCTAAAGAATGATATTTATAATAAATCATAATAATGATAATAGTGATGAGTGGTGTATAACAATTGTAACAAAACATTGTTGTACTACAGACAATGTTCTCACTAGGAATGAAAAGTTCCTAGTACAAGTATAAGGTGATAGTAACAAACATAGCATTGACAGTCAACAGACAAAACATGGACTCTCCAAGGAATGAAGTAATACGGCCTTGGATGTACGCACCCCTCCGTGAATCACCACCCTATTGCGGTGTAGGGGTTTGCGTGCCCGAGTAATCCTAGGAGCTATGTTGTCGGGGGCTTTATGCCCCTGGCAGGGTCTCCCAAGGCAAACAAGTTCTAGGTGACGGGCCAGACTAAGAGTGATTCAGAAGACCTCTATGAAAAACAACAAAAAGAGTGACCGCACCTCGCCCGGACGTGGGATACCTCACCTCACCCTGGAGCCAGGCCTGGGTAAGGGGCTCGCAGGCGAGCGCCTCGTGGCCAGGTCTTCACCCGTGGGGCTTGGACGGGCCTAGCCCGAAGAAGCCACACGGTAACTCCCCCCTGCAGACCCACAACCTGCAGGGGCGAGCATAAGGGTCCGGTTCTTTGTGATTTGGGCAGTGGTCGAGGGCGGGTGTCTGGTCGACCTGGTCTTTGGCGGCCACATCTGGTTCTTCGGACATGAAATGTCACTTCTCTGGTCAGGAAGGTGCCCGAGCTTGTGAAAGAGGTGGAGATATTCCGACTAGATATAGTCGGTCTCACCTCAACCCACAGTTTGGGCTCTAGGACCAAATTCCTTGAGAGGGGCTGGACCTTGTTCTTCTCTGGAGTTGCTGCAGGGGAGAGGCAGCAAGCTGGTGTGGGCTTATTGTTAGCCCATTGTGAGCCATCCCCAGTAAACGAGAGGGTTATTTCCCTACGCCTTAGGTGTGGGGAAAGGGTCCTGACTGTGGTTTGTGTGTATGCGCCGAACGGCAGTTCAGAGTACCCAGCCTTCTTGGAGTCCATCAAAGGGGTTCTGGAGAGCACCCTAGCTGGTGACTCCATAGTTGTGCTGGGAGACTTCAACGCCCATGTGGGCAATGACAGTGTGACTTGGAGGGGCGTGGTTGGGAGGAACGGCCTCCCAGACCTGAACCCGTGCGGTGTGTTGTTGCTGGACTTCTGTGCGAATTACAGTTTGTCCATAACAAACACCATGTTCGAACATAAGGATGTCCATAAGTGCACTTGGCAACAGGACACCCTAGGTCGCAGGTCTATGATCGACTTTGTGGTCGTATCATCAGACCTGCGTCCGCATGTTCTGGTCACGCGGGTGAAGAGAGGGGCTGAGCTGTCAACTGACCACCACCTGGTGATGAGTTGGATTAGATGGCGGGGAAAGATGCCAGACAGACCTGGCAGACCCAAACGCGTAGTGAGGGTGTGCTGGGAACGTCTGGCAGAGTCTCCTGTTCGTCGAGTCTTCAACTCTCATCTCCGCCAGAGCTTCGCCTGCATCTCAAGGGAGGAACGGGATATTGAGTCTGAATGGGCCATATTCCATGCCTCTATTGCTGAGGCAGCCAGTCTTAGTTGCGGCCGCAAGGTGGTCGGTGCCAGTCGTGGTGGCAAGCCCCGAACTCGATGGTGGACACCAGGGGTTTGGGCTGCTGTCAAGCTGAAGAAGGAGTCCTATCAAGCATGGATGGCTTGCGGGACTCCCGAAGCAGCTGACAGGTACCGGCAGGCCAGGCGGCACGCGGCTTCAGCGGTGGTGGAGGCAAAAACTCGGGTGTGGGAGGAGTGAGGCTATGGAGCACAACTTTCGGTTGGCCTCGAAGAGATTCTGGAAAACCGTCCGACACCTCAGAAAGGGGAAGCAGCCCCCAGTTCACACTGTTTACAGTCCGGACGGGGGCTTGCTGACCTCAACTGGATATATTTGGTCGGTCGAAGGAATACTTCGAGACCCTTCTCAATCCCACTGACATGCCTTCCGTAGAGGAAGCAGAGTCTGAGGATACGTACGTGGACAAATCTATCACCATGGCTGAGGTAATTGGGGTGGTTAAATCACTCCCCAATGGCATGGCTCCGGGTGTAGACAAGTTCCGCTAGGAATTCCTCAAGGCTCTGGATGTTGGGGGACTGTGTTGGTTGACACGCCTCTACAACATTGCATGGAAGTCAGGAACAGTACCTCTGGCCTGGCAGACCGCGGTGGTGGTTCCCATTTTTAAAAAGGGTGACCGGAGGGTGTGTTCCAACTATAAGGGGATCACACTCCTCAGACTCCCTGATCATGAGTCAGGGAAGGTTGGAGCGTGAGATCGACAGACGGATCGGTGCATCATCTGCAGTAATGCGGTCGCTGTACCAGACCGTCGGGGGAAGAGAGAGCTAAGCCGGAAGGCAAAGCTCTCTGTTTACCGATCGATCTACATTCCCACCCTCACCTATGGTCATTAGTTATGGGTCATGACCGAAAGAATGAGATCGCGGATACAAGCGGCGGAAATGAGTTTCCTTCGTAGGGTGGCTGGAATCACCCTAAGAGATAGGGTGAGTAGCTCGGCCATGTGGGAGGAGCTCAGAGTAGAGCCGCTGCTCCTTCACATCCAGAGGAGCCAGTTGAGGTGGCTCGGGCATCTAGTCCGGATGCCTCCGGGCGCCTTTTGTATTGTTATTGCATATTTGTGTTTTTAGTATTTAGTTTATTCCTAAGATCATATTTCTCCTCTCTTGTTGAGAAAAATTTTGAGACATTCTTGTAACTGGTTGTTGTTTGCTTTATGCATCATTTTAGCAGTTTGAAGGTTTACCAGATCAGCAAACTTTAATAATTGTGATTTATGAAATTTCCTCCCTGAGCCATCACCTTATCAGGCTGGAGGAGTTTGCATGTCCCAATGATCCTATGAGCTAAGTTGTCGGGGGCTGTCATGCCCCTGGTAGGGTCATCCATGACAAACAGGTCCTAGGGGAGGGACCAGACAAAGAGTGTCTCAATAGACCCCAATGATGCACAATAACAATGGACTTCGTTTTCCCTCACCCGGACGCTGGTCACCGGGGCCCCCCTCTGGAGCCAGGCCCGGAGGCGGGGCACGATGGCGAGCGTCTGGTGGCCGGGCCTGCACCCATGGGGCCCAGTTGGGCACAGCCCAAAAAGGTAACGTGGGTCCCCCCTCCCATGAGCTCACCACTCGTGGGAGGGGCCAAAGGGGTCAGGTGCAAAGAGAGTTGGGTGGCGGCCGGAGGCAGAGGCCTTAGCGGTCCGATCCTCGGCTAAAGAAGCTAGTTGTCGGTACGTGGAATGTCACCTCTCTGGCGGGGAAGGAGCCTGAGCTGGTGCATGAGGTGGAGAAATTCCGGCTAGATATAGTCGGACTCACCTCAACGCACAACAAGGACTCTGGAACCAGTCTTCCCGAGATGGGCTGGACTTCATTCCACTCACTCTGGTGTTGCCAGCAATGAGAGGTGACGGGCAGGGGTGGAAATTCTTGTTGACCCCCGGCTCAAAGCCTGCACGTTGGAGTTTAACCCAGTAAACTAGAGGGTAGTTTCCCTATGCCTTTGGGTGGGGGGACGTTTGTTTGTGCTTACGCACCAAACAGCAGTTCAGAATACCCACCCTTTTTGGAGTCCTTAGAAGAAGTACTAGAAAGTGCTCCCTCGGGGGATTCCCTTGTTCTGCTGGGTGTCTTCAACGATCATGTTGGCAGCGACAGTGAGACCTGGAGAAGTGTGATTAGGAGGAACGGCCCCCCTGATCTTAACCCGAGCAGTATCTTGTTGTTGGACTTCTGTGCTCGTCACGGATTGTCTATAACGAACACCATGTTCATGCATAAGGGTGTCCACATGTGCGCTTGGCACCAGGACACCCTGGGCCGCAGTTCGATGATTGACTTTGTGGTTGTGTCATCTGACTTGCTTGCATGTTTTGAACACTCGGGTAAAGAGAGGGGTGGAGCAGTCAACCGATCACCACATGGTGGTGAGTTGGTTCCGATTGTGGGGGAGGATGCCGGTCAGACCTGGAAGACCCAAACGCATTGTGAGGGTCTGTTGGGAATGTCTGGCAGAGTCCCCTGTCGGAAGGAGTTTCAACTCCCACCTATGAGAGAGCTTTGATCAAGTTCTGAGGGAGGCAGCGGACATTGAATCTGAGTGGGCGATATTTCACACCTCTATTGTCGCTGTGGCCGTATAGTGGTCGGTGCCTGTCGTGGCGGTAATCCCAGAACTCGTTGGTGGACACCAGTCGTGAGGGATGCCGTCAAGCTGAAAAAAGAGTCCTATCAGGCCGTCTTGGCCCATGGGACTCTGGAAGGCAGCTGACATGTACCGGAAGGCCAAGCTGCCTGCAGCTCTGGCGGTCGCTGAGGCAAAAACTCGGACATGGGAGGAGTTCAGAGAGGCCATGGAAAATGACTTCCGGGTGGCGTCAAAGAGATTCTGGACCACCATCCGTCGTCTCCGGCGGGGGAAGCAGTGCACAGTCAACACCGTGTATGGTGGAGACGGTGTGCTGCAGGGTCCTCGAGGGTGCATGGGAGTTTGCCCAACCAGTCTACATGTGTTTTGTGGACTTGGAGAAGGCATTCGATCGTGTTCCTCGGGGAATACTGTGGGGAGTGCTTTGGGAATATGGGGTATCGTACCACCTAATCCAGGCGGTTCGTTCCCTGTATGACCAGTGTCAGAGTTTGGTTCGCATTGCCGGCAATAAGTCGGACCCATTTCCAGTGAGGGTTGGACTCCGCCAGGGCTGCCCTTTGTCCCGATTCTGTTCACTACTTTCATGGACAGAATTTCTAGGAGCAGCCAGGGCGTTGACGGGTTTCAGCCGCAGTATTCGATCTCTGCTTTTTGCAGATGATGTGGTTCTGTTGGCTTCATTGAGCAGTGACCTTCAACTCTCACTGGATCGGTTTGCAGCTAAATGTGAAGCGCCTGGGATAAGAATCAGCACCTCCAAGTCCGAGTCTACGGTACTCGCCCGGGGAAGAGTGAGTTGCCGTCTCCGGGTCTGGGATGAGGTTCTGCCTCAAGTGGAGGAGTTTAAGTACCTCGGGGTTTTGTTCACGAGTGATGGAAGGATGGAACGCGAGATGGACAGGCGGATTGGTGCGGCGTCTGTAGTGATGCGGACTCTGCACCGATCTGTCGTGGTGAAAAGAGAGCTGAGCCAAAAGGCAAAGCTCTCAATTTACCGGTCGATCTACGTTCCTACCCTCACCTATGGTCATGAGCTTTGGGTAGTGACCGAAAGGACAAGATCGCGGGTACAAGCGACCGAAATGAGTTTTCTCCGCAGGGTGGCTGGGCTCTCTGTTAGAGATAGGGTGAGAAGCACTGTCATCTGAGTGAGACTCGGAGTAGAAGCGCTGCTCCTCCGCATTGAGAGAAGTCAAATGAAGTGGCTTGGGCATCTGGTTAGGATGCCTCCCGAACGCCTTCCTGGGGAGGTGTTCAGGGCACGTCCAACGAGGAGGCCTCGGGGAAGACCTAGGACACGCTGGAGAGACTATGTCTCTAGGTTGCTGCCCCCGTGACCCGACCTCGGATAAGCGGAAGAAAATGGATGGATTTTTGAAACAGTGGATTTGTATGATCTCTATTCGCCGTGTTATGGATTATCCTAATTGATCTTTTTTTCAGTACATCAAGCGAGTGAAGTGTACTTTTGTAGTTTTTTCCCCATGTCTCCACACAATAGGTTAAATATGGTAACACCAGAGAACATTAGAGAGCTTGGAGTGGTTTTTGATCCAGGACAAATTTTATTTTATTCAGTAATGCAGTATTTCTTGCTACTTTATGTTGTATGTTTTTGACGTGAGGTTCTCATTCTGTCATCAATTATGATGCCCAAAAGTTTGTGTTTATTCACCCTTTCAATTTCCTCCCCGTCAATTTGTATTTTCTCACAAGTATCTCTTCTGCTATTACTAAATAACATCATTTTTGTTTTACTTAGATTCAAGGATAATGTGTTTTTATCAAACCAATTTTTTAAAGTATTCATTTCATCTAAAACTTTTCTTTTTAGCTCTTGTATGTTTTTTCCAGAGCAAAAAGCAGTGGTATCATCTGCAAATAGTACTAGTACTAATAGTACTTCAGGTCTTTTGTCACTTTGCATATGTTAATGTATAGGTTAAATCATTTCGGTCCCCAAATTGACCCTTGTGGCACGCCACATAATATCTCTAAACATGTACACAACGAAAGCTTTTGATACAATCAATCACAACATCCTGACTACCAAATTGGAAAGGTATGGAATCAGAGGGTTAGTTCTGAATTGCGTTTAAAGCTACCTGGCAAACAGGAAGCAATACGTGAAGCTGGGAGAATATGCATCTACAGTGGTTTTTCTGTATCGTCCTTGTTTTTTAAATTTTGTCTTTGATTTCCCTGTTTTGTCTTTGTCTTCCATTTGCTTTTTGTGATTGGATTTACCAAATGGCTCGCGCTGGTGACAAAAAGCAAAAGCAAAATAAGGACTTTCTGCCAGGGTGATTGGTCCATACCTGATCACGCAATTCCTGCTTGCAGTGGCTAGTAGCTATGTTTAAATGTAGCTCTTAGCACGGGTGACTGGAGTGTTAGGGTTAGGTTTAGGGGGTTGGGGTTAGGTTACATACAGTGGTGTGAAAAACTATTCGCCCCCTTCCTGACTTTTTATTCTTTTGCATGTTTGTCACACTTAAATGTTTCTGCTCATAAAAAATAGTTAACTATTAGTCAAAGATAACATAATTGAACACAAAATGCAGTTTTTAAATAAAGGTTTAAGTTATTAAGGGAGGGAAAAAACTCCAAATCTATATGGCCCTGTGTGGAAAAAGTGATCGCCCCCCTTGTTAAAAAATAACTTAACTGTGGTTTATCACACCTGAGTTCAATTTCTGTAGCCACCCCCAGGCCTGATTACCACCGGGAGAGCCATTATCCACAAATGGCAAAAACATGGAACAGTGGTGAACCTTCCCGGGAGTGGCCGGCCGCCCAAAATTACCCCATGAGCGCAGAGACAACTAATCCAAGAGGTCACAAAAGATCCCAGGGCAACATCTAAAGAACTGCAGGCCTCACTTACCTCAATTAAGGTCAGTGTTCACGACTCCACCATAAGTAAGAGACTGGGCAAAAACGGCCTGCATGGTAGAGTTCCAAGACGCAAACCACTATTAAGCAAAAAGAACATTAAGGCTCGTCTTAATTTTGCTAAAAAACATCTCGATGACTGCCAAGACTTTTGGGAAAATATCTTGTGGACTGACAAGACAAAAGTTGAACTTTTTGGAAGGTGCGTGTCCCGGTATATCTGGCGTAAAAGTAACACAGCATTTCATAAAAAGAACATCATAGCAACAGTAAAATATGGTGGTGGTAGTGTGATGGTCTGGGGTTGTTTTGCTGCTTCAGGACCTGGAAGGCTTGCTGTGATAGATGGAAGCATGAATTCTACTGTCTACCAAAAATCGTGAAGGAGAATGTCCGGCCATCTGTTGGTCAACTCAAGCTAAAGCCCTCTTGGGTGCTGCAGCAGGACAATGACCCAAAACACAGCAGCAAATCCACCTCTGAATGGCTGAAGAAAAAAAAAAAGAAGACTTTGGAGTGGCCTAGTCAAAGTCCTGACCTGAATCCCATTGAGATGCTGTGGCATGACCTTAAGAGGGCGGTTTATGCTAGAAATACCCTCAAATAAAGTTGAATTACAACAATTCTGCAAAGATGAGTGGGCCAAAATTCCTCCAGAGCGCTGTAAAAGACTTGTTGCAAGTTATTGCAAACGTTTGATTGCAGTTATTGCTGCTAAGGGTGGCCCAACCAGTTATTAGGTGCAGGGGCAATTACTTTTTCACACAGGGCTATGTGGGTTTGGATTTTTGTCTCCCTAAATAATTAAAACCTTCATTTCAAAACTGCATTTTGTGTTTACTTGTGTTATTTTTGACTGATATTAAAATGTGTTTGATGATCAGAAACATTTTGTGTGATAAACATGCAAAAGAATAAAAAGTCAGGAAGGGAGAAATAGTTTTTCACTTCACTGTATGTACAATGTCAATGATTTCCTCTTTGCTCACATCAGTGAGAAACATGGAGTTATAGTTCCTGTATATAGTCTCCTTCTCTTACTCTACTGACCAGGATTTTGGGATCAAGCTCAAGCAGCTCAACTCGAAGTACCCCGGAAATGTTACTCATGAGAATGCCTTCATCAGAACATTCATCAAATGAGGAAATACCAAGGAAGAGGGATGCAGCGACCTGCACGAGTGCGCCGGCACCACTCCCAGCAGGGGAGTCCGTGGTCAACCACAGGAACCAGCAAACCACGCAAGCGGATATACTAATGGATCAAATGACAAGGAAATGGGTGGTACTGGAAGAACAATTGGAAAAGAAATCCCAGTAAAACACAAAGATAATGGTGGAAATTGGAAGTAACTGGAAGCAATGCAAAAAGAAGATTTTGGAGGAAAAATTGTGATTCTGAATGTAATGCAAAAGGAAATCCATGAAAAAATGAGAGGACAAATGGACAAATTAACTAATATCATAAAAAAGGAGATTCAACCCCTGAGAGAGGAAGCAAAACATCTGAGAGCAGAGAAGAAGGCATTGCAAGATAGTAATGCTGCGTTAGGCACTGCTCTCCAAGAAGTCAAAGATAACATGGAAGAAAAACACAAAATCATCGAGCGACTGCAGACCACAATTAATGACTTGGATTAGAATAACCGAATAAACAATGTGATCGTGACGGGGCTCAGGATCAAGCCCAGGTCATATGCCAGCGCAGTGGGGAATAAAGAAGAATCAGACGAAGAAGACTTCACTTCCGCTGAGCAACAAGTTGTTAATTTCTTACATTCAAAGGAAGGGAAGTAGACATCAACACCATCGACACCTGCATCCCACCGTATGGCAGGAACAGCACCACACCCGTCATCATCGTTAAATTTACAAACAGGAAATTCAAAGTCGCACGGCTGAAGCAAGGAAGGAAGCTGAAAAGAACAAAGTCTACATGAATGAGCATCTGACAAACGCAACGCTGGAATTGCCAAGAAAGCACGTGGCCTGAGGAAGCAGTGGAAGATCCAAGGTACTTAGAGCCCCAACTGCAAAATTTTCATTTAGCTAAATAGAGGACCAAAAGCGAGAGTGCTTGCTGTCAAAGATTTAAAGAACTTGGAAAAATACCTAAGACCACATAAAAACAACAACAAGGAAAAGTAAAACAACTCAGAAACAAGAAGAACACAGAGGAAAGTATTAGATTCAATATTATTTGGAAAAGCCATCAGCAAGACACAAGGAACTGATCAACCAGGTGCTAGGAACTAGGAACACATCAAAATACAACTAAAGACACTCATAACACAACACTACAGCTCGCTGGACAAAAAGATCTTCAACTGGACACCTTCAGTCTCACTGACCACAAACAGCTGGATCTGGAAAAAGACACAAACCCGGACACAAACTTTTTTTTTTTTTACATCAAAAATGACTGCCACTACTACAATAAATTACAATAAGAATACAACAATATTCCAAACAAAGGTAATAAATTGTCTATTATCCACATAAACCGCAGAAGCATGTACGCAAATCATAACAACATCAGGCAATACTTGGAACAATTCAAAGACCCCTTCAAAGTAATTGCAATCTCAGGATCTTGGATAAACGCTGACAAGGATACGGACCTCAAACCGGAAGGTTATGAAATGAACCGCATCAACAGAAACAACAAACGTGGAGGAGGAGTGGCTGTGTAGGTGGACAAACATCTGAAGCACCTAATGGTAGAGACATGTCATTTGCTGTTGACAACATTTTAGAATGCAACAATTGAAATCTGTTCAGAAAAAGGCAAAAACATTCAAATAAGCTGTCTGTATAGAACAGCATAGTCAAGCATGGAAATATTTGAGGACTGGATGAAGGCAACCTTCTCAAACATCAACCAAACAATCATCTTTGTTTGTGGAGACTTCAACATCGATCTTCTGAATCCAAACAAGCAAAGCAGAATAGATAATATCAGTGACCATCTTCCAGTGTTTACAATTTACAACAAAAAATACAAAAAACGAAAGATGGAGGACAAAAGATGCTGCAGAAGACTACACACAGAGGACAGCATCAATGCTTTCAAAAAAGATTTGGACAAACAAAGAGGGGAGAGTGTGTACAGTGGAAGCAATGTGGATGAAGCATATGAACACTTTCTAATGACTTATATGAAGCTGTACGAAAGCACTGTCCATTGAGAGAAATGTCTAATAAGAAAAAGAAGAATCAGCCATGGATGACAAAAAGTCTGCAAAATGCCTGTAAGAAGAAAAATACAATATACAGGAAATTTATAATTCCAACAAACTAAAGTTCCTGAAATGACATATAAAAACATGCTGTCAAATATTTTGAGAATGTGCATTAAAGAACATTATAAACAAATACTAGTTAGGAATAAAAACAACATTAGAGCAACTCAGGGCGTTATTGGGAAAAGGCACTATGAAAGCAGACTACCCTCAATACTTCCCAGTTGGGAATGTTAATAATGATGATATGAGGGGCGTAGCTGACAACTTTAATAACTACTTTGTAAATATGTTTGCATGTGAGATAAACTTGTGTTTCCCAATTCATTGTTATCATTTTTGCAATTCTCAGTTACAAAATCAAAGATGTCAATACGCTTGATTAATCGTTATTTACAACTAACCACATCCATATCAGATCCACTAGAGTAGAGGGGGGGGGGGGGGCAGCGAATCGGGGGCGATTGAAGCTTTGCGTAGACCAGGTTGGATCCGTCGAGTTTTCAGATTTTTTTTAAAAAGTGAATACAACTAAAAGTCTGACAGCAATTTTAGAAGATAATAAGTCTCTGAGTTGGATGGATGAAAGTGCTGAGAAGGTTTTTTATTTTGAATTTTATTTTTAACACTGTGATTCCTGTCATGTTTTACTTAAAATGTCGGCAAAAAGACATTACACAAAACATTTTACATTATAAAAGAAATTCTATATTTAATTGTAATATTGTGACTTTATTCCCACAATATTTCAACTTTATTCCCATGTTATATTTTTCCTAACACAATACTCCAACTTAATATTGTTTTGTTTGTTACTTAATGTTGTGACATTTAAAAAATAAAAATGAACTTTGTTACTAAAATGCCATTCCATTTTTCCATTCCATTCCATTTTCCTACGCTAAGCCGGGTCCGAGTCGCGGGGGCAGCGGCATCAGTTGGGGAGTCCAGACTTCCCGGTCCCCGGCGACCTCTTCCAGCTCCACCGGGAGGACACCAAGGCGTTCCCAGGCCAGCTGTGAGACATAGTCCCTCCAGCGTGTCCTAGGTCTTCCCCGGGGCCTTCTCCCAAATGGGCATGCCCGAAACACCTCACCAGGGAGGCCCCCGGGAGGCATCCGGACTAGATGCCCGAGCCACCTCAACTGGCTCCTCTCGATGTGAAGTAGCAGTGGCTCTACTCTGAGCTCCTCCCGGATGGCCGATCTCCTCACCCTATCTCTTAGGGTGAGTCCAGCCACCCTACAAAGGAAACTCATTTCTGCCGCTTGAATCCGCAATCTTGTTCTTTCGGTCACGACGCATAACTCATGACCATAGGTAAAGGTGGGAACGTAGATCAATCGGTAAACAGAGAGCTTTGCCTTCTGACTCAGCTCTCTCTTTACCACGACGGTCCGTCTGTCGATCTCACGCTCCAACCTTCCCTCACTTGTGAACAAGAACCCGAGATACTTGAACTCCTCCACCTGAGTCAAGACCTCACTCCCAACCCGGAGGGTACAGTCCACCCGTTTCCGTCTGAGAACCATGGCCTCGGATTTGGAGGTACTGAGTCTCATCCCAGAAGCTTCACACTCAGCTGCAAACCGCTCCAGTAAATGCTGAAGGTCACAGCCTGATGAGGCCATTAGGACCACATCGTCTGCAAATAGCAGAGACAAGATCCTAAGGTCACCAAGCTGGACTCCCTCAACACCTTGACTGCGCCTAGAAATTCTGTCCATGAAGATTACGAACAGAATCGGTGACAAAGGGCAGCCTTGGCGGAGGCCAACGTTCACCGGAAACAAGCTCGACTAACTGCTGGCAATGCGAATCAGGCTCCTGCTTCGATTGTACAAGGACCGAATGGCACGTAGTAGCGGGCCACCAATCCCGTACTTCCGGAGCACCCCCCACAGGACACTACGAGGGACACGGTAGAATGCCTTTCCCAGGTCTACAAAGCACATGTAGACCGGTTGGGGAAACTCCCACATACTCTTCAGTACACTTGCAAGGGTGTAGAGCTGGTCCAGTGTTCCGCGACCGGGACGAAAACTACATTGCAGCTCCTGTAACCGAGGTTTGACTAACGGTTGTGCCCTTCTCTCCGGCACCCTGGAGTAGACTTTCCCAGGGAGGATGAGGAGTGTGATCCCCCTATAGTTGACCCTCCGGTCACCCTTTTTAAAAATGGGGACCACCACCCCGGTCTGCCAGTCCAGAGGTACTGTTCCTGACTTCCATGCAATGTTGTAGAGGCGTGTCAACCAACACAGTTCCCCATCATCCAGAGCCTTGAGGAATTCCGAGCGGAACTCGTCTACCCCCGGAGCCTTGCCACTGGGGAATGATTTAACTACCCAAATTACCTCAGCCACGGTGATAGAACTGTCCACGTGTGTATCCTCAGACTCTGCTTCCTCTACGGAAGGTATGTCAGTGGGATTGAAAAGAGCCTCGAAGTATTCCGTCCACCGACCAACTATCTCCACAGTCGAGGTCAGCAAGCCCCCTTCCGCACTGTAAACAGTGTGAACTGGGGGCTGCTTCCCCTTTCTGAGGTGCCGGACGGTTTGCCAGAACTTCTTCGAAGCCGACCGAAAGTCCTCCTCCTCCCACTCCTCCCACACCCGAGTTTTAGCCTCCACCACCGCTGAAGCCGCGTGCCGCTTGGCCTGCCGGTACTTGTCAGCTGCTTCAGGAGTCCCGCAAGCCATCCATGCTTGATAGGACTTCTTCTTCAGCTTGACAGCAGCCCTAACCCCGGATGTCCACCATCGGGTTCGAGGCTTGCCACCACGACTGGCACCGACCACCTTGCGGCCGCAACTACATCTGGCTGCCTCAACAATAGAGGCATTGAATACGGCCCATTCAAACTCAATATCCCGGTACTCCCTCGAGATGCAGGCGAAGCTCTGCCGGAGATGAGAGTTGAAGACTCGACAAACAGGAGACTCTGCCAGACGTTCCCACCACACCCTCACTACGCGTTTGGGTCTGCCATGTCTGTCCGGCATCTTTCCCCGCCATCTAATCCAACTCATCACCAGGTGGTGGTCAGTTGACAGCTCAGCCCCTCTCTTCACTCGCGTGTCCAGAACATGCGGACGCAAGTCTGATGATACGACCACCAAGTCAATCATAGACCTGCGACCTAGAGTGTCCTGGTGCCAAGTGCACTTATGGACATCCTTATGTTCGAACATGGTGTTTGTTATGGACAAACTGTAATTCGCACAGAAGTCCAGCAACAACACACCAAACGGGTTCAGGTCAGGGAGGCGGTTCATCCCAACCACGCCCCTCCAAACCACACTGTCATTGCCCACATGGGCATTTAAGTCTCCCAGCAGAACTATGGAGTCACCAGCTGGGGTGCTCTCCAGAACCCCTGTGATCGACTCCTAGAAGGCTGGGTACTCGGAACTTCCGTTCGGCGTATACGCACAAACCACAGTCAGGACCCTTTCCCCAGCCCTAAGGCGTAGGGAAATAACCCTCTCGTTTACTGGGGAAGACTCCAGCACAGAGGCACCAAAATGTCTGGTTCTGGTTTTTCTGTTGGTTGGGTGCCTTTACTCCAGTCTTTGAGTACATCCATATCAGTTGGAATGGGATACTTGCAGAGATCAGCGATATAATCAGTCCATCTTTGTTTAATTTTTCCAGACTCATTAAATCAGTCTTTGATCACTGATGTTTTGGCAGATATTGTATTAGTAATTTAATTGTTTTGTATGATGTTTTTGTGTCTCAAAATGTATTTTGTTACATTTAAGCTGAACCGAAGTTTGTCAGGCTTTCTTGATCTCTTTGCGCTCAGCTGCGTTTGTAGTTCTATGATTCCGTTCACAAAAAATCAAGTTCTTTCAAGTCCTCTTTGTTTTTCACGTTTCCATGGTTTTGCCTAAAACATGGGTCGGCAACCTGAGGCATTTTGTCTCCTCTTCCAGTAAAAAGAATGTTTGGGAGCCGCAAAACATTACAGAACTTACGGGATAAATTTCTTAAATGGTAATTTTTGTTATTGTCCCCTGTTACAAAATTCAACCAACAAAGGTACAGCCACATGTGTAGACCTACTATTAATACTATTAATTTAAACACTGAACTTTGTGTAAAATGAAAAAAAAATGTAGCCAACTTTAAAAAGCCAATCAGAGTTCAAATATCTGCATATCAGTGTTTGATCAAAACCGTTTATTACTGCACTGAATTGTCATCAATAACATTTTATTGATCCTGACTGTCTTTGCAAAGGGAGACATTCTTTTGATTTCTGAATCATTTCCTGTTTATTTTTTAATTTGGAGAATATATGCTCTGATATTTTTAAGAAGGATTATTGCATGTATTCTCTCATGTACAGCCCAGTGTTGCCAAGTTGGCAATTTTCTCACTAAATCTGGAGACTTTGCAAACCTTATTTTCTCAAAAAGACTAAAGAAAAATGTAAAGACTTTTACTGAGGTCATTAAGAGATTTTTCTGGTATTTGCATTTTTCTTCATCAAAATAGGAATTTATTGACAGTCGCTGGAAAAACAGCCAGCGGTTAGAGTGACACTTGCTGTGCGAGATCGTCACACCTTGACAGAGCAGTCCGGGCACAATGAGGGAGGAGTTCTCCCTCATTGTAGCTACGGCGCCGAATAGTCAACATCCACGGTATATTTGCAGTGATAAAAGTGAAAGCACATATTGTTCTGAACTCTGAATGCAGTCAACTGCCGCTGCACATAACTTGCCTCTAGTGGAGTCACCACCTCGGCAATTAGCATGTCTTAGCACACGTCTCATTATAAAAGATATTGCTATGCTCCCGTTAATTACATTGTTTTATTTCACTGCGCAGTAACTTGTTTCAAACTCAACTCAAAACTCCTTCACCTTTTTTTCTTCTCCAACGTAGTGAGACGCCACTGCTACACTAGCCAACGCAAGGAGATATTGGCTTTGGTTTTTAGCTTTAGTTTTATTGACATCGTAGCAATGTTGGGATCACTTCCAATGTCAGCTCCAGTTAAACTTCTTGCTGACTTCTTGTCAGCTGATTCTACTGGGGCAGTTTTTGTCAATGAGCATAAGTCCATCTGCTGAGGCCCATGTTATTCTTCAGAGCGGTTTGTGATTGAATCGGGTATTTGCTAGAATGATATTTGCAAATTGTAATAGTCATAGACCTCTTTCATTTGTTATTCCCATCCCAGATTTACCAGCTAAACATTGTATGCATCTGGACCTCTTTGCATTGCAAAATTCCGGAATCACGGTATTGTCTTTTCTTGGAACTTACGCTAATGTTGTTTCAACTTCCTCGTAAAAGGTTTCTGATGCAACATAAACAGAATGAGACATGGAATCATTCAAACTGTGATGGGTGCCTATAAGTCATTAGTCTCCACACTGTATCAGATTCTAATGGAAGGAAAGGGCAACGCTGAACATAATAAAGAAAGATGGGAAAATGAACTTAAGATAAACATTACAGAAACTAAACTGTCAGGTATGATTGTAACTCACATCTTCTAGTGTCTGGAGAGAACATTGCTGGAAGAATTTAGGTAGGTTTCAATGCGGTGCAGTCAATGTAAACCACTCACTTGCATTCTGGCTTTATTGCTCCATTTTGGGAGAACGTGTGTAAAATCATAGCAAAGAAAAGGTTTCTGATGTTAGAGCATACATTTGAAGGCTCGACAAGTTTCTGGCATTAGCACTCACCCATACATGGATAGTTCTGATAGATCGACTCGCATTCCAAGAATGAATGAACACGAGCTTCATGCAAAACAAAACCATCTCTTTTCTTATGTCTGTGTTCACCTCCGAAATTAACAAATTAACTCACGAGTATCTAAGCATCTCGTTTCAGTAATAACAAGTATGATCCATTTGTGTCTTGTTAGTTCCTTTAATTTACCATCTGCTTGATCCATGTCAACTTCTTGGTTTGCAGTGCACTTTTGCACATCACTACCCTATTTTTTGACTCTTGACTAATGTACTCCAACAGCATCCGCAGTCAAAAAAAACATTACACAAAACATTATACATTAGAAAAGAAATTATATGTTTAATTTTGATATTATGACTTTATTCACACAATTTTAAGCTCTATTCCCATATTATTTCCCTAACCTAATATTCCAAAAATTACAACTTTATATTGTTTTGTTTCTTAATATTGCGACATTTAAAAAATTAAAATAACTCTGTAACTCTGTTACTGAAATTACATTGTTTTTACTCTGATATTACACATTTATTTTCGTACAATTGTGACTTTTTTCTCATAATAATTTGACCTTCTATTCATATAAGTACCGCAATTTTTTCTATTTCTGCTGTTTTTTTCCTTTCCATTTTTTTTCACATTTTTTTGTAATTAGGAATTTATTCCTGTAATATTTAGTCTTTATTCCAATTTTATAACCTCTTTCACAAGCTAATTTTCCAAAAATGACAACTTTTTTTGGTTAAAATTGCAACCTTTTTCTCCCAATACTGTATCTTGACTTTTTTGTAAAATTACTGCTCATTTTTCAATTGTTGCTGTTTCCTTAAATTTTTTACTGTTCAATTGTATTTTTAGAGAGCCACACAGTGGATGAGTGGGAAGCACGTTGGCCTCACAGTCAGGAGGTTTAGGGTTTGAATCTCCATTGGGCAACTCTGTGTGGGGTTTGCATGTTCTCTCCTGGGTTTTCACTGGGTACTCCAGTTTCCTCCCACATTCCAAAAACATGCATGTTAGGTTAATTGACAACTAAATTGTCCATTAGAGTATGAATGTGAGTGTCAATGGTTTTTGTCTGCCCTGCAATTGGCCGGCGACCAGTCCAGGGTATAGCCCGCCTCTCGCTCAAAGACAGCTGGGATAGGTCCAGCATACCCGCGACCCTAATGAGGATAAGCGGCATAGAAAATGGATGGATGTATTTTTTAAATTGTGCAGCAGGCCAATAAATTACTCTGAGCGCACTTCAGATCACCCCTGTTGTAAAGCAAGATATGTACATATACAGAACAAAAAAAACCTGAATAAAAGTAAATACATGTTATGGCGCCGCACGGTGGCTGAGTGGTTAGCACATTGGCCACACAGTCAGGAGATCTGGAAGACCTGGGTTCAAATCTCCGTTGGGCATCTCTGTGTGGAGTTTGCATGTTCTCCCCGTGCGTGTGTGGGTTTTCTCCGGGTACTCCGGTTTCCTCCCACATTCCAAAAACATGCATGTTAGGTTAATTGGCGACTCTAAATTGTCCATAGGTATGAATGTGAGTGTGAATGTTTGTTTGTCTATATGTGACCTGCAATTGACTGGCGACCAGTCCAGGGTGTACCCCGCCTTTCGCCCAAAGTCTGCTGGGATAGGCTCCAGCATCCCCGTGACCCTAATGAGGAAAAGCGGTATAGAAAATGGATGGATGGATGGATAAATGTTATGGTGTTTAGAAAAATCTGGGAGTCATGTGTGGTCATCAAAAGAGCCACGTATAGCCCCCGAGCAATAGCTTGCCTACCCCTGAGGTTGAGGCTATGTATTGCACATTCACTACAGACTGGTGCTACTTCTACCGAGCTTTTGAGCTTTTGACTTTATTTCTATAAGATTTTGACTTTTTCCCAAAATTACTTCACTGTTATGTTTTCTATAATGTTTTTTGGTAAATATTTAAACTTGCTACTAAAAATAAAATTATTTTCCTCATATTACTTTATTCTCGTGAAATTAAAACATGTTTTGTCATTATAATACGTTTATGTGTTATATTTTGACTTATTCTTTTAAAATGACTGCTCCCTAAGCAGGGAACCCAGGCGTCCCTTTCCCCGGCCACTTCGTCCAGCTCTTACTGCCGGATGCCGAGACATAGTCTCTCCAGCATGTCCTGGGTCTTCCCCGGGGCCTCCTACCGATTGGCTGTGCCCTGAACACCTCCCCAGGGAGGTGTCCGGGAGGCATCCTAACCAGATGCCCGGCCCACCTCATCTGGCTCCTCTCAATGCGGAGGAGCAGCGGTTCTACTCCGAGTCTCTCCCGGATGACAGTGCTTCTCACCCTATCTCTAAGGGAAAGCCCAGCCACCCTGCGGAGAAAACTAATTTCGACCGCTTGTACCCGCGATCTTGTCCTTTTGGTCACTACCCAAAGCTCATGACCATAGGTGAGGGTAGGAACGTAGATCGACCGGTAAATAAGAGCTTTGCCTTTCGGGTCAGCTCTCTTTTCACCACGACAGACCGGTGCAGAGTCCGCATCACTGCAGATGCCGCACCAATCCGCCTGTCCATCTCTTATTTCATCCTTCCCTCACTTGTGAACCAGACCCCCAAGACTCCTCCACTTGAGGAAGGACCTCATCCTCGACCCAGAGATGGCACCCCATCCTTTGGACTCGAATTTGGAAGTGTGATTCTCATCCCAGCTGCTTCACACTCAGCAGAAATTCTGTCCACGAAAGTAATGAACAGAATCGTTGACAAAGGGCAGCCCTGGCAGAGTCCAACCCTCACTGGAAACAGGTACGACTTATTGCTGACAACGCGAACCAAACTCTGACACCAGTCCTACAGGGAACGAAATGCCTGGATTAGGTGGTCCGATAGCCCATATTCCCATAGCACTCCCCACAGTATTCCGCGAGGAAATGGTCCAATGCCTTCTCCAAGTCCACAAAACACATGTAGACTGGTTGGGCAAACTCCCATGCACCCTCAAGGACCCTGCCGAGAGTATAGAGTTTGTCCACAGTTCCACGACCAGGACGAAAACCACACTGCTCCTCCTGGATCAGAGATTCGACTATCCGGCGGATCCTCCTCTCCAGAACCCTTGAATAGACCTTACCGGGAAGGCTGAGGAGTGTGATCGATAGTTAGAACTCACCCTCCAGTCCCCCTTCTTGAAAAGCGGGACCACCACCCCGGTCTGCCGGTCCAGGGCCACCGACCTTGATGTCCAAGCGATGCTGCAGAGTCATGTCAACCAAGACACGCCCACAGCTTCCAGGGCCTCAAGGAAGTCCGGGCGGATCTCATCCACCTCCGGGGTCTTGCCACCAAGGAGCTTTTTGACCACCTCGGTGACCTCAGCCCCCGAGATAGGAGAACTCGCCTCAGAGACCCCGGGCACTGCTTCCGTGTCTGCGGGATTGAGGAGATCTTCAAAGTATTTCTTCCACCGGTCCACAACATCTCTACTCGAGGTCAGCAGCACACCGTACACGGTAATGACTGTGCCCTGCTTCCCCCTCCTGAGATGGCGGATGGTGGTCCAGAATCACTTTGAAGCCATCCGGAAGTCGTTTTCCATGGCCTCTCCGAAATCCTCCCATGTTCGAGTTTTTGCCTCAGTGACTGCCAGAGCTGCAGACCGCGTGGCCTCAAGATGCCTCGAGAGTCCCATGGGCCAAAACGGCCTGATAGGACTCTTTTTTGAGCTTGACGGCATCCCTCTCCGCTGGTGTCCACCAACAGATTCTGGGATAATCGCCACAACAGGCACCGACCACCTTACAGCCACAGCTCCAATCAGCTGCATAAACAATGGAGGCACGAAACCTCGCCCACTCGGACTCAATGTCCGCTGCCTCTCTCGAAACATGGTCAAAGCTCTCCCGGAGGTGGGAGTTGAAACTTCTTCTGACAGGAGACTCTGCCAGACGTGGGGCCAACAAGAAGTGCCACCCATGCCCGTCGCCTCTCATTGCTGGCAACACCAGAGTGGAATGAAGTCCAGCCCCTCTCAAGAGGACTGGTTTCAGAGCCCTTGCTGTGCGTTGAGATGAGTCTGACTATATCTAGCCGGAATTTCTGTACTTCACACACCAGCTCAGGCTTTTTCCTCGCCAGAGAGGTGACATCCCACGTACCAACAACTAGCTGAGGCCTCTGTAGCCGAGGATCGGACCGCCAAGGCCTCCGCCTCCGGCCGCCACCCAGCTCACTTAGCAACCAACCTCTTTGGCCACTCCTACGAGTAGTGAGCTCATGAGACGGGGGACCCATGTTACATTTTCGGGCTGTGCCCACACTTGCCGCATGGGTGCCGGCCTGGCTTCAGAGTGGGACCCCAGTGACACGCGTCCGAGCGAGGTAAAAAAAAGTCCAATGTTGTTATTCATCATTAGGGTCTTTTGAGCCACTCTTTGTCTGGTCCCTCCCCTAGGACCTGTTTGTCATGGGTGACCCTACCAGGGGGATGACAGCCCCTGACAACTTAGCTCCTAGGATCATTGGGACATGCAAACTCCTCCACCACGATAAGGTGGTGGCTTAGGGAGGAGATTCTTTTTTTGTATATATTCTTTTACCTTCCCAGTGAGCTTGTGTGCTGCATCATGTGCAGAGCAAAAATTAACAAAACAAACGAGCTTGCTGCTGTGCAACAATAACAATTCCATTACCTTTCTTCTTAGCTGTCAGGAGACAGTGTTGCACTACCCTCCTGCACGGACAGGAATGTTTAAAAATGTACATGGATGTGCGTTATTCACAGAAATATAAAGGAACATTTTAAAAAATGAGCTTAGAACATTAAAAGAGTCCAAATACAGTGGAACCCTACTAAAATACCTTTCTGATTTTTTTTGCTTTGGCTATAGAAAATAAATTCGCTTTACGAAAGTTTGTCGAGCATGGATGCTTGCGGGACTCCCGGTGCAGCTGACAGGTACCGGCAGGCCAAGAGGCACGCGGCTTCGGTCGAGGAAAAAACTCGGATGTGTGAGGAGTTCGGTAAAGCTTTGGAACACGACTTTAGGTCGGCCTCGAAGAGGTTCTGGCAAACCGTCCGACACCTCAGAAAGGGGAAGCAGCCCCCAGTTCACACTGTTTACAGTGCGGACGGGGGCTTGCTGACCACGACTGTGGATATAGTTGGTCGGTGGAAGGAATACTTCGAGGCCCTTCTCAATCCCACTGACATGCCTTCCATAGAGGAAGCAGAGTCTGAGGATACGTACGTGGACAGTTCTATCACCGTGGCTGAGGTAATTGGGGTAGTCAAATCACTCCCCAGTGGCAAGGCTCCGGGGGTAGACGAGTTCCGCTCAGAATTTCTCAAGGCTCTGGATGTTGGAGGACTGTGTTGGTTGACACGCCTCTACAACATTGCATGGAAGTCAGGAACAGTACCTCTGGACTGGCAGACCGGGGTGGTGGTCCCCATTTTTAAAAAGGGTGACCGGAGGGTGTGTTCCAACTATAGGGGGATCACACTCCTCAGCCTTCCTGGGAAAGTCTACTCCAGGGTGCTGGAGAGAAGGGTACGACCGTTAGTCGAACCTCGGTTAGAGGAGCTGCAATGTGGTTTTCGTCCCGGTCGCGGAACACTGGACCAGCTCTACACCCTTGCAAGGGTACTCGAGGGTATGTGGGAGTTTGCCCAACCAGTCTACATGTGCTTTGTAGACCTGGAAAAGGCATTCGACCGTGTCCCTCGTGGTGTCCTGTGGGGGGTGCTCCGGGAGTACGGGATTGATGGTCCGCTTCTACGTGCCATTCGGTCCTTGTACAATCGAAGCAGGAGCCTGGTTCGCATTGCCAGCAGTAAGTCGAGCTTGTTTCCGGTGAACGTTGGCCTCCGCCAAGGCTGCCCTTTGTCACCGATTCTGTTCATAATCTTCATGGACAGAATTTCTAGGCGCAGTCAAGGTGTTGAGGGAGTCCAGCTTGGTGACCTTAGGATCTCGTCTCTGCTATTTGCAGACGATGTGGTCCTTATGGCCTCATCAGGCTGTGACCTTCAGCGTTTACTGGAGCGGTTTGCAGCTGAGTGTGAAGCTTCTGGGATGAGACTCAGCACCTCCAAATCCGAGGCCATGGTTCTCAGTCGGAAACGGGTGGACTGTACCCTCCGGGTTGGGAGTGAGGTCTTGCCTCAGGTGGAGGAGTTCAAGTATCTCGGGTTCTTGTTCACGAGTGAGGGAAGGTTGGAGCGTGAGATCGACAGACGGATCGGTGCAGCATCTGCAGTAATGCGGTCGCTGTACCGGACCGTCGTGGTGAAGAGAGAGCTGAGCCGGAAGGCAAAGCTCTCTGTTTACCGATCGATCTACGTTCCCACCCTCACCTATGGTCATGAGTTATGGGTCATGACCGAAAGAATGAGATCGCGGATACAAGCGGCGGAAATAAGTTTCCTTCGTAGGGTGGCTGGACTCACCCTAAGAGATAGGGTGAGGAGCTGGGCCATCCGGGAGGAGCTCAGAGTAGAGCCGCTGCTCCTTCACATCGAGAGGAGCCAGTTGAGGTGGCTCGGGCATCTCGTCCGGATGCCTCCCGGGCGCCTCCCTGGTGAGGTGTTTCGGGCATGCCCAGCCGGGGAAGACCTAGGACACTCTGGAGGGACTATGTCTCGCAGCTGGCCTCGGAACGCCATGGTGTCCTCCCGGTAGAGCTGGAAGAGGTCGCCGGAGACAGGGAAGTCTGGACTTCCCTACTGAAACTGCTGCCCTCGCGACCCGGACCCGGATAAGCGGAATAAAATGTAATGGATTGGAATGGAAAGTTTGTCAATCTTACCGGAAGAATTTTCCGGATTTTCTCTATTTTAAGGCGCGTGCTAAAACACACGGTATACAAAAAAGGCAATGGAAGCAAAAGAGTGACTTTAGCAAACTTGATTCTACTATTTAACAACACTCACTGTATTTTTAATCACTCCTCTCCCACAAATCCATCTTCTGCATCTGACTTGAACAGCTGGGCAATCACGCCGTCAAACATGCCGGGTACGCTGTCATCATTGTCGGGACAATCTCACTGTCAGTCGGCTGTTCAGCAATGATCCCAGCTTTCGTGAAAGCTCGGACAAGAGTTAAGGCAGATACTTTAGCCCGGCATCCACAATCCATTCACGTATGGTGCCGTAACTCTCCCGACGCTCTGCAAAAATGTTGTTTTGCAGCATACGGGTAGGATACTGACTGGAGGCACGGCGGAAGTGTACGTGTGCTACGTAATGTTCTCTAATTGGTTTATCACTGCCAGCGTACGGATGACATAATGTTCTCTGATTGGTTCATCAATTTTGTACTGTACTGTATTGCAGTTCGCTGCGTATTAAAGGTAAGAAACTTTTAACTCAATATACATTCTATTTTAGGTTTTATTATTACATTACATTTGTTATTTATACAGTATTAAATGTGCAGAACAGTGTTTTTTTTTCCTTGTATGAGGGGGCTTCCGGGTCAGTGGAAGGAATTAGCTAATTTTCATGTTAAATGTTGTTCGGGTTACAAAAAAATTCGGCTTACAAAAATACTTTTAGAACAAATTAATTTTGTGTCCCAGGGTTCCACTGTACACCAGAATACTGTACAGTCACACCTCGGTTTTTGTACGCCACATTTTTTTTGATCATTTGTTTTCTGTTGTGTTTGTTTTTTATACAATATTGCATGCAACAAACAAGTTAGTTTGCACTTTGACCTCTAAATAACCTGCCATTGGACCAAAGAAAGTTGCGTTTGGCAACGATTTGATAAAGAAGGTGAGAAACACTACTAAATTTAATACTGCCAGGATCTATAGAAAGTCCACATCAATAATAAGTACAGTAAGTTTTCTGTATCTAAACCTATAAATATGATTGTTCATATTCTTGGCTGTGTTGGATTTACATTATTTCCTGTGGTAAAAATGGTCTCGGATGTTGTACATTTTGGGTTTCATCTGACCTTTTGGAGCAAATTAATAACAAAGAATGAGACATCACTGTATGCACAGCAAAAATTCATTATAATTATTTCTTGGGCTAGGCCTTAAGTAGTTCTTGCAAACCAGAACACATCAAACATTGCAAAATTATATGTTTATATTTGATATTTATAGTTTTACGATGGAAGAAAAAAACCCACTTGTGCACACCGTGACATCCCTGACACCCAATTAACCCTGTGTCTGATCAATTGACTCGATAGGCACCCCTGCACAATGGTGCTCACCTTCTTCCTGTTTTGCTTCTTTTGTTCATGAAAGCTCTTCCCTCCGGAAGGCGCACAATCTCTACAGTTAGGGAAGACGTCTTGATAAGGAGTCTGATGTTGTATGTATGGTGGTGGCTATAAATAGATACATACATTCCACGGTGTGGAAGAACACGTTTGGAAGGAAGCGGATGGGACAAAGCCTGCTGGCCCTCACTCAGGTCCGACATGTTTGAAAGTCCCAAAATTACATCTCCATGTTGCTGGGAAACAAATCTTTTATCTCTGCATGTTATGTTTGCCTGCCAGAGAAGCACGAAGGACAAATGAATGAACAAATGGCTAGTTTGTTTGTTTTGTGCTCTCATTAAATACAAAGCTTGACTACACAGCAGAGTGTCACAGAAAATGAAGCCACTAACGCAGCGTTGTTTAAGTCATTTGTGTTGGAATGAGCAGCACGGTGCGTGCGTCTGTCAACTCGCTTCAGTGTTCCTTCCCGGTTTTGTCATCCTGCCTTAAGTGACTCCAGTGCAAGGCGAGTGCCGGTATGTTGCTAGGCTTCGATCTGCTCCACCTGGCACAGGAAACTACACCAGTAATTAGTCTGTTACATGTACCTTTAGTTTGATGGTTAGTAGACTGATACAGCACACTGATAGATGTTTGGAGGGACTGATGGGTGGATGGACTGAGTGATACATGAAGAGACAGTTGGACTGATTAGGTGTACAGATAGACCGATGGATGGATGATTGTATGGTTGGATTGTTGGAGTGACTGATGGATACATGGACTATTGGATGAACAGGTAGCTAGACAAAAGGACTGATGGATGGAGGGATGGATGGACCAATGGATAGATGACAGAGGGGTGGATGGTTATGGTTGACTTGTTGGAGGTTGAACAAATGGATGGATTTGTGGATTGAAAAAGGGACTGATGCACAGAAAAATGCACTGATAGGCTGACCAATGTGGGAATAGATGGACTATTGGATGGTATTATGGACAAATTGCAAGCTGGACTGTTGGAAAGATGAATAAACAAACAGATTGATGGACAGATGGATGGACTGATAAACAGACTAATAGATGAAGTGAAGAATGATCAGCCTATTGGAACAAAAGGATTCATGGACTGGTGGGCAGAGGGATGTTAGGCAAATGGAGGTGCTGGAGAACAGACATACTTATGGTTAGATTACCGGGTGTACCAATGGATGTTTGGACTTTTGGATGGGATGGAGTAAAGGCTGGATGTCAACCAATGGATTGTCGGTTGGACACGGTGCCGAATGGCCGTGGAGACAGATTAATGGTTGAAGAGTGAGGAGTCAGTGGAGCGCAAATAACCTCACTCAGAGAGCAACAATGAATGGTGCCATCCGCCATGTTGTCATTAGCCTGCTAAGAACAGGGAGATAATTAGGGGTTGTCAGTAGCAAGAGGGGTTGGGGGGGATCTTGGTGCCTAACGGGGCGAGCTAATTATGTCCCTTCCGTTGTTCGCCCAGAACCCACATTAGAGACACCGTGTGGTCTTTATGAGAAGTCCTAAATTTGAAAACTATGTACTGTGTAAGGTGCAATCAAAAGCTCTTACTTTCCAAGAAGGGTATTTCCACAAGTCCCATTAAATTAAATCGAGGGTGTCTGAACTTTTTCTAGCGAGGACCAAATCCTGAAAAACCAAAGATGCACAGGCAGCTTGGATATTTTGTATACACTACCGGCCAGAAGTTTTAGAACAGTCAATTTCTATGGATGAAAAACCTACATTTTAAAGTGTTAAAATGGTCTGTCTTCCATTGTTAGTTGCCTTTTTTCTTGCTATTTTTTAGCAACAAATTAATTTTTTGTTTTGTTACAATGCTGATGTTCATGAGGGTATAGTACCACAGAGAGTTCCATATACTCTCTTCATGCAGACAGAGGAGATAGTAAGTACTCCAGAACTCGGCACACTTGTAGGAATCACAGTAGTGTTCAAAGTAATAGCAGTCCAATGTGACTAACCAGATGAATCACAGTTATTAGTATATTTTTTATTATTGTTACATGGCAAACAAGTTACCAGTAGGTAGAGTAGACCCAGCCATATGCACGCTCTTGAGGCTGTGCAATTGGTCAATTGAACAGGGTGTTCAAGAAAAAAGCAGTGCCTGCCATTGACTTTACAAACTCAAAATTATTTTGTACAAACGTTTTTGTTTGTAAGATTTGGCACTCCTGTGAATGACTGAACTAATATTTAGTTTTTGATAAGTGCTTCACATCTGTTTGGCATGGAGCCAACCAACTTGTGGCACCTTTCAGCTCTTATTCCATTCCAACATTCTTTAACAACATTCCGTCAAACATTCATCAACAATCCTGGCTTTTGCTTCACAAACAGGATTTTTGATGTCACCCCACAAGTTCTCTATTGAGAATCTATACCATTCATTCTGCTGGTTTACTAATGTGTTTGGGATCATTGTCTAGTTAAAACAGCCATTTCAAGGACATGTCCTCTTTATCATAAGGCAACATGACCTCTTCAAGTATTTTGACATATGCAAACTGATTCATGATCCCTGCTATGTGATAAATAGGCCCAACACCATAGTGGGACAAACATGCCCATATCACGATGCTTCACTGTCTTCACTGTGTACTGTGGCTTGAATTCAGAGTTTGGGAATTCACAAACTGCCTGTGACCCTTGGACCCAAAGAGAACAATTTTACNGATTGGTGCTCCCACATTCACAACACGTTACCGATAACTGGCAGTGTTTAGCAAGATGTGAATTTGAGGAACAACATTTAAAGCATATTCCCTTTTCCTTCAAAAAGACTCTTCTTTCTTCTAGGGGTTTATTTCGAAATGTTCTACATCTCTTAAGAGGGTGTGGTTTGTTGTGCAGAGGACAGCATTTGTTTGGGTCATTATTGTTTAAACATCTGTCTTATGCACTGTGATGGGACGATTGGGGTTAAAATTCTCTGCAATGGGTCTGTCAGGCTTTATGATGGTCTGATTCGTGAAGCTGGAGTCATTCCGTTTCTTTGCCTCGCAGCACACAAAATCCCAGAAGAAATGGAAAGATGGAAAACGACCTTCGTTATTCTCTTTGTACAAGAACCCGGAAGACACCCACCTTTCTTGGAGCCCATAGGGAAGCTTGTCCACAATTGGGCCGATTCCGCGCGCCGTGTCAAGATATGAGAGGCCGGTGACGTAACCGTCTTCCTTGAAGCCTTGGATTTCCATGAGCAAATCTCCAAGTTCACGCAGTTTAATATTGTCTTTCGTCGATATTTTTGGAAAATTATCAAGCCGTTCAAAGAGAGACCTTTCTATTATTTCAGGAGCAGCAAAGCACTCTTGCAGTCTTTCCCATGCCTTGTGTAAAGCCAGCTCAGGGTTGTTTACGTACATCGACCTGATGCGTCTCACATGTTATCCGGACTCTTTTCCAAGCCACTTGGTCATGAGGTCAAGTTCTTGGGTTGCTGTGAGATGAACTTCAGCAGCTGCTGCGGTGAACGAAGACTTCCATGAGCGGTAGTTTTCCGGTTTATCATTAAAGTGGCACAGTCCTGAAGTGATGAGGTCTCGTCTCACTAGGAACTGGGCCAACGGTTCAGCTGAAAAAGGCGGGCTAGCTTGCGGAGTATGTCGAGGAACATATGACTGAGCATGTATTTTTGAGCCACAACTTCTTCCTACACAGGTTTTAACTTCAGCTGGATTGTTTATGTTTGGTGCGGGTGTAGGGGATTCAACATCACTTTTACAGTTCATTTTACGAGGACTGGGTGGCATGTATGGAGTGTCTTGCTCAAGATGCCAGGTGTTTGTATGCTTCTGTGTCGGAGGAAACTGTGGGGTTTTTATCGACAAACCCGAAATGGATGGACACACAAATTGATCTTGAAGGGTGATCTGTGACTGAACATATTCACTGGTGCGTTCAATTCTGGCCCAATCAGATTCAGATTTCCTGTCTCCACTTGTAGGTCGCACTCCCGTAGCATCTTCCAACACTTGTGCTTCTGCTTCAGCTGCATTTGCTTCTCGTTGTAGTGTCAGTACTTCTAACTCTGTGCTTATTCTCGTTGCTTCTAGTTGCTCTTGAGCCTTTCTTACAACCTTTTCCTTTTTTTTTTTTAGCTTAGCTTCTTCCATTTTTAGCTTAGCTTCTTGGCTGGCGTATGATGCTCTTACCTTGGCTGTTTCTGCTTTAGCCCTGACAAGGGTTGCGCTTGACGATGCCGACGATGAAGTCCTGCAGCTTCCACAGTGACTTGTCGCCATGTTGACTTGCAGCATCCAAACTTGCCTTTTTTACTTTAGTGTTCTCGTGCAACGTGTTGGAAACGCCGACTCAACACCAAGTTAAACCAGAGCCAATGAAGACAATGCCGTTGCAAGATTGACCATTTACTTCAACACTTCTTCATAGACATGCTGGTAAAAAGGGCATTGCCTCTATGATGCTGCACCTAGGATGGCAACGGATCAACAGAGCGTGTTACAATGCTGTCACGCTTGCAGACGGGATCACAAGGTTCTAACAGGAAATGACCAAAGCGGATGTGATGTCATCGTTACACTATTTCGAGATACTATGAAACAAAATACTTTTAGCGACACATCACACATTTACAGCCTAAACATATTGCTTTTGCACATTAATATATAAACACCAAGAAAATATGCAAATATTATTAACAAATGCTTTCAGGGCGACACACATATCATGAATGCCGGGTCTTGTTTGTTTTCTGAGAATCTACTGCACCTACTGGTAACTTGTTTGTCATGTAGCATTAAAAATATACTAATAACAGTACTTAATCTGGTTAGTCACATTGCACTGCTGTTATTTTGAACACTACTGTAGTTGCACCAACTGCTGAGGCTTGATCAACCTCCATTTCTCCAGAACAGGTTTAGATTATTAACCCATTTTGTGGTCTCTCTGAAACAGGCCTTTAGTATAATTCTGAAATACACATTATTTTTCAATTTTGGGTAACCTTACCTTTTTTTAACCTCTGGCACTTCTGCTCCTGCGACCCGGACCCGGATAAGCGGAGGAAAATGGAATGGTATTCAAATAATCAACAACTATTTTGGTAATCAATTAATTGTTTCATTTAAAAATGTACTATAAATATCCTGATTTTAGCCACTCAAATGTAACTATTTTTTAATTTGCTTAGTCATGCATGAAAGCAGACATATTATTTGCGTGTAACACTTTGTGTTTCAGGCAAAACAAGATAAACACATACATCGCCTTTGACTTTGGAAAAGAGCTATCAACAATTTTGCCTCTTTTTGATATCTTGCAAAGCAAACCAATGCAGATATGTGTGCGTAGCGCGTATGTAAAACCCTTCCCATGCAAATCCCGCTTATGCTTAGGAAAATGCCTACATTTCTGCACTCTCTCCATTAACTCTTACCATGCGTACACACAAAACCTACTGGTAGAACAGTGAAACTACAAATAGCGATGGCTGTACCTGTCTTGCTACGTGCATCACAAACAGTGTGGATTTGCAGTGCTGAAATTGATTGTTTATACTCCGCTACTTCAATCTCAGTGACTGAGAACTTCCTCATCCTCTTTGCTATGATTTTTGGAGGGAAAAAGTCAATTCATGCATTTTTAAAGGGATTACTGCAAAGAGGGGAAAATTTTAAATGTATTTTTTCAAAATCCAATTAATCGAAAAAATAATCAATCAATGAAAATATTGGTTACTTGCAGCCCTAGTTAGAATATGACTTTTTTCTCATAACAGTTTGACTGGACTTTTGTAAAATTTTAACTGTTTTTTACATTTGTGCTGATTTGTTTTTTGTTTGTTTTTTAACTATTTTAAATTCCTTCTTGGAAATTCTTCTTCTTCTTGTAATTATGACTTCACTTAATACTGACCCATAATATTCATATTTTGACTTTGTTTTTGTGCGTGAGGTCGACAGAAGGATCGGTGCAGTGTCAGGAGTAATGTGGTCGCTGTACCGGACCGTCGTGGTGAAGAGAGAGCTGAGCCGGAAGGCAAAGCTCTCTGTTTACCGATCGATCTACGTTCCCGCCTTCACCTATGGTCATGAGTTATGGGTCATGACCGAAAGAACGAAATTGCGGATACAAGCGGCAGAAATGAATTTTCTCCATAGGGTGGCTGGACTCACCCTAAGAGATAGGGTGAGGAACTCAGAGTAGAGCCGCTACTCCTTCACATTGAGAGGAGCCAGTTGAGGTGGCTCAGGCATCTAGTCCGGATGCCTCCCGGGCGCCTCTCTGGTGAGGTGTTTCGGGCATGCCCAGCCGTGAGAAGGCCCCGGGGAAAACCTAGGACACGCTGGAGGGACTATGTCTCACAGCTGGCCTGGGAACGCCTTGGTGTCCTCCCGGTGGAGCTGGAAGAGGTCGCCGGAGACCGGGAAGTCTGGACTTCCCTACTGAAACTGCTGCCCTTGCGACCCGCGGAAGAAAAACTAATTGAATGGATTTTCTTATTTTTTTGTTTTTAATGACAACTTGAAAAATAATCTTCTTTTTTTAATATTTCAACTTTACCCCATGCATGACTTAAATTCTCTCTGTTGTGGAAGATACCAGTGAGTGCCCTCAGAATAAATAATAATAACAATAATAGCGACAAAGTATGAGATTTTTTTTCATTCAATTTAATTTCTCCTTGTTTTAAGGAGTGTGTTGTTTTATTTTTTATTCCGTATTGATTGGCAAAATCATTTTTTCTTTAAAGCTTTTTTCTAGGGCACAGCTCATTATGTGGCGTGTTGACTGCAGCTTTTTGAGACTCTCAGGTGAGAATATGTGGATAATGTTCCGTTTGCGCCGCTGGATACTCCATCCAAGAGCTCTTGACCTCGGCCCCAAGCCCAGCCTCCACAACTTGACCTGATTTCAAATCCGTGTCGCTTTCCAGAAACTCAGCATGCAAAGAAATCATTATCTAAAGATGAAAAATATCACTGCTTTAAGGCAATGCTTTTCAACCTTTTTTGAGCCAGGCCACACTTTTTTTCCTTCCAAAAATCCCAAGGCAGGAAATGTAAACATTCATCTCTGTAGCCTATAGAAACAAAATAAAATCAATATAAAGTGTTACCACCTACAGCTATTCAGCTTATCACATGATTACTCTGCCCATCATTGGACAGCACAGACATTCGGCAATGGCACAATTATTGGCGGACCCGTATCAAAAATATTTATACACCAATTGAGGGAAAGTGGATGATTTCCCACGGCACACCAGACACTACGCCACGGCACTGTGTTTGAAAAACACTGCTTTAAGGTACTTCCAAGCAACATGGTTGCCATGGCCACTGAGATGATGTTTGTCAGGTAAAACCCTCCATGAGAGCCACAACTGCTCACAGTATATTAGAAGCCCAGCCACATACAATTTGTATATTAGCAATTAGTATTTCACTTGCAGTAAGATGTGAATAATACTAAAATAGGAATGAATACTGGCAGTACGTTCACTCCCCAGTAGGATTCAGTAGACAGGATGGTTGGAGTCATTTGTACACTATGTTGTTGTACTGTGCAAATGTTACAAAAATTCCTAATTTTGTTAGTTCACGTGGGAGCGTCTGCGTCGCACCTCGTTGGTTTGAATGCCCTTTTGTGACTGGCCACTTTCAAAAAGATTAAAAACACCTCTGGCGCCCCCTGCTGGCTAGTGTTTATGCTCTCAGCACCGACTGTTTTCATTTGTGAGGCACAAGAAGGACTACAGGTGTCTGCATTAAAAAAATAATATAGGATGTCAATTAAAATCCCAGCCTTGATGAAATACAAAATATATTAAAAAATGACAGATACATTTACGTCAGTGTACCAAACGTTAATATTTGACTAAAATGTTTCCAATGTATAAAACCTTTTACAGTGTGTAGTTTTTTGTAATTGAATCCTGGCGCCGTGTTTTATTTTGAAGGCTTAATTGAACACAAAAGATATGATTAAAAAGTTTGCATTCACTTCCGGTGTGGAAACGAACTTGTTTTTATATTTGGCCAATCCTCGAATGACTCAATGATGTATGTGTATTTATGTCAAAACACATCAAATCTAAACAAGCAATGTTTTGAAGCAAACTGATGTATTTTATCGTCGGTCGTTCCAAATGTAATCGGCACGCGAAGTTTTATTTTGAAGGTCAAAGTCCGACTTGTGGGGGGCAAGGGCAGCAACTTGACGTCGCAATTCTTGCGTCTCTCGGCTGGGACGAGGACCTTGGGTTCAGTCGACGAGGAACCCGGTGGGGAGGTGATTGTCCGCAATGACGCTGCGCTGAGAGGGTCTTACGGAGGAATTTCTTTCGGACATTTCAACCCCGAAAAAACGTGTAAGTTCGTAGACGTTTTGACGTCATGGCGCGCGCGCTACTGAAAGCATTAGTTAGACTTTAGTTAGCTAGCTAAGTGTGTTCGCGTTAAATCCCAGTTAATAGTTAATTAACAGCGTTTTGGATTTTTATGCGATGTTAAACACATCTAGCTGCTATTTACAGACGGAGTTCTTGAGTTTTAGTACTGTAGTTTAAAAGTAACTAAAGGGTGCCCTTTAATACAATCCCTGTCTAAATGTCAGTACTTTCTGCTGTTATTATTCCTCTGTATTATTAGGCTGTGGTTTGTTGTCCTAACAGGACAATGGGGATTATTTTCAGTCATTTGGAATTTAAGCAACAGTGGGGGCTCAGCTTGGCTCCATTCCTTGCCTGTAGGAAAGTCCAACTTCTTCTTCTGTCATTTGTGCAGCCAGTGTTGACATGTATATGGAATCACAGGAGGGCCAAATTCAAAAGAATATGGAAATATAATCCATAATAAACAAATATACAGATGTGGTTAAATAACCTTTACATTTTGTCTTTGTTTTCTTCCATTTCGCCGTTGATTTTCCTGTTTTGTCTTTTCCGTTTGCTTTTTCATTGCATTTACAGGATGGCTCAAGGTGACAACAAAAAGCAAAGGCAAAAAAGGGACCGGTTCCTTGAGCCAGGGTGACTAGTCCCATCCAGGCTTTTAGTAGCTTCGATATGGACCTAACTACAGTGGCGTGAAAAACAATTTGACTTTTTATGCTTTTGCATGTTTGTCACACAAAATTTTTCTGATCATCAAACACATTTTATTATTAGTCAAAGATAACACAAGTAAACACAAAATGCAGTTTTTAAATGAATGCTTTTATTATTTAGGGAGAAAAAAATCCAAACCCACATAGCCCTGTGTAAAAAAGTAATTGCCTCTCACCTAATAACTGGTTGGGCCACCCTTAGCAGCAATAACTGCAATCAAACGTTTGCCATAACTTGCAACAAGTCTTTTACACGCTCTGGAGGAATTTTGGCCCACTCATCTTTGCAGAATTGTTGTTATTCAGCTTTATTTGAGGGTTCTCTAGCATGAAGCGCCTTCTTAAGGTCATGCCACAGCATCTCAATGGGATTCAGGTCAGGACTTTGACTAGGCTACTACAGAGTCTTCTTTTTTTTTTTCTTCAGCCATTCAGAGGTGGATTTGCTGGTGTGTTTTGGGTCATTGTCCTGCTGCAGCACCCAAGATGGCTTTAGCTTGAGTTGACCAACAGATGGCTGGACATTCTCCTTCAGGATTTTTTGGTAGACAGTAGAATTCATGCTTCCATCTATCACAGCAAGCCTTCCAGGTCCTGAAGCAGCAAAACAACCCCAGACCACCACACTACGACCACCATATTTTACTGTTGGTATGATGTTCTTTTTATGAAATGCTGTGTTACTTTTACGCCAGATGTAACGGGACACGCACCTTCCAAAAAGCTCAACTTTTGTCTCGTCAGTCCACAAGATATTTTCCCCAAAGTCTTGGCAGTTATCATTTTGTGTTCAATTATGTTATCTTTGACTAATAGTTTTTTATGAGCAGAAACATTTAGGTGTGACAAACATGCAAAAGAATAAAAAGTCAGGAAGAGGGTGAATAGTTTTTCACACCACTGTATGTAACCTAACCCCAACCCCCTAAACCTAACCCTAACCCTCCAGTCACCCGTGCTAAGAGCTACATTTAAACATAGCTACTAGCCACTGCAAGCAGGAATTGCGTGATCAGGTATGGACCAATCACCCTGGCAGAAAGTCCTTATTTTGCTTTTGCTTTTTGTCACCAGCACAAGCCATTTGGTAAATCCAATCACAAAAAGCAAATGGAAGACAAAGACAAAATTTAAAAAACAAAGACAATACAGAAAAAGCAGTAAGAATTTTGTATATGATTTATTGTTTTTTCTTTTTATATTTCCACATGTATTTCCTTTTAATTTAGGCACTCCTGTGACTCCATACAAACGGACGTTTACCCTCATTGAGGCAATCACAGTTTTTCCCACCGGACCGCGATCTATCTGTGGTGCCGAGGAGATTATGTCATCTCCTAATTTGCATAATTGGTCATGGTACAACACTATGGCCAGAGTACAGATTTGGATGGGTAAAACTGAGCTTTCTGGTTTGTTTTTAACAGACATGTGCAACGTTATCTCATGTCAAACTTTATTTGACGGCAGAACATGGCTTAGGCGGGGTTAGACATGTTTAGACATGTGTTGTCATTATACGTCCAATGTGACTGTTGGTAAACAGATGCTTTGCATTGCGCGAGCAAGTCAGTTGTAGTAGGTGCGTCAAGAAGCAGCGTTACGACGAGTCGGAACAACAAGCTTCTCAGACATTCCGTTTATAAGGTGTTGATGAGCGAGAGTAGTGTTACAGCTGCAAAATTTTACCCATGCAACTTTCACCGTGAACCTCTATTCTCTTGTGACGCTGTGGCTTACAAGTCACGAGTCGAGTGGTTTAGTGTTTTGGAAATTACATTACCATCTTAGCCTAACTGGAAATTGTTTGCCTGCAATTAAAGGCTGTTCTTTGTCACGTGGGCCAGATTTTCCCACCATCCGAGCAGAACTGAGTAGGGAGAAATTGTGCACCCCCCTCAGAGAAAGATGTTTCTGACCAGTGTGCCAGGAAGCACTTCCTGGCGGACCCACGCGAGCCCCTTCCCGACTGAGGAGACGCTTCCATCCCTTTTATGGTTTCGTCCCGAGGAGGTTCTTTTGTGTAATCTGCTGAGTCGTGACAGCCGCTCAAGGAAGGGAAGCTTCTGTGTTCTCTTCTTTATAACTGACAGTTGTTGTTTTGCCCCGTTCTGTCCGGGCAAAAACACTGATGCCCCCCCACCTTCACTGCACACCCCCACTCCACAGTTATGGCCACGTGGAAAAAATCTATGGCATGAGATCAGCGTCTTGGAGTGGCCAACATGTGAGTGTGTGGGACACAAAGAGCTGTTTGTGACCCCACAATGGCCACAGTGAGGCAAGAAAGTCCGTTGTTTCACCCAAACAGTCTGACCTCAGCACCTAAAGTCCACTGGACCTGGACAAAGGGAAAGGGAAATAATTAACAACTGGCTGATGACAATTTTGATAACAGCAATTTATTAGAAAAGCTGGAAGTTTTCTTTGGTTTTGAAGGGCATTTATTGGTTATTAAATTGCATTGGCAGGTCAAAGTTTCCCCTAAGTTTACAGTTTTGGGGAAGCTACACAAAATAAAAAATAGCGTCTTTGAACAGCTAATATCTCAATAGAGTGTCCGGGGGTCGGCCGCACTGTGGCTGTATTCCATGTTGGCCTCACAGTCAGGAGGATCAGGGTTCGAATCTCCATTGGGAATCTCTGTGTGGAGTTTGCATGTTCTTCCCGTGCATGCGTGGGTTTTCTCCGGGTACTCCGCTTTCCACCAACATTCCAAAAACATGCATGTTAGGTTAATTGGCGACTCTCAACTGTCCATTAGAGTATGAATGTGAGTGTAATTGGTTGTATGTCTGCAACCAGTCCAGGGTGTACCCCGCCTCCCGCCCAAAGTCAGCTGGGATAGGCTCCAGCATACCCGTGACTCTAATGAGGATAAGCGGGATAGAAAATGGATAGAAGGATGGACAGTGTCCGGGGGTTGCCACTGGAATACCCAGCATGTCTTGCGGATGATTTGCAAATAAGTTAAAATGACTTTGTTTGTTGTTAGCACTAAGTTGTTGTTATCCACACGGAATGGTGGTTTGTTGTTGGTGTGTGCTAACTTACCAGTCGCGGTTCGTGCAGTGTATGTTTTGGTTCACACCGCTAGTAAGTCTGTTTGCTTGTACTGTGTTTTTAGGATGAAATGCTGACCATCACTACGCAGTTTTATGATGCCATCTCCTGGAAGAGTAGGAATAGCCAGCCAGTCAGACACCTTGTAATAATGTGAATATCAATCAATATGAGGGTGAACAGTAGAGGTCCACAAATTGGGCCCTGCAGGACACCTTTATGCGTTATCTTATTGAAAGAAATGAACCTCACTGAAAACTTTAGTCCATGCATTACTTTTTACTACTCTGGCCTACATCTGTGCCACAGCTGGACATGCTCATTAGTGTGTGTGTGTGTGTGGGGGGCGGGGGTTCAAAAGGCAGACCACTTAGATGCTAGGTCAAATAATCTCCTGCCCATACATCTGGTGGTAGTTAACGTATATTATTTCATATAGTATCAAATGCGGAGGCCAAAGTGGACTGTGCTGTGCAGTTTGTTTGTAAAATGTGCTTCCTGTATGAATGTGAACTCTAACAAGGCGTGCATACCTTTTGGGGGGTTTTATGCCAGTTGCTCCATTGTTAATGAGGAGTCATCCCACAGAAAGTAGATGGAAAAATAATAGCTGGCATTTAAGCTGTTGAAAGTCAGGTGATGTGTGTCGTTCCTCAGTGTAAAGGGCGGACGGGTCAGCGGGGATGTTGGTACCAGGCACCGCTGTTCGGGTTTTGGGAGTGCTAACTGCCTGAGGAATGTGTGTGTGGGGGGGGGGGGGTTGTTCTATGTCATCAATCCATTTCCAACTTGAGCAAATCTTCAGTTTTCATGAGATAATGCAATAATATGATAAAAGCGCACATGGCAGATCTCATCATTGTCTTTCCACGTGATCCATGATTATTTTATAATGAAGTCAAATTAGCCTTGTTGAAGAAGCGTGTGTTCCTTGTTTATATGATCTATTTTTCGACACAATGATAGGATTCATACTGTAAGAAATGTAATTAGCATTTTCCATTCACAAATCCAATTAGTCATTCCCAGCATTTGCCTCAAAGGAAGGGAGACAACATTTGGGTTCCCAACAACCCAGTTTGTAGGGGATAAGCTTTATTTTTCTCCCGGCTGGAGTGCAGAGGGAGAAGAATAGCAGCTGACCAAATAGAGCTTGCACCCCAGTGAGAGCCGCTGAAGCTTTTCCATCATCCTGCGGAAATACCTACAGAGACAGAAATCAATTCCGTACAACTTTTACATTTTTGTGTTTGTGGACTTTCTGTGCAGCTGAAATCAGGCAACAGACTCTTTTTATACAGGGGGTGGGGGGTCATTTCCACGCTAATGATGCAGGAAATGAGGAAAAGCTTCCGGTTCAAATCCCCCCACCCCCCAAGAAGGAATGGAACAAGGAGAGCCTCTGTCTTCATGCTGCCCCCCCACTTTAGTTCTGGTTACATGTTGGTAAGACAGCATTTTATTTTTTGTTTTTTGAGTGATAAGGATCCTGTGAAGCGGTGCAGAGTCATGTGACGCAGTCCCACTTTGCACGTCGGTTATTTGACATGTCAGGGCAACAAGGAGACACCCCACCCCCAGTCATGGAAGAATATTGGCATAACAAATAAATGTAGAACTATAAATTAACTTTTTTGCCGATTTCTTCAGCATCCTAAACAAGACGAAGCCGCCCGTGAGTGCTTTCAGATGGGGGAGGGGCCCACAGAAGCACCCGCTGCTCGTTGAGGAAAGCATGCTTTCATGTCAGAGAGAGGCAAACTAGCCTCTTATCTAGATTTGTCTCCAGTCGCTTTTTTGAAAAAGAGTATCTAGAGGAGTTTGATTACTTGGCAGCACTAATCCCTCCTGTTACATCTGCAGACCAGGTGACTTAAATGAGCTCATGAGCGAGGGTGAACAAGGAGCTCCAAATCTAATTGTGGCGGTCATCCACAAGTTAATAATTAATCAATGTATTATAATTTTAGTACACAATATAGTTAATATACTGTATATATAAATATAATTAATACAAAATTTTCATCGATATTATAATATATAATATACTATATATGTATCTGTACTTGTAACTAATTGATATGTAAAAAAATATTATTAATATAAATTAGTCTTATGTATAATATGTAATATTATTCATCAAATAATAATAATTAATAATTGTTAATTATTATTAACGAGTGAGGGAAAGTTGGAGCGCGAGATTGACCTGCGGATCGGTGCAGCATCTGCAGTAATGCGGTCGCTGCACCGGACCGTCGTGGTGAAGAGAGAGCTGAACCGGCAGGCAAAGCTCTGTTTACCGATCGATCTATGTTCGAAAGAACAAGATCGCGGATACAAGCGTCGGAAATGATTTTCCTCCGTAGGGTGGCTGGACTCACCCTAAGAGATAGGGTGAGGAGCTCGGCCATCTAGGAGGAGCTCAGAGTAGAGCCGCTGCTCCTTCACATCGAGAGGAGCCAATTGAGGTGGCTCGGGCATCTAGTCCGGATGCCTCCTGGGCGCCTCCCTGGTGAGGTGTTTAGGGCATGCCCAGCCGGGAGAAGGCCTCGGGGAAGACCTAGGACACGATGGAGAGACTATGTCTCACAGCTGGCCTGGGAACACCTTGGTGTCCTCCCGGTGGAGCTGGAAGAGGTCGCCGGGGACCGGGATGTCTGGACTTCCCTACTGAAACTGCTGCCCCCGCGACCCGGACAAGCGGAGGAAAACGGAACGGAATAATTGTTAATGAATATTATGATCATATATAATTTACTTCATATTTAAAGATAAATATAGACCGTAATTTGTAATATTTAATAAAGAATACATTTATTATTAACATAAACAATATTTTGGCATAGTTTCCTGCATGATGGCTGCACGGGACCAAGCATGTCATGGCATATCAAGCCAGGCGCCGCTGTGCTCTGCAGCCTTCACCAATCACGTCTTCTCTATCTGGCAGTTCCCGCTGTAAAGTCTGGCAGAGGAGGGATAAAAATGCTGGATGAAAAAGTCAGCTCTTCCTTTCCTTTCCCTCTCAGGCCACAGGAGTAGACCATGATGTCTGATGCCAGTGAGATGTTGGCGGCAGCCTTGGAGCAAATGGACGGCATCATCGCAGGTAACGTGGGAAGACATCTGGAAAGCCTTGCAGTACAAGTCCTCATTCCAATCCTACCTTCCGTGTAACCTGACCCATCTAAATCTGAGCTTCGGAAGAACTGCTGCTGCTGCTGGATGGTTTCCTGCAAAGTTTCCATTGTTCCATGCCGTGACGCAAGCTAATGATTATTCAAGCTTTCGCAGCACAGGCTTCACTTTTCCGCTGATGTGTGACCTTTCCAATGGGAAGGAGGCGGATGATACCCACCAAGCAGCCCCCTCCCCCGCTATTTGTTTCTGCAGAAAGCACAGCTAACGTTAAATTCCTGGCATGTAAGTACGTGGCTCTTTCACTTGCAGGCTCCAAGGCCATGGACTACTCCAACGGGTTGTTTGACTGCCAGTCGCCCACATCGCCTTTCCTTGGGGGCCTGCGAGTGCTGCACCTGCTGGAGGACCTGCGTGCGGCGCTGGAGGTCATGGACAACGAGGAGCGGGACAACCTCCGCTGTCAGATCCCCGACTCCACAGCAGAGGGTTTGGCCGAGTGGCTGCAGGGAAGAATGGTAAAGCATCTGGGCGGTTAAGCCCCTCCTACACTGGCGCCAGGGCTTATCTGGGCGTTATCCAGAGTATGTCAAGGCAAGGAGTAGGACACACATGGAGATGCTAAACAGGCATTAGAAAACTGCACCGTGGCCTCGTTAAACGTTTGCTATGAACGGTTGAGTGAGTGATAGAGATTTCAGAGAAGGAAATAGTTTCCATCTTCCAAAACTGCCTTTGCTGATTGGGACTCATGTGAGCACCATCTGCTTCTCCAATAAGAACACAACTTTGAGGGGAGATCTAATGAAGTTTTCATTCGAAAAACAAACTCTAAATCTTCAATTATTGCAGACCAACGGGCACGGTGCAGAGGCAGTCTACCAGGAACGTCTGACCCGCCTGGAGAGTGACAGAGAATGTCTTATTCTTCAGGTTTGTGAAGTTCTGTTCGTTTTGACTGCAAAAGCACACCCACACGTCCCCTCTTCCACCTCGCTGCAGGTCAGTGTTCTCACAGACCAGGTGGAGGTGCAAGGTGAGAAGATCCGAGACTTGGACAACTGCCTGGAGCTTCACCGGGAGAAACTGTGCGCCACCGAGGAGCTGCTTCAAAAGGTGTCTTCTTTTGTGCTGCGGCCATCAGAGTGGTCGTTAACTGCTGATTAACGAGCTTGCCTCCCCCCAGGAGCTGTTGACCCGTTCTGCACTTGAGACCCAGAAGTTGGAGCTACTGACCGAGGTGTCCAATCTGAAGCTGAAGCTGAGTACTGTGGAGAAGGATCACAGGGATCATGAAGTAAGAACGTAAAAAAGCTCTGAGCCTGAGGCTCAGAGCTAACAAACATGTAACACAATAAAATCAGCACATCCACGTGTAAAAAACTGCCCGGTGACAGGAATCCAACGGGATCATTTACAAATTAAAGTACTTTTGAAACGGTACCCAAATTTGACAGTAATCCCTCGCCACTCCACGCTTCAAAGTTTGCAGTTCAATCCATCACAATCATTCAAAAATATATTAACTAATAAATGATGCAGTTTGTTGCTTGAATACAACATGCTGACAGTTTTTAAAAATGCATATTTAAGCTAATTGTATGTATGTATTTTTTTGCCAAAACTAAGCATTTTAAAACTTAGAAATGGCTCAATAGAGTAAATTACAAATATAAGATATTCAGAAGACACATTCAAAGACATTGTAAAAATATGTAGTATTCTACACTGGTCACTAGGTGTCACTGTAATGTTATTGTACTGTTGGGTGAGACATACAAGCACCAGACTTGATCGCCGAAGAAACAGGCTTTTAGTGCAGGTTTTAAGCATCTCAGAACAGGCACAATAACACGTGTTGCTGTTGCAAGCATGAGTCTTATTTATTTTCATTTATTACTACTATATTGGGTAATAGGAGTGTAAAGGTGACTACAGGGGTGTTAATTCATGTGTGGAGGGCTCTAAGAATGTTAAGAGTTGCTAAAGATGTTTTTAAAAATATTCAATTCAAGGAAATATTTGCATATATGAAACCAAATAAGCATAATAAAGAAGGAATTACCCTACTTAAAAAAATAAAATATGAAAAAAAACAATTTATTGTTATTATTATAAAAATGACATAGAATAGTAATTTAAAGACTTACAAGACAAATGATAAATGATAAACTCACTAACAAATTCAAGTAATTGTGTGCAAAATGTACCAGAATGTTATTTTTATTAAATTAAACTTTAAGCGCATACACTTCTCACACTTGGAGCAGAAATTGATCTTTGATAAGCCAATGTAACAATGTTGAACTAGCGCAGTACTTCTCAAATAGTAATAATTGGGGCGGGTGAGCTGTCAGGGTGGGTGTGAGAAGCAGAGAGTACCTTCAATTTTAGTGTAAACCTGCCAATACTTCACAGCTCTCCGTTTTGTTGCATTTTCCTGGTTTTACTTTCACATTCAGTTTGTGCAGTACATTTTCAGTATATTATTAGTTAGTCAATAGTATTTCAAATGGGGGGGGGGGGGCAACATTTCTGTCCCCCAAAGGGGTTATGACAGAAAATAACTATGAACAACGGAACTAGCGTCACAGCAGTGTTTGCTACTTCAGCCTACATGCAAGAGTTGTATATTCATTGGGCAAAATGAATTGTGTGTAACGACATACTAGAATTCCAGTGTCAGTGAATGCACCTCTTTGTGACTGGGACTGGTGGATAATAAGGGTTTGCTGGTGTGGAGCACGACGGAGAAACATTTGGCAACGGTGCCATTTCAATGCGCTTTGGTACGCATCCCTACTTATGTAGTGTCAAAGGTTAGCAGACTTGTTTTTTTGTAGCAGCACCTGCAGGCTTTTCTACTTCTGGCATCCGCCTGGCCATTGTTTGAGGTCCGTCTCACTCGGCTGGAGGACATACTGGCGTCAGGATGGATCATGTGCCACGAGGTTTCAAAAAAGAACCCATCGTGTTCTCTGGCAGCTGTTTCCTGCCAGAACATACACCACACCACTCCCTTGCTCCCGCCATGGACCGCAACCCCACCTCCCCATACCATCACCTCTTCCAAATCTCAGTCTGGGAAGTTTCTGAACTCTGGCTGACACTGACATTGAGAAGATCATGTGTTTCCTATAAGGGAAGGCATAAAAGAATGATATTCCTGCCGCCATCACACCCCTCCTGAGGGAACGTGTGCTTGTGTGTCGTCCTCCACAGGGTTTGCACCTGGAAGTAAACGATCTGCGTTTCCGTATGGCCGACATCGAGAGCCAGCGGCTGCAGTGTGAGATGAAAGTCAAAGCTTCCAAAGTGAGCATTTGTGACGTGTGGTATGAAGGTTCTTGACATAAACCTGCTCTGACCTTCCATCCATCCATCCATCCATCCTCTTCTTCTTCTCTGCCGCGGCTTTCACATCTTTAATGCGTCAAGCCTCCAAAGCAGGAGCGTTTCACCGGAGCAGAGGTGACCAAGGTTTGATCCGCAGCTTTTTCCCCTTATCCTCTTCCTCTTTTGCTTTTCTGGCCCTGAAGGTCTTCTAAACCTGCTGCTTCCCCTTCACCGCTTTGCTGACTTTCTCCACTCTGGATGTACGTGCTTCCACGTGTGGCACCTTCATGGCAGGTTGGAATGCATTGTTTTGCGGCAGGGCGGTGCCACCGTGTGACTTTGTGATTGGTGCGCAGGAGGAGCTGCAGCTGCTGCAGAAGGAGTTGGAGGAGCGAGAGGAGGAGCTTCGGAGGATGAAGGAGAGCCGGCTGAGGGTGGAGGTGGGAGAGAGAGGTGGGAGCGCTGCTTTAGATTTTGCACTCACATGGGAGCAACACATTATAATGGGATTTAAATGTAGCTTGTTGTTCCAACTCTGTCCAGGAGATGGCATTGTAACTCTGCTTCTTCGTCTGCCAGAGAATAAAAAGACAATGTTGCTAGCTTTACTGACTTTCTGATCTTACTGGTCACTTTTGGAGACAGAAAGCCACGTTGCTCTTCTCAACGAGCAGTGGGTCCTCCTGTGCCATCTGTGACTTTACTCCCTGTTATTCTGCACATGCTAGTCTGCCAATAAGAATATTTGCAGTGCAAACACCACAAAGATTGGATGGAGTTCTGCTTCCATTCCATGCGGTAAAATAAACACTTTGCATGTGTTTGAAGTCTGAACTCAAATGTTTTTATTCCCGTCAGATGCAGAAATGTTGAAGATGAAGACGCTGCTGGAGTCGCTGATGGCGACCAACGACGAGAAGGTGCTGAGCACAGAAAGTTTCTCTCGCGTTACGCCGTGGACAATGATGGTGATGTTTTGTATATGGCAGGAGCGAAGAATTCAAGAGTTGGAGACTATGCAGCCAAAGAAAGTTCAGGAGAACCTAAAAGGTTGGTTGTTGCTGTCACAGCGTCTCCCAATACTTTTGTCCTTGGAGTGACTATAAACGTGTCCTCTCAGGGCGGCCAAAGGAAAATGACTACCATGACATTACAGATGATCCCTCGCTTCCTGATGGGGTCACGCTGGTGTTGGAGACAGGAAGGAGCTCGCTGGAGGTAAACAGAATCTCTTCAGTCACCGAGGCCAAACTGGAACTTCCTTATTAAATAAAATACTTTTCTATTTTTTTAACTGGGAACATAACTGTTTGGTTTATAAATTGTTCTGCTTTTGGGAAAATATGTCCACCTAATCCTGTTTTTCTTCCCACTTTGCTGCAGAACAAGATGAAGGAACTGGACCAAGAGCTACAGCTGCTGGCAGCAGAGAGGTATTACACCAACATTTCTTTACAGAAGATATTCACAGATGCTTTTTCTTTGCTTATATTGTAAATAATTTGTATTTTTTAATAGTAATGTAAATGGTGGTTTGATGGCGCTATCTGCAGTGTTGCTTAGTTCTCTGTGTGGGGGTGTCCAAAGTGTGTCCTGGGAGCCATTTGCAGCACGTGGTTCTTTTTATTATTGGCCAGCGCTAAATCATAAAAAAAATTAAAATCAAACACAAACACAACAGCAAAAAGGGGAAAACAGCAGAAATGTACAATGTGAAAAAAGCTGCAATGTTGATACTAATAAGCTTTGCCTTTAAATATATGTAACATTTGTTGCAATAAATTTTTTTGCAAAATAAATATGGAAGTGGTAATATGACATTACATCATATTGTATTACATTGTGGGTTTTGTCTGGGTACATGTTGCGAGAACATGCATGTTACGTTAATTGGCGACACTAAATTGTCCACGGGTGTGAGAGTGAATGGTTGTTATGGTCTATACTGTATGTGCCCTACAACTGACTGGCGACCAGTCCAGGGTGTACCCTGCATCCCGGACAAAGTCAGTCAGCTGGGATAGTCTCCCCTGCCGCCCTAATGAAGATAAGCGGCATAGAAAATGGTTGGATGGATGGATTATATTATTTGCGTGGGTGGGCTGTATCACGTATCATTCAAAATACACCTGATCACTGGGAGTGCTCTAGCTTCCCAGCATGCCTTGCAGCACTGAATTTGTAAAAGCTTGCTGAGGTTATTACTGTTATTACACATGCACATATATACAGTAAGAAAGTATTTGTCATTTCAGACCACCAGATGACGCCACAGCCATTAGCAGCGAGCAGGTAAGTGCTGCGTCTGTTTGTCTACCCTCTAGTGGTATGTAAGTAAACCTGCATCTATGTTGACATCCATCCATCCATTTTCTATACGGCTTATCCTCAATAGGGTCGCGGGTACATGTTATTTTTAATGGATTTCCCTTAAAGGCTAAAATCAAACCAGGAGCTTCAAACTCAGCAAGCGATGATGTTTTCGGGACCAAGAGGGTCCGCGCATCCTTGGGCCGCGGCTTCTTCAAGCTGCGTGGGGGCAAGCAGATGAGGAGCACCCTTGACCTCGGCAAGTCCAACCGTCACCTTTGTTTTCTAACAACGTTGTGTTGCATGTTAACGCTGACGTGTTAAATACGCCTTACAGCTGAAACAGAGCATAAAGGTGCGGAACATTTGGACTTGGCCAACACACCCTCACGGAAAACCCGGGCCGGAGCGCCAACCCCCTCCCCGCCAGAGGCCAAAAAGAAATCCAGGGGCTTGAGGAAGTTCTTTGGCAGGTCCGCGGGCCGCCACTTGGGTCATCCGGGTAGTCCCAGCATGTGTTGATGTTTTGGCTCCGGTCCTCAGGCTGAAGAGAAGCCACTCCACATCCTTGAACCTCGATGACGCCGCCAAGATGGAATTCAGACGAGGCGGGGTCCGTGCCACAGCCGGCCCTCGCTTGGGTTGGTCCCATGAATCAAAATGCAGGTCGGTGGAGAAGTTGAGATGATATCGTCCATGTTTCTCTAAAGTGTTAGCTGAGAGTGTCCAACTTTCTGTCAGTAATGGAGATGAGCCCTTCTTCCGGTGGACCAGAGACGATGTCTGCAAATGGCTCCACGAGCAGGGCCTCAGCTTGTACGTGGCACCGGGTCACACCTGGATACAATCTGGACAGACACTCCTGCAGGCGTCCCAGCACGACCTGGAGAAGGTAGGACGTCCTTGTACTGTCACCTCTTCTGGTGTGACGCATATCCTCCTCAGGAGCTTGGCATGAAGCATCCGCTGCACAGGAAGAAGCTCCAGCTGGCCTTGCAGGCCCTCAACTCCCAGGATGACCCCAAAGGCAAACTGGACCACCACTGGGTGACTCGTAAGTGACTGGCAAAGACCTGCAGGAATGCGGCACGTCAAACTAAATCCTTCATGTCTTTCAGGCTGGCTGGACGACATCGGCCTGCCGCAGTATAAAAGTCACTTTGAGGAAGCGTACGTGGACGGACGCATGCTGCACGGCATGACGGTGGTGAGCTCATGTCAACACACCTTTTATTGTGAAAAGGCTGAATGTGCGAAAAAAGAATTTTTATTGTGAAAAGTTTAAATGTGTGGGAAAATACATTTTATTGTGAAAAGGTTGAAAATGCAAGGAAAGAGTTACTGGAAATGGTGACATTTTATTGTGAAAAGCATTAAAGTGCGTGATAGTCATGTTATTGTGAAAAGCCTAAATGTGTGGGAAAATGTGTTTTATCTTGATGAGCATGAATGTGTGCAAATACGTTTTTATTGTGAAAGGTTTGAAAGTATAACGACTGCTGTCTTATTGTGAAATGTTGAATCTGTCGGAAAAGAGGTTTTATTCTGCAAGGGTTGAACGTGCAGGAAATTGTTTTATTGTGGACTCCTTTAACTGTGTGGGGGGACATTTTATTGTGAAACGGTTGTGTGATGGAAAAGACATTTTATTGTCAAAAGGTCACACGTGCAGGAAAAGGAAAAGACATTTTATTGTAAAAAGGTTGAATGTGATTAATATAAGACGCTTTCCTGTGAAAAGGTTGATTGTGTGGGAGAAGACGTTTTATTGTCAAAAGGTTGATTGTTCAGAAAATGAAATTTATTCTAAAAAGGTTGAATATGCGAGTTGTTTTATTGTGAAAGCATGAATGTGCAGGGAAAGTATTGTGAAAAGGTTGAATGTGACAGAAAATGTTTTATTGTGAAAAAGTTGACTGTGATGGAAAATATTTTATTGTGAAAAGCCCAAATGTGCAGGAAAACGTTTTATTGTGAAAAGTTGGACTGTGCAGAGAGGTTTTATGGTGAAAAGGTAGAATGTGAAGGGAAAATTCCTTTTATTGTGAAAGGGTTGATAATCAGCTGACTTCCTGTCCTGTACAGGAGGACCTCCTGTCATTGAAGGTGGGCAGTGTCCTTCATCACCTCAGTGTGAAACGAGCCATCCAGGTCCTCCGCTTCAACTCCTTCGAGCCCAACTGTCTCAGGCGACGCCCCTCTGATGAGGTAACACCCAAGAGGTCCCTGAAAGCCCATTAGGCACCGCCCACTTAGCTGCTTTTTCCTTGTGCTGGTGTAGAACCAGATGAGTCCGGCTGACGTGTGCCAGTGGACCAACCATAGGGTGATGGAGTGGTTGCGCTCGGTGGACTTGGCCGAGTACGCTCCCAACCTGAGAGGCAGCGGCGTTCATGGTGGGCTCATGGTGAGGTGGACGGGTTGTGGGGATGGTGCCACGTAGCGCTACACCGCTAACAGGTCACGGTTCCTCTGAGAAGGTGTTAGAGCCACGCTTCACCGTGGAGGCGCTCGCCCTGCTGCTCAACATCCCCCCCAGCAAGACACTGCTGCGGCGCCACCTGGCTACGCACTTCCACCTGCTGGTCGGCAGCGAGGCCCAGCGGCTCAAGCAGGAATGTCTGGAAAACCCCGACTACGCCGTGCTCACTGCCACCGCCAAGGTCAAGGTGGGCATGGTCCCCAAGGACCTCATTTAAAGGAAGTACGCCCCGCTCACCCTCGTCTGCTTTTTGGGTGTCGCAGCCCCGACGTTTGTCGTTTGGCGGCTTCGGCACGCTCAGGAAAAAGCGTCACGATGACGGTGAGGAGTTGGTGTGTCCGATGGATGTGGACGGGGGCATCTACGCAGGGGTACGTCTCTACGAGGACAACCTGGAGCGGCTTGAGCAGGTCTTTCATTTTGGGGCCTTTGCCTGCTGACGTGCTAGCATGCTAACGTGTTTGTCGTTTGTCAGATTGACGACTCGGAGGGCACCATGAGACAAATTGGAGCATTTTCTGAAGGAATCAACAATCTAACGGTAACTTGTCCGTAACTGCCGCATCCCCACTTGGACATAAACTCTCATCCATGTGTGCCTTCAGAGCAAGCTGGAGGATGAGCTCTTTGGAGATATCTCAGCGAGCCCGGTAGAGGGCGCTGCCGCGCACACGAGCAGGTCGCTGGATTGAAAAGATAAATTGACACGAGGATGATGGATCACGTGACACTGTGCCTGCATGCCATTCAGGAACGACAACAAGGAAATTAGTTCTACTGCAAATAATTCAATAATAAAACGTTTTACTCTGTGTTTGCATTTTTGCAATAAACAACAAAAAAGCATATTTTCGTTCTGCTGTTTTTTCAGTTCATCGTCAAAAGCGCTGACTCATTTAGAAACTGCTTTGTTGAATAAAACATTAATAACCCGATTGGTTGATAACAATGGAGGGTGGGGAAAAGCTGTGTCCGCATACTTTATTTGGATTTCATTGGTCAAGAAAACGGACCAAAAGTAATTATAAAACATCAATGGACAATCTTGACAATTTTGTTTTCATATCTATTTTAGGGATTAACTTTATTGCAATTACAGTGTATATATAAAATAAAAATAATGTAAACATGTATATATATCATATATTAATCAGATTAATATTATTATATTTATACTATATTACCTGTTATGTCCCAATACTGATACGATGAGGCCCTTTCGTTGTTTGTCACGTGAGTAGAGGGCAGAGGCTCAGCACTCGCGCACAAACCCGGTTGGTTGGTTTAGTGTTTTGGAGCCGGGCTCTGATTGGCCAACGAAAGCAGTCGTACCTGTCGTGCAAGGCATTAAAGTTTGGAAAAGAGGGCCGGCCCGGCGCTCGCAGGCAGGCGGGGGAAGCGAAGCGTCGAGGAAGGAAGCAAGCTAAAAAAGTGTCAAACGTGAGGAATGGAGACTCCGCAATCTTCTCGCCAGCAAACTTTCCCGGCGTTGGGCTAGTAGACGTCACCTCTGCCAAGGCAAACATGGCGTCTGGGGAGAAGTTACACGCCAGCGAACTCCTGGAAGTTGACATATGCGACGCTGAGGGCACTCTGGTCAACGCGGAGGACTTCTCCGGCTTCCAGCGGTGGACGGGTTCCGAACCGCCGCCCTCGGCGTCGCAGCAGGAGGTCCCCGCCGGCTCGGTGGTCGCCAGCTGCGACCCAAAAGTCCGAACCCCGAGGACGTCCATCGTAGACAACCTGCTGGTGGAGCTCTACGAAACGTACAGTGGCGGCAGAAGAAACGTGGACAGCTGGGACAGTTCCACCGAGATGTCTGGACCGGATGCCTTTCTGGGTCGATGCAACACGGGGTCCAGTTTCCTCCAGGAGCTCCAGGAGAAGCACACCAGGAGGCACCAGGTCCACTACCTGGACCAGAAAGGTCAGGAAAGCATCGGAATGTATTTAGCGCAAAATGAAGTCACGCGTCTCATGTTGCTTTAGAAACAATTATTGTTGTTGGATGATTTTTGTCTTTTGAAGGTGCTAAACTTTTTACTTGCATGCTTTGTGCTGATGGGAACATAATTGGCTTTCAGTTATTCGCGTAGGGCGTGAACACAAATTATGGGAGCAACAATACCTCTCCACACCAGCAGGGGGTGCTAAGTGGAATACCGAGATTTGACCCCGCTGTTCACTTTCTGCAATGCTTTCCTTTCTTTCCTTCTCACTTTTTTCACTTCCTGGAATGTCCTGTCATCCATTCGTCAAGATATTTAAAAAAAAAAAAAAAGATAAAGTCAAAAGCCAAACAGACGAGGAGGACAAGGCTAACGAGTGTGTTGACAGCTAATGGACGCGAATGCTAATGCTAGTGTTTCCTTGCTGAATAGACACAGGCAGGCCAGCAGGGTCGCCCCCTGCTGGTGAGGAGGGTGACATGAAACACAGAAATGATCCAAAACCAAAAACACACCAACAGCATAAAACAAATGCGAGGGAGAATCGCATAAATGCTGCAAGGGGCGCCAAAAGAGGTAGATTTTGTCAGTAATATTTCAATATTACACAGCAACTTGTGTATATAGAACTATGGCAGGAAAAGGTAGAGAATTAGTTGACATCATGCAGAGGAGGAAGGTAGACATATTGTGTGTCCAGGAGACCAGGTGGAAAGGTAGCAAGGCTAGAAGCTTAGGAGCAGGGTCCAAGCTGTTCTATCATGGTGTAGTTAGGAAGAGAAATGGAGTAGGGGTGATTTTGAAGGAGGAGTTTGCTAGCAACTTCCTGGAGGTAAAACAAGTGTCAGAGTGATGAGCCTGAAGCTAGAAATCGAAAGTCCATCCATCCATCCATCCATTTTCCACCGCTTATCCGGGTCCGGGGCGCGGGGGCAGCAGCTTCAGTAGGGAAGTCCAGACTTCCCGGTCCCCAGCGACCTCTTCCAGCTCCATCGGGAGGACACCAAGGCGTTCCCAGGCCAGCTGTGAGACATAGTCCCTCCAGCGTGTCCTAGGTCTTCCCGGGGGCCTTCTGCAAACTGGGCATGCCCGAAACACCTCACCAGGGAGGCGCCCGGGAGGCATCCGGACTAGATGCCCGAGCCACCTCAACTGGCTCCTCTCGATGTGAAGGAGCAGCGGCTCTACTCTGAGCTCCTCCCGGATGGCCGAGCTCCTCACCCTATCTCTTAGGGTGAGTCCAGCAACCCTACGAAGGAAACTCATTTCCGCCGCTTGTATCCGCGATCTCATTCTTTCGGTCATGACTTGAAATCGAAAGTGTGATGTTCAATGTTGTTAGTGGGTATGCTCCACAGGTAGGATGTGAGATGGAGGAGAAAGACAAATTCTGGTCAGACCTGGATGAAGTGATGCAGAACATCCAGTTGTCATTGGTGCGGACTTCAATGGACATGTTGGTGCAGGAAACAGAGATGATGAGGAGGTGATGGGAAAGTTTGGTATCCAGGAGAGGAACGCTAAAGGACAGATGGTGGTCGACTTTGCAAAAAGAATGGAAATGGTTCTCTTTGGGTGTGACCAGGATGGACAGGATCAGGAATGAGCACATCAGAGGGACAGCACATGTTAGAGGTTTTCAAGATAAAGTCAGAGAGGCCAGACTGAGATGGCTGGGACATGTCCAGAGGAGAGATAGTGAATATGTTGGTAGAAGGATGCTGAGTTTTGAATTGCCAGGCAGGAGGCCTAGAGGAAGACCAATGAGGAGGTTTATGGATGTAGTGAAAGAGGACGTGAAGGTAGTTGGCGCAAGAGAAGAGGATACAGAAGACAATTGATTCGCTGTGGCGACCCCTGAAGTGATAAGCCCAAAGGAAAATAAGAAAAACTTGTGTACATAGCGAATGTTAGCGTAGCGTACGTCTGGAAACCTCGTCTGTTTTTGCAGCATTTCTCTCATGCAGTTAATTTTGGTTTTCTCGTTGCTTTTGTTTTGTGTCAACGTTGTGTCACTGTTACAATGAAACTGTTTTTACATGACCCTTTGTGTGTGCGTGCGTGTGTGTGTTTCAGCGCCAGAGGAGCTGCGCGTCATCATCCAGGAGGTGAAGTACCGGACGGGCGTGCAGTCGGCGAAGCTCATGCGTCAGCTGAAGCAGCGAGATCGCCTCATCCACAAGCTGCATAAGAACTACGATGTCGTCACGGCGTGCCTGCAAGCTGTCTCGCAGAAGAGGCGTAAGAAAAGTCAACACAACCCTGTTTGCTTCCAGTCAAAATATTAGGAACAACTCATACCTTGTTCACAAACGGAGCTCGTTGTTATTGGGGTGCAACCAGGACACCTGTCAATCACAGGACACAATGAGACGGTTGACTTTAAATTGTAGAACTTGCGAGGGGGCGCATTCTTGGCAAATGTGCAAAGGATCCGTATGGCTACCAAGGTGAGGTCACAGAAGATATGCATCTAACAAAATTCAGATTGTCTAAAAATATCGTAACGGGTAAAATAAAATAAAATTCTACGAGGCATTCCTATCTTTGCCAAGTGGATCTCATTACGTGCGTACCTAATCAAGTGGATCTCATTACGTGCGTACCTAATCAAGTGGCCACTACTTGGAGCTTGTTTTGTTGTGATAAAACAGTAAACGGTCCCAAGGTGGATGGGCCCGCAGCACATAAGGATGTTTTTTAAAAAAAGGTGTTTTTAAGGAAGTGAAGGGATGAGCTCACCCTCGTGCTGCATCTCCTCCCTCCATCCCGATGCTGCTCAGCATCCTCGCACCTCCTCCTGATGACGCCGAAAGGAGGAGGAGGAGGAGGAGGAGGCGAGGGAGAGGATCAGCATCATTTCTAACGCTTCACGCTTACATCTGCAATCGGAGCATTAGGCTTCCAGAAGCTTTGGGGCGGGTTCGTGTTAAACGCGGAAGTAGTCGTCTTTTGTTGGGGCTTTTTGTTTGGTGCGGGTCGGTATCGACCGGCACCGAACAAAAAGCCGGGCCGGGCCGTTTCCGAGCATGACGCCCACGAGGATCGCAACCACGGGCTGACCGGACGGACGTCCTTTAGGTCAGCATGCGGCAGGAGCACCTCGCCGCCGCTTCCGCCTCGGCGTCAGCCGCCGACAGGAGGCCGCGGGCGGGCGCAAAGCAGCGGCAGCAGGCGTCGGGAGGGGTCGGGAGCGTCATCAGCAGCGTCCTCAAGAAGAGGAACGGCATATCGAGGAGCGCCCCCCGGCTGCTGTGCACGCTGGAACCAGGTGACCCGAAATACTACAGATAATGTAATGTGCACGCGGGGCGATGACGTCACCACTGCATCGTAACATACTTTAGCAATCCCGAGATTTACTACGCAGGTTCGGCCCCCAGTGGCAGGCAACGGTACTGATCTGATTTTGTTGCCAGTGCTGCAGACATCCATCCATCCATTTTCTATGCCGCTTATCCTCATTAGGGTCACGGGGATGCTGGAGCCTATCCCAGCTGGCTTTGGGCGAGAGGCGGGGTACATCCTGGACTGGTCGCCAGTCAATCGCAGGGCACATATAGACAAACAACCATTCACACTCACATTCATACCTATGGACAATTTAGAGTCACCAATTAACCTAACATGCATGTTTTTGGAATGTGGGAGGAAACCGGAGTACCCGGAGAAAACCCACGCACGCACGGGGAGAACATGCAAACTCCACACAGAGATGCCCAACGGAGATTTGAACCCAGGTCTTCCAGATCTCCTGACTGTGTGGCCAATGTGCTAACCACTCAGCCACCGTGCGGCTGCTGCAGACATATTCATAATATTAATAACAATAATAGCATCACAGTGCAGTGTTATCTTTGCACAGGCTGGTGTAGTGTAGTCACTAATCTGTGATTGGCAGTCAAAGTGTGGGCGTGGCTTCCGCTTTAATCCTCCGCCAAAGCTCCCAGCACAGGGGAAGCCGGACAGAAATGGCGCCGGATGAAGCGGCTGAGACAAACCGAGCAGGTTTTTCTATATTTAATCTCTCAGACTTTAAAGTTCAATTTTAGCGCGCAAAGCAAGTGTCCTCCTTGTGTCCCTGATAGAAGTTGAAGTGGAGGGCCTGTGGAAGCTGATTCAGGACCACAGTGCATCCCGTTGACATGCAACTTTTTTTTTTTTTTTTACACCGTTAACGCCTGTGGAGTTGTCTTTGCTTTACCGTGATGTCCCGCCGTAACCACGGTGTTTGTGTTGACAGGAGTGGACACCAGGATGAAGTTCACCATCGAGCCGTCCGTTGGGAAGAATGGATTCCAGCAGGTAGAAGCTTCAATTCAGACTAAAAATATCGTGTACTGCGAATCCACACATACCCACAGATGTTTGGTCCAAAAACAAAAGAAAAGCATTTTCAACGAAGTAAAACAAAAATATAAGGCATTCAGAAGACTCAGGCAAAAGCGTGATGCAGGAGTCTACACTGGTGACTAGGTGTCAGTAATGTTACTATAATGTTCTGTGAGACACACAAGCACCAGACTTAACAGGTTTTTATTGCAGTTTTGAATTATCTCACAACAGGCACAATAATCCCTACTACTGTAGGGATTATTGTGTTGCGATTATTGTTGTTACTGTTGCGACAATAACCCACGCCAAGCTAAAACCCAAATCCCAATCCCCGACGTCACTTCCTATCCACTAGCACCACAACTCATTTACAGCAACTCAAACAAGCAAGAGTCACAAATGTCTTATTTATTATGTCTACTATTTATTAAGTCTACTATACTGGGTAATACAAGTTTAACAGTGACTATAGGGGTGTTATTTTTGTCTAGAGGGCTCTAATAATGTAAAAAAAAAAATCATATTCAGAAGGTCAAACAGGTTTTCTACGCTCTAATCATAGAAAATATTCAGTTTCTAAATGAGCAAAGCTACTTTGCATAAATTAACTTTAAATTAACAGCGATAAACGAGAGATTACCGTAATTACTCGCAATTGTTAGTCATTGGCGGGTGGTCTTGGAAGGCATTCTTTGCGATTGGCACCAGGGCTGTACTGAAGATGCATGTGTGTTTTGTGTGTGGTGCAGTGGTACGACGCCCTTAAAGCCGTGGCCAGACTTCCCACTGGAATCCCCAAGGAATGGAGGAAGAGGGTGAGTCGTATCCCAGCAGGATGCAAACCCGGATAAAGAGAGAGGTTTGTGTGTGCAGGTGTGGCTGACGCTGGCTGACCAGTACTTCCACAGCATCTCCATCGACTGGGACAAGACGCTTCGTTTCGCTTTCAACGAGCGCAGCAACCCGGACGACGACTCGCTGGGCGTCCAGATTGTCAAGGTATCCAGTAAACTGGGGGCTATGGAAAAAAAAATTTTTCGTTTTTTTTCTTCAAAGTGACACCTCCAATCATCTAAAATGTGCCACACCTGCAGGACCTCCACAGAACAGGCTGCAGTTCTTACTGCGGCCAGGAGGGGGAGCAAGACAGGGTGGTGCTGAAGCGGGTGCTGCTGGCATATGCCCGCTGGAACAAAACAGTGGGCTACTGCCAAGGCTTCAACGTGCTGGCAGCACTCATTCTGGAGGTGACGGAGGGAGATGAGAGCGACGCGTTGAAGGTGACCTTAACCTGTCATCTACGCGCTTTTTTTCAACCAAACTACAACTCCGTCTGTTGTGTGCTCAGGTGATGATCTACCTGATTGACAAAGTGCTTCCTGAGAGCTACTTTGCCAACAACCTGCGGGCGCTGTCAGGTACATACCAACATGTTCCTATTTTTCAAATACAAAATGAGTAGTTACCTTTAAGGACACGTGTGGCTAAACCGTGTCGGCCTCCATCAGTGGACATGGCGGTGTTCCGAGATCTACTACGTATGAAGCTTCCCAGGTTGTCCCGCCACCTGCACCACCTCCAGAAGGCGGCCAACAGGGAGGCGGGAGGTATGACATCATCATTTCCTCTAAAACCTTGTTTGCCAAAGTGGAGGTGCACGTGAACGCCTCATCGTCGCCTCACCTGCACATTGCTCGGTTATGGAGGGCTTGCTTTTCTGTAAAGATTTCCTTTTCCAAAAAACAAACAAACAAAAAATATATATATATATTGTATATATAATCATACAATTAATATAAATAATACAAAACTGTTGCATAACTTTTATATTGCCATAAAGTTAATGTGCATAAATCGTTATTAATAATATAAATAACAGGAAATGTATACAAATGAATAACAAAATAATAACAAAGAATTCAGAGGAAGATAGTAGTAGTGGCTTCAGTTCATAGGTCTGGAAAGGCACACGGGACAGTGAAAGGTTTGGGAACCGCTGCTCTCAAACATGACGCAGGTTGTTTATGCAAACTCACCCGCCGTTAACGTCCCGCCCACCAGGCAGCTACGAGCCGCCGCTCACCAACGTCTTCACCATGCAGTGGTTCCTCACCATGTTCGCCACCTGCTTGCCGGCGCCCACCGTGCTTAAAATATGGGACTCGGTTTTCTTTGAGGGCTCGGAGGTGCTGTTCCGGGTGGCGCTCGCCATCTGGGAGCGACTGGGAGAGTGAGTGGATCATTTGGCTTCTTATTTAAACCTTTGAATTAAACTCTCTTGCCCGGGTGTCTTTTTCCCACGTCCGTTCAGGAGGATAATGTACTGTCAGACGGCCGATGAGTTCTACAGCACCATGGGTTGCCTCACTCAGGAGATGCTGGATCACAACCTCATTCATCCCCCTGAGCTCATACAGGTGAACTCGGGAAAAGAATCACTGTTATGTAACGCTGGCACTTACCCGTGTCTTAATCTTTAAGGAGGTCTACGGCATGGCGACGTTCCCCTTCCCTCAGCTGGCTGAGCTGAGGGAGAAATACACCTACAACATCACGCCCTTCGCCACGTCAGTCAAGGCCAACGGAAGGTGAGTGAGGCCGCAAATGAAACGGGAAGTTTTGCGTTTAAGCGACAAGGTTTGTGTGTTGCGATTAGCAGCAATCATGGCGGCTGGGAGAGCGACGATGACGATGTTGACGTGGCCGATGCAGATTCCATGATGATGGTGCTGGGCTGTCTGGGCCCGCTGGGAGGCTTCCTGGCGCCGGAGTTCCAGCGCTATCAAAAGCACCTGAAAGGTCAGCGCTTTGCTTTTTTACGCGCGAAAACCCGAAGACTGATTGTCGCCTCCCTCCAGGCCAGCGAGCCGAGCTTGGGAACATCGCGGAGCTGAGTCCGGGAGCGGTGGGAGGAGCAGGGAGCTGCGCCAGGGTGGAGCATCAGGCGGCCATCAACAGCATGATGATGGAGAGGATGAGCACGGACATCAGCGCGCTCAAGAAGCAGTACGCTCGCATCAAGAGGCGGCAGCAGCAGCAGGCCATGCAGCTTTGCATACGCACAGGTGAGGGTACTTTTATGTTCGGCAGTGGGGGCGGGGGCGGTTTCAACCTCACATTGTGACTTGCAGGAGCTGGAGCTGATTTGAGGACACGTCCAGGGCTGCTTCGTCCAAGTGACGGTACACACGTCAAACATCCAAACGCTGCTGGTCCTAATTTCAAGGGTGTAAATCAATGAAACTTTTGAATTGATCAATAAGAAAAAATTGGCTTCTGTCGCATGGAGACAGTCTTCCCTGCAGCAAGCAAACTTTTCTTTCCTGGTGTTCCTGGTCACATGGTGCTCCACTAACATCTTGTCCCACTAATCTGCTGCTGGCCTTGGTTTTTGGCCCCCAAATTTGGATTTGGACTGCAAACGTCACTTTCTGCGTAAAGGTGCCACCTGGTTCAGGTGCTAACTTTTGTCCTATGTTTGATTGACAGACAAGTGTCCCGCTACCCGCGTCCTGGCATCTCAACTCAACCACTCCAGCACCGTCATCAACCATCTGCTTCTGGGTCGGAAGCCCGTTGGCACTCCTTGGGCTTCCACCTCTACTCTGCCGGGCATCCGAACGTCTCCTTTATCCCAGACACAAGGATCTCCGTGCAGGTGGCGCTGCGGATCTCGGCACTCCAATAGCAGCGTGTCTTCGGGGAGCTCGGGAGGTGGGGCGGGGTCTCCCTGGCGAGCTCACGTGCGAGCTCATCGTAGGAATGTGGCGAGGGCTCGAGCTCAGCTAGGGTTTGGCGATTCGGAGGAAATGGATGAGGATAACGTGAAGATGGAGGAGGACAGAGATGGTGAGTGCTTTGCAGAGGAGAGTGTCTCCCCTGACTCTTCACCTGCAGGCCCAGCATGTGAAGGTGCTCACAACGTTCCTGATGGGACAGCAGTGGTGGAGGTGGAGGTGCAACTGGATTCCATGAACCTGGAGGACAAACCTGCAAACAAGGCCTCTGATACACAACCTGTCCCACTCCCGCCGTCACCATCTTCATCTTCATCTCCCGAGAGCTCTAATAAACGTTTTCCCACCATCGCAGCACCACCACCACCTCACATCTCCAATGACACCTGCATCACTTCTTCACCTTCCACTCTTAGTCCCTCACTTTCACCAGTGTCTACGTTAGCATCCGCTGAGGCTTCCTCCTCCCCCACGCCGCCTTCCACCCCACCCCAAAGCTCCGTCCATCACCCCACTTCCTCCACACCTCGCCAGGGCTCCACCTTCTACAAAACACCATCCCCTTCCGCGCCATCGCTCTCGTCCATCGGCTCATCTTCACGATCTTACATCCCTGCGTCCCCGTCCACGCCTTCCTTCACGTCCACCACCACGAAGGTGCAGGTCTTCTCGCCGTTCCCATGTGTCAAGATGCCCAGGAAGTCCGCAGCAGCCCGAAACCTCGGTCTGTACGGCCCGACCTCTAGGACGCCCACCGTCCACTTCCCTCAGCTGAGCCGTAACTGTAGCAACGCCACCAGCACCACCAGGCGGCGCTGACAACCTCCTCTCCAGTCAGTCACACCACGTTGCCTCCTGAATATCGAGCAAAGGCCCATCAGTGTTTGGCTGAGCTTTTCCTTGCCTATGCAGGTCTGTCTGGACCGTACCTGAACACACACTGATGGAGTCTTTAGCCATTTACTGATTTCTACGCCAACAAGTGACCCACGTTTCTGTTTGAGGCTCTCAGAAGCAGAGTACGTAACCTAGCATCACGATTGTTGAACACCATGAGGAATGTAATCACAATAAACGTGCTACTCCTGTGTGGATGTTTGTGTTCAAACAGTCAAAATACTTCAGACTGTCTTGCGTTCCCATCATGCGGTCGTGAAGTTGGTTAGCTATTGCGATACGGGGTATTGTCTAGCTTTCCAACATCAAACACACTCCATCCCGCCCATTTTGTGCAAGCCACAGCCACGCAAGGAGGCGTGAGAGCCTCTCGGGAAGCACAGCCCTTTGAAGTGTTTGTATAAAAAGGGAGTACTTTCAAGTGTAAACCTGCCGATGTGTCAAAATTAACCAAATTCAGTCACTCCCAAAGCGGAGGCCAAGAGATCCAGCAACAATGACTCCCCTGCGACGGCTTCTCCATCCGGGAAAGACTCGGCGGACCATTGATGGTTGTGTTACCCATTATGTCCATGTTTCACTCCGATGCAGTAATGTGAACTGCTGCCGTTTGTAGATTTGTTGCAGGTGTCATCTGGATGGTCATTGTTCATGAGGTTCTGTTTTTCTCGTTTTTCTTTTATGTTTATTATTATTTGTATTTATGTGTATGTATATATATGCACATCGTGTGTATATATATATTTATATACAGTGGTGTGAAAAACTATTTGCCCCCTTCCTGACTTAATTGTTTTGTCACACAAAATGTTTCTGATCATCAAACACATTTGAATATTAGTCAAAGATAACACAAGTAAACACAAAATGCAGTTTTTAAATGAATGTTTTTATTATTTAGGGAGACAAAAATCCAAACCCACATAGTCCTGTGTGAAAAAGTAATTGCCGCTGCACCTAATAACTGGTTGGGCACCCTTAGCAGCAATAACTGCAATCAAAAGTTTGCCATAACTTGCAACAAGTCTTTTACACGCTCTGGAGGAATTTTGGCCCACTCATCTTTGCAAAATTGTTGTAATTCAGCTTTATTTGAGGGTTTTCTAGCATGAACCGCCCTCTTAAGGTCATGCCACAGCAACTCAATGGGATTCAGGTCAGGACTTTGACTAGGCCACTCCAAAGTCTTCATTTTGTTTTTCTTCAGCCATTCAGAGGTGGATTTGCTGGTGTGTTTTGGGTCATTGTCCTGCTGCAGCACCCAAGATGGCTTTTGCTTGAGTTGACCAACAGATGGCTGGACATTCTCTTCAGGATTTTTTGCTAGACAGTAGAATTCATGCTTCCATCTATCACAGCAAGCCCTTCAGGTCCTAAAGCAGCAAAACAACCCCAGACCATCACACAACAACCACCATATTTTACTGTTGCTATGATGTTCTTTTTATGAAATGCTGTGTTACTTTTACGCCAGATGTAACGGGACACGAACCTTCCAAAAAGTTCAACTTTTGTTTTGTCAGTCCACAAGATATTTTCCCAAAAGTCTTGGCAGTCATCGAGATGTTTTTTAGCAAAATTAAGACGAGCCTTAATGTTATTTTTGCTTAATAGTGGTTTGCGTCCTAGAACTCTGCCATGCCGGCCATTTTTGCCCAGTCTCTTACTTATGGTGGAGTCGTGAACACTGACCTTAATTGAGGTAAGTGAGGCCTGCAGTTCTTTAGATGTTGCCCTGGAATCTTTTGTGACCTCTTGGAAGAGCTGTCTCTGCGCTCTTGGGGTAATTTTGGGCAGCCGGCCACTCCTGGGAAGGTTCACCACTGTTCCATGTTTTTTCCATTAGTGGATAATGGCTCTCCCGGTGGTTCGCTGGAGTCCCAAAGCTTTAGAAATGGCTTTATAAACTTTACCAGACTGATAAAGCTCAATTACTTTTGTTCTCATTTGTTCCTGGATTTCATTGGATCTTGGCACGATGTCTAGCTTTTGAGGTGCTTTTGGTCTACTTCTCTGTGTCAGGTAGCTCCTGTTTAAGTGATTTCTTGATTGAAACAGGTGTGGCAGTAATCAGGCCTGGGGGTGGCTACAGAAATGGAACTCAGGTGTGATAAACCACAGTTATTTTTTAACAAGGGGGGCAATCACTTTTTCACACAGAGCCATGTAGATTTGGAGTTTTTTTCCCTCTCTTAATAACGTAAACTTTAATTTAAAACCTGCATTTTGTGTTCAATTATGTTACCTTTGACTAATAATTACCAATTTTTTATGAGCAGAAACATTTAGGTGTGACAAACATGCAAAAGAATAAAAAGTCAGGAAGGGGGCAAATAGTTTTTCACACCACAGTATATATATATATATATTTTTTTTTTTCCCTCTCTTTCTTCTTTTTGCCAATTTTGTTCTGTCACTGTCCTGGTTGTTGTTGATATTTTGGGTATTATGGTTGTTATTGTTGATAATATTGTTAAAATATGTTTGCGTGGTTCTTCTGCACCTTTTCTGACAGATGCACTTTGATGCACTCACCTATTCTCACCAAATCACATCATGGCATCCTGTGGCACAATTTGCTTAAGTTATTTTTCACAAAACATGAACACGATGAGGTATTAGAATCCTTCTTCTGTACGAATTAGTCATCTCTTAGCTTTGACTTTCCAGTTTTGTGCAAGAAAACCTTGAAGGCCAAAAGACATTTAATTTCTCACGACTCACAAAGACAAGCTAAACACTCCTGAGGTACAGTAATGCATCAAATGTAAACAGGCCTTAAGAGGATTACTTATATATTGATTATTGATAAACACAACCAAGGTAAATCAGCAAAAGGCTGAATTGAGAAAACGTATTGTTTGCTGGGTTAGGGTTAGGGTTAGGGGTAGGGTTCCCTAACACAGGGAAACTCCCACCAGCTTTGAACTGAAGAGGCCTTTTGGATTCAAGAACTCAGCATGACCCGGATGACTAAGAATCTATAGACACATGAGCCGAGGTAAATGAGTATAGCGTCAATGGAATTCAACCTTACACTGACAGGAACAAAGGGCATATGCTTGCTACTTTTAACTACATTCTTTAAAACGCGTGCGCCAAAACTTGTCAGTTTTTGTCTTACTTGGCAGCAGAGACGTCACATGGAGCGTTTCAGAGTGCTGATTGGTCGGTCAGTCAGTCCTGTGATTAGCGCACTGCCGCGTGAGCCATGCGCGGGTTGACAAAGGAGAAGTTACAGAACATGGTCTGGTCCACGCTGTTGATGAGCGCCCGTTCGGCGCACGACAGGCGGGGCTTCTCGTTGATGAACTCTTTGTCAAAGTTGCTGCAGTCGCTCGGCGATGTCTGCAAGCACACAGACGTTCAGGCGGTGCCCACGCAAGGATTTGGACTGAACGGATATATTTTACACACACCGGGGTGGAAAAACAAAACCCACACAAAGTCTCTGTCCATACTAAGACATACCGGCAAGCTGCTGAGTGTATGCCAAATCAGAAAGACTGCAAGACCACATCAGCCACAGAAACAATGACGGAAGAAAACGTGGACTAAAAGTTACCAAGGTCGGCCTGAAGGGCGGTGCCACCTGCCGCAGTTCCAGTGCGTTCCAGTCGGTGGTGCTGAAAAAGCTGTGCTTCCTGATGTTCCCCTTCACTCCCAGGCGCCCCTCGGGCTCTCTGACAAACAGCTGCACAACAAACAAGTACTGAGGTTGCGTGGTGTGAAAATAAAGACAAAGCCGGACCTTGACCAGGATGTCCTTGGTGTCTTTGGTGAGCCAGCGGGGGTACATAGGGTTGTCCGTGCGTATGGACTGAAAGAGCTCCTCCTCGTCTCGGCCACGGAAGGGAGACTGACCGATGAGCATCTCGTAGAGCAGAACCCCAAACGACCACCAGTCCACTGAGCTGTTGTACTTCTGACCCAGCAGGATCTGAGGCCCCCACCACAAAAATTAAAGTTCATTCACGAAGGATCAAGGACCCTAACTAACTAATTAGGGATGTCCCGATATCTTCACATATCACCTGCCGTGGACTTAACACACAACTGTTATCAGTATCAGCAATTAGCGTCTTGACATGGCTGTAAACAACTCTGTAAATTCATCATGATATCGGTGGGCCAGTCTTATAGGACATCCCTAGTTCTAACCCAGTAATCTGATTAGCACATTGTTACGGCTGCGTGTCGTCACCTCGGGGGCGATGTAATCCGGTGTCCCACAGAAGGTGGATGTCCTCGATTCCTCCTGCATGCTCTCCTTGCACATGCCGAAGTCTGCAATCTTGATGTGTCCCTCGGAGTCCAGCAGCACATTGTCCAGCTTCAGATCCCTGCGGAGAGACGGAAGGGGAGAATCTTTTCATTTAGTCTCTCTGTTGGATGAATGATTCCCACCTGTAAATGACGCCTCTGGAGTGGAGGAACTGAAGGCCGCAGATGACCTCAGCTGCATAGAAGCTGCAGGAAGAAGAAGACAGAACAATGGGCTGTACGGGACTGGTTCTGGAAGACGTTGTGTCTCGGCACGAGGCGCCTACGTGGATCTGTGCAGGTCAAACTTGTGGCAGTTCTGGATGTGGAACATGAGATCGCCTCCATTTAGGTACTCCATCACAAAGAAGAGGTTCTCCTGGGCACAGAAATGAGGATGTGACTTGAAGGCAAAGGAGAGGAGGGCGGACGGCTACCTTTGTCTGGAAGGTGCAGTACAGGTGTGTGAGGAAGGGGTTTTCCCAGGCTAAAGAGAGGACTCTCCTCTCCACCATGGTGCACTCCACATCGTCGTCCATGAGAACCACATCCTTCTTAAGAGCCTTGACAGCAAAAAACTGCCCGCTCTTTTTCAGCTCGGCTAAAAACACCTGCAAAAAACACCAACTTTGCCATCTTCTTTCTTAATATACAACTGAATGGAATCACACTACCTTGCCAAAGCTGCCTTTCCCGAGCATCTTGTGCAGGACAAAGTCGTCGATGGTAAATTTGGGCTTATCTTTCTTCGGAAAAGTGTACAGCGGCTCCTCTTCGTCAACCTGCGGCTTGCTGGTGTCTGCTGGCCCCTCCCAGGAAACACCCTGCAACTCTGCAGGAAGCGCCGCATTGAAGACAATCGCTGCGTACCCTCTACCGACTGGGTCAAAGGGCGTACCTTTGCTAGCAGGCGTCGCTGAAGCAGCTGAATTCACGTCGACTGCACTCGGCGCTCGGATCACTCCCGGCTGGCTGACACCTACCGGACCTTCCCGTCCAACAATGTCAGTTTCTCTGGTGCTCTTGGCCTGCTGTTTGCTCTCGATTAAAGCCAGAGCCTCTGCCATCAGCTTCTGGTTGACTCCACACAGGTTGGCCACTTTCTTCTGACACTTGTGGTGGACGTTCATGGCACATTCTAAACAGAAACACCCGTGGTTGAGGTTGAGTTCCCACAATATGGTGGCGTACAAATCCGCGTGTGTATGCTCTCACCCTCACATTTGAGCCCCTGCTTGGCCAGCCCCCACAGGAGGGTCCCGCAGTGTTCACAGAAGGTGGGACTCTTATAGTTGTACACTTTGAACCTGTGCGGCATGTCAATCTTGAATCGCTCCTTGTGGATCTCACACACACACACACACACACACACACGGAATGTAAGCGAGAGAAGGATGTATTTGCTACAAGTTCATGGTTACCATGGTTTCCTTGCTGTTGATGGCCGACCCTGTGCATTTGGCAATGACTTTGTCGATGCATTTTTTGTGGATGGCTGCGTTGCACTCTAGGAACAGGACACAGGGTGCACTGACAGATCGCTCAGGGATCAAACCCTAAAAGTAAAAATGTGTGACACTCACGTCTGCACTGGTAACCTTGCTTGTTAAGCCCCCTGCAGGCGGACAAACATCATTTATTGACTTTCCTGTCTGAGTAAAAAGGTGTGAGTGGCGTACCAGACAAACTCTTTGCAGACAGAACAGAAGGTGGGCTGAGGGAAGAAGGTGGCGCTGAACTCGTGACATTTAACCACGTGAATTTTGGCCTGTTTGATGGCGCCGCGTCGCTGGTGCAGCGCGAACAGACCCTCTCGGTCCGGCTCACCTTCAGCCAGCCCCGCCGCGTCTGCAACGCAGACAATAACATTCAAAGGAGTTGTCGTTATTAAGAGCAGAGTAGCACCGTTTGTTCGCGGGTCCGTCAGGAAGTGCTGCACTGCAGAAGGTCGCCATGGCGCCTGTTCATCTTAGCAGTGATGTTGCGGTTCTATTTATAAAGACTTTCTGACGGCTTTTTGCTGTCACTGCTCCAGCAAACTGCTAAGCCTTGTGTTAATGTCAGGAAACATGCAAGCATTAACTTCTATTTTTAGATGGGGAGAAGTGAATTTCATTTATTACTTAACCCCCTGGGGTACACGAGCACTTTTTTTCTCCTTTCAGGTACATTTTTGCTCATAATTTTGGTTGTCTACTGCATATGGAAAGTTTTTCCTGAGAAGGTATGTTTCATTAAAAAAAACATTCAATTCAAATTCAACTACAAAAAATGCACTATGCTTTGGCGGTCCCGAGAGGACAGAAAAGTCCTCTGCAAAAATCACAAACATAACCAATATTTTTCTCTACTTCCTCAAATCTTTTAATCAACCTGAGTCCTCATCAAAAATACCAAATATGTAATTATTTTATTACGAAATGAAACCGATTTTGATGTTATGTTTTGGTTTTGGTTTCTTTGCAGCCTCTGAATTTACTATCATTTGAGGCCCCCACAGGACAAAACAGTCCTATTAACTCCATTTTTTTTCATTGCATTAGACAATATGTCATATTTTCTGTTTAGAAGTAGAAGGAACAGTTTTCCATAGGGGTTAATGTTATTCCTTTGCTTTTAAATATGAATTAATTTATTCAATATTTATAAAAAAGGTGAAAATATTCTGTTTCTCTCCCATCCATCCATCCATCCATTTTCCACCGCTTATCCGGGTCCGGGTCGCGGGGGCAGCAGCTTCAGTAGGGAAGTCCAGACTTCCCGGTCCCCAGCGACCTCTTCCAGCTCCATCGGGAAGACACCAAGGCGTTCCCAGGCCAGCTGTGAGACATAGTTCCTCCAGCGTGTCCTAGGTCTTCCCGGGAGCCTTCTCCCGACTGGGCATGCCCGAAACACCTCACCAGGGAGGCGCCCGGGAGGCATCCGGACTAGATGCCCGAGCCACCTCAACTGGCTCCTCTCGATGTGAAGGAGCAGCGGCTCTACTCTGAGCTCCTCCCGGATGGCCGAGCTCCTCACCCTATCTCTTAGGGTGAGTCCAGCCACCCTACGAAGGAAACTCATTTCCGCCGCTTGTATCCGCGATCTCATTCTTTCGGTCATGACCCATAACTCATGACCATAGGTGAGGGTGGGAACGTAGATCGATCGGTAAACAGAGAGCTTTGCCTTCCGGCTCAGCTCTCTCTTCACCACGACGGTCCGGTACAGCGACCGCATTACTGCAGATGCTGCACCGATCCGTCTGTCGATCTCACGCTCCAACCTTCCCTCACTCGTGAACAAGAACCCGAGATACTTGAACTCCTCCACCTGAGGCAAGACCTCACTCCCAACCCGGAGGGTACAGTCCACCCGTTTCCGACTGAGAACCATGGCCTCGGATTTGGAGGTGCTGAGTCTCATCCCAGAAGCTTCACACTCAGCTGCAAACCGCTCCAGTAAACGCTGAAGGTCACAGCCTGATGAGGCCATAAGGACCACATCGTCTGCAAATAGCAGAGACGAGATCCTAAGGTCACCAAGCTGGACTCCCTCAACACCTTGACTGCGCCTAGAAATTCTGTCCATGAAGATTATGAACAGAATCGGTGACAAAGGGCAGCCTTGGCGGAGGCCAACGTTCACCGGAAACAAGCTCGACTTACTGCTGGCAATGCGAACCAGGCTCCTGCTTCGATTGTACAAGGACCGAATGGCACGTAGAAGCGGACCATCAATCCCGTACTCCCGGAGCACCCCCCACAGGACACCACGAGGGACACGGTCGAATGCCTTTTCCAGGTCTACAAAGCACATGTAGACTGGTTGGGCAAACTCCCACATACCCTCGAGTACCCTTGCAAGGGTGTAGAGCTGGTCCAGTGTTCCGCGACCGGGACGAAAACCACATTGCAGCTCCTCTAACCGAGGTTCGACTAACGGTCGTACCCTTCTCTCCAGCACCCTGGAGTAGACTTTCCCAGGAAGGCTGAGGAGTGTGATCCCCCTATAGTTGGAACACACCCTCCGGTCACCCTTTTTAAAAATGGGGACCACCACCCCGGTCTGCCAGTCCAGAGGTACTGTTCCTGACTTCCATGCAATGTTGTAGAGGCGTGTCAACCAACACAGTCCTCCAACATCCAGAGCCTTGAGAAATTCTGAGCGGAACTCGTCTACCCCCGGAGCCTTGCCACTGGGGAGTGATTTGACTACCCCAATTACCTCAGCCACGGTGATAGAACTGTCCACGTACGTATCCTCAGACTCTGCTTCCTCTATGGAAGGCATGTCAGTGGGATTGAGAAGGGCCTCGAAGTATTCCTTCCACCGACCAACTATATCCACAGTCGTGGTCAGCAAGCCCCCGTCCGCACTGTAAACAGTGTGAACTGGGGGCTGCTTCCCCTTTCTGAGGTGTCGGACGGTTTGCCAGAACCTCTTCGAGGCCGACCAAAAGTCGTGCTCCATAGCCTCACCGAACTCCTCCCACACCCGAGTTTTTGCCTCGACCACCGCTGAAGCCGCGTGCCGCTTGGCCTGCCGGTACCTGTCAGCTGCTTCGGGAGTCCCCCAAGCCATCCATGCTCGATAGGACTCCTTTTTCAGCTTGACAGCAGCCCTAACCCCCGGTGTTTCTCTCCCTAGCAAGTAAATAAGATTTATTAAATTATTTAAGTTACTTATGAATTCATTTCATGGGGTAACTATGTTCACATTCCCATACAAAAATGTGTGCCTGTGTGTGTGTTTATAAACTCACTCACCACTTTTCTCCAGATAATATCTGGCCTCCATTAACAGGCGGCCCTGGGGCTTCAAGTCCAACTGAGACAGAAAAACACACAAGGTGTCGATTTTGCAGCAAAACACAACCTAAAAAGCTCAATGGTGATATTAGAGGTTTACTATAAAAGTTGATTCAAAAGCAAAGGTTGGACATGAGAGACCAGTGTTTCCCATATATTCATTTATTTGTGGTGGCCCGCCACAAATACATTTGGACCGCTGCAGATAGATTTGGCATTGCTTTTTTTGCAGCTACCTGGCTCGCCCTCGACCATAAACACATTATAACGGGACTGTCTGTCTAACTTGTCGTTTTAACTCCATAGAGTAGTTGGCAATGGTAAGGCTTCTTAACACACCTCATACACACGTGTATTACTATAATGCAGTGCTTCTCAAATAGTGGGGTGGGGCCCTGTGGGGGGGCCTGCCAACATGTACACATTTATTGTACTCCACATGCAATTTGACTCTTGAATACGCATGTATGTTTCACTGTTTTCCATTTTGTTGCATTTTCCTGGTTTTAGTTTTGAGTTCATTCGCTCTAACGCATCTGTTCATCAAGATCGTGAGGTGTCAGGTGTACAATGATGTGTGCATCATCTTTAAAGTCAATGCACACTTATCATGAATGAAAGCAAAATCCCTTAAGTCCAATAACTTCATGTTCTGTTGATAAACAAGGTGTAAAAACTTGAGATCATTTCTTAAGACACAAACTGCAAAGTTGTGAACTATTATTGGTATTAGATGTTATTAATAGTTCATTACTGATGAAGAAGAAGCAAGGTCCACAAAGGCATGCTTGGAAGGAGGTTTGCTGTTGGAGAACTTGGCCTCAGCCCCATGGAAGTGTCTATGAGGGACGTTTTCCCGTCAAATCAGTAAGCGCTAGCAGATGGGGTGGTTGATCTAAATGGAAAGTGTTCTGCCGTGCGCTCAAAGCAGATTTCACGCGCAAACAAACACGCACCCATATCTCCAGCTTGCCGCTCTCCTTCTTGCAGCGCGTCGCCAGCGAGTCCAGAGCGATGGTGGCCTCGGACTTCAGCTCGGCCGTGCGGTCCTTCACCATCACGTGCATGACGCGTCCGCGGTGCACATGCGCGTCGAACGTGGTGCTCCAGGGGGGGTACATGGTGGGCTTCTTCTGCTTGTAAACCTGGCCCTTTTCTGGATGGGGGCGGGGAGCAGCAGGTTTAAAAACATTAATATAATCGTTCATTTTGTTTGCTGCCGGAGACATGAACACACACAAAAAACGAGAAGAATTGGTGAGGAACAGGCGGATCTATTTCACGCAGATGAACATCACTGGTTGCCAAAACCTCTGACCCCCTGCCTGGTAGACGCGCGTGATTATCGGCTCTCAATGACATCTGCTCATTTATCTGCGCGTAATAACAACGCGCGGATCCACTTGCATAACGCCACATGCCTCCACAATAAACCCCGCTAAGCCTCTGACTCCCAAAGTGGTCTTCATCATCGGCTCATCTCCCCGCCGCCGCCGCCTGTAGCTGCCATGTGCGCCTGAGCGCGAACGCGTCTGCTGACGACTATTTGGAGCAGGCGCCCCGCTGTCGGCCTGTCACTTCCTGTGCTTTTCTGTGAAATGGCCTCACGACGAGAGACCGCGAAGGATGCCAACGCACTCCTTGGGTGCTTTTGTTGCAGTCTCGGCGTAACACCAGAGGACGAAACTTTATTTATAAGTGGAAGTTTATAATCAGACATTCTCAGTTTGACTGTTGAAGTTTTTCCGTTTTGCACGCACGCGCACACGCACAAAGGGGAAACTGACTTGACGACGTGAGAAACGTCAAGCAACAATTGAATCGCTCCTTTCGGATTGCTCGCTGTCTTCTTTTTTTCCTACACTCACGGAGCTATTTATTAGGTACACCGTTTCGCGAGTTCTATAAGGCAAATTGTGCCGCTGCAAAGAATAAACATTCATTTTCAGCATGAATCAGTGCAAACTCTGAGCACAATAATGGACATGTGAAATAAATGCCTCTCTGACACTGCCAGCCAAACAGGCAGCAACAAAAACATCCCATTTGTCCTATTTAAAGGTTTTTTTGTATTTAGTTTTTAAATAAAACGAACATTTTTTGAATTATTCAATATTTATGAATTTGTGATATTTAGCAAATTCTTTGCTATTTAAAACGTTGAAAAGAACAATACGGCTGCTGCTGCTACTAACAACAAGTAATGATACATATTATAGTGACTAATCAGGTGAGGTGCCCACCTGTGTCGACGGCCTCCTTCATGTAGACGGCACAGTAGGGGCTCAGGACCTCCTCGTGGTACGCCAGGCCCGGGTCCATCTCAAAGTTGGAGAATCCGATGCGCAGAAAGGGCGACATGTTGCTAATGCCAGCACTGCAGGAGATGTGAGGGCTTCAAGCACCTTTCCTCTCCCCGCAACAGACGGGCTGTGGCGGCTTTGGAGGAGGGCGTTGAGGAGGAAGGAGGACCTGCAGAAAGGAGATGTGACATCAGGGATGACGCTGTGCCAGCACACCAGCTTCCCTGTCCGACGCAGAGTCAACAGCAGGGCGAGCGTGGAGGGATCTCCTTAAGTCTGACGCGTCTGTGGGAGCAAGGAGAAGCGGAAGCGGCAGGAGAACCTTCAAAACACCAGCTGTCCACGTATAAAACAAAACTCTCTTTGTGCTATCGACAAAAACAGTGAGGGAGCGAGGGCGACCGCTTTCACTTTGTGGACGTGGACGTGATATTTGAGGCCTGTGTGTGTGTGAGGTGGCTATTAATAGAGCTGAAATCCTAAACAGGAACATTCATATGGTCATACTGCATGTAGATGACTCAGGCCTTTGTGCACATGTGACAGAACAGAACTTCTGCAAAGTTGCAAGCATATGTAATGGGTCCCAGCTGTATCGCATGGCTGTGCAAACATCACTCCCCGACACCTTAAGAGCTGCGCCAGACAGTGTGTTGACAGTACCAGGCTTTTGGCTCACTGGCGAGTGTAACCTAATTAATTACTATTTCAAATATTATAACGTAATGTCACAGAGATGTGGTGTGTAATTATGCACCAACATCTGAATTGATATTTATATCGTCTACCACACAGAAAAATAAACAGCCTAAAAGAGCTTTCAAAGAAATCCAAAGTCTCTTGACATATATGAAGATTTTTCATAAAACTTTCCCTGGTAACCAGTTCCTAAAGTGATTAACAGTGGAGTAACTCTGTTACTAATTCACTTATTCTGGGGCTGAGTAACTAGTTACTTTTAGTAAGTTACAGCGGTTAACCATCCCTCATATTAGCTTTGTGTTATAAGCGACAAAGCAAATTAGTGTAGGGTTTAATAATCTATTTTAGAGCTGCGACACTTCAATTGATTACCCAGGTATTGCGGTAGTGGATTCATTTTTTTCTTGACAAATGTAAACATCCTTTGAATTGAGCCTCTCAAATGTGTTTGTTTTTCATTTCCTGAGTCAAGCATGAGAGCAGACAAGTTATTGTGGTGTTTGAGGCAAAACAAGCTTCACACACATGGCAGGGGTGTCCAAAAGTGTAGCCCGGGGGCCATTTACGGCCCACCGCTTGTTTTTTATTGGCAGCACATTGTAGAAATAAAATGTAACCAAAAACCCAGCAAAAATATGAAAAATAGCACAAAGAATAAGGAGAAGAAACTGAAATGTTGATACTAATAACTAATAGGGACAATAGGGGTGTTCTCAATCCCACTGACATACCTTCGGTAGAGGAAGCACAGTCTGAGGATACGTACGTGGACAGTTCTATCACTGTGGCTGAAATATTTGAGGTAGTTAAAACACTCTCCAATGGCAAGGCTCCGGGGGTAGACAAGTTCCACCCTGAATTCCCAGAGGCTCTGGATGTTGGGGGACTGTGTTGGTTGACACGCCTCTACAACATTGCATGGAAGCCGGGAACAGTAGCTCTGGACTGGCAGACCGGGGTGGTGGTCCCCATTTTTAAAAAGGGTGACCGGAGGGTGTGTTCCAACTATAGGGGGATCACACTCCTCAGCCTTCCTGGGAAAGTCTACTCCAGGGTGTTGGAGAGAAGGGTACGACCGTCGAATCTCGGTTACAGGAGCTGCAATGTGGTTTTTGTCCCGGTCGCGGAACACTGCACCAGCTCTACACCCTAGTACTGGAGGTACTGGAAAAGGCATTTGACCGTGTCCCTCGTGGTGTCCTGTGGGGGGTGCTCCGGGAGTACGGGATTGGTGGCCCGCTACTACGTAACTTTCGGTCCTTGTACAATCGAAGCAGGAGCCTGGTTTGCATTGCCAGCATTAAGTCGAGCTTGTTTCCGGTGAACGTTGGCTCCACCAAGGCTGCCCTTTGTCACCGATTCCTGTTCATGGACAGAAGTTCTAGGTGCAGTCAAGACGTTGAGGGAGTCCAGCTTGGTGACCTTATGATCTCGTCTCTGCTATTTGCAGACGATGTGGTCCTTATGGCCTCATCAGGCTGTGACCTTCAGCGTTTACTGGAGCAGTTTGCAGCTGAGTGTGAAGCTTCTGGGATGAGACTCAACACCTCCGAATCCGAGGCCATCGTTCTCAGTCGGAAACGGGTGGACTGTACCCTCCGGGCTTGGGAGTGAGGTCTTGCCTGGAGGGACTATGTCTCCCAGCTGGCCTGGGAACGCCTTGGTGTCCTCCCGGTGGAGCTGGAAGAGGTTGCCGGAGATCAGGATTTCTAGACTTCCCTACTGAAACTGCTGCCCCCGCGACCCGGACCCAGATAGGCCCCGATCCACAATTTTTGCTTCCAATCCAATTTTTTTACAGTCTTGCCGATCCAATATGATTCTATTTTTTTAATAATACATTTTTGTTACAAACATGAATTTGTAGAATTGATTATGGTTATAAAATAGCTCTTCAAAGCATTCAAAATAATGCAAAAGTATTGCTGAATTAATTTTTTTATTACACAGCATGACCACAACATTGTTTGGCTTTTGTAACAAACCTCTGTGAGTCAGGTCTCCAATCAAAATAAAGTCCATTCAATAAAAGATCAAATTGGGGAAAAAATTGGAGCACAAAATACTGTAACGGTGGGATTATTGTGTTGATCCAAGCTGCTGTCTAGTGTGTGGGCTGTAGGGGGCAGTGGTGTTCAGCATGCTGGTTAGAGAAGCGTTTGGAGAAGGAGAAAACTAGGAAGTGGAGTCTGCTCGAGGACTGAAAGCTAAAAAATTAAAAAGGACTGTGAGCTCTGTGATGACATGCAAATGAATCACAACCGTCCTGACGTAGAATTATTCAGCCGTGGACATGTCTGCATGCTGGTGATGCGTTTTCTCCTGCATCCTGGTGGCACCGAGTGGCAACAGCTTTGTGGCGCATTTACCGCACTTATTATGTTGGGAGTGCGGTCCAGAGTTACGGCAACCGGATCAGCCCAATCTCGTGGTGGAAGGCAATCTTCAAAATACAGCTGATCGGCAGCCAACCCCAATACTGAGGATCGGATCTTGGCACGTTAGTTCCATAGAACAACAGCATGAGCAGAGTGAGCCCTTTTGTCAGTCCTACAAATCTTTGTCTCAGCGGGTGGAGGCGGGGCTTTTAGCATACACTCGCATGCAAGGTAACATAGTAGAAATTAAATTAGATCAGATTAATCAACTATGAAAATAATCGCTAATCACAGCCCAAGTATGTCACATTAATAATTCATTTTTACAATATGCCAAGGGCCCATAAAAAACTAGCCAAAAATGGTCCCCAGGCTGCACATTGGACATCCCCGCTGTAGCTGATGAATATTTGCATGAATGTATTATATGCTGAAGTTGTATGTTTGCTTCCAGCAGAGTTACACGATCACGGTGAGCAGTGAAGTGAAGAGGCGTGAGCGAGTAATTCATAGCACATCTTAGTAAAAACACAGACGGGAAAGTTTGTTAATGAGCCAGGAAGTCATCCGCCTCCTCGTTCATCAATTTTCCTAAACATCTCCGTGTCTTTGGTATATGCAATGAAAAAAAAAAAGTCACGCAGCGCACTGGGCCAACTTCCTGTCATGCACTCTTACATGCAGTTATCACACTTCCCTTCCTACTCGCCCCCCGTTTTACGTTTCCTCTTGAAGCGTGGTGTGGGCGGGGTCTTTAAAAACATGTCGACTTGACACTTTTGGGGCTTTTTCTTAGCCAGTTGGGTCCTGTCAGCTACAGATATTGTTTGATGGGATTAAACTCGCGTTACCACCTTTCTACGCAGCTGTACGTTAGCGGTAAGTGGCTAAAACAGGCCCCGTTATTTCAATCAGCCTCTCTTCTGCTGATGCTGTCAAGTCGGCTCGCTATTGACAGGAAGGTCAACGGCCCCGGTGACCTTTACCTGACGCTTTCATGGCGAGGGTGGAGTCCATGAAAGCAACACAGCTGTTTGAAGCGGTGTGGAAGTGGGGAGGCAGAGACAGAAGTGCCTGACGGTGACAAAAGCACGCGCACACTAGAGTGTCCCTGAAGTGGTCACTGGCTGCAAGCTTTAAGGTCGCACGGAAATGACTTTTATGACTTCATAGAGCTACGTGGCATTCTAGTAAGGTCATTTTCCACAGCATCTGCCTTGACGCTTATTATTGTATATCTAAATATATATGTATCAAACACATGCACTTGTCAACAATGTGTCTGCTTCATCAGCATCTGAATACGCCAATAGAACTAACAACTGTCATATTTCATATGTTGACTTCATTACTCAAACCAGCAAACGTTTACATTTTTACAGAAATGTTTATCTGCTCAAATGAATGAAGACAAAAGTCATTACTGAAGCTAAGCCATCAACTGTAAAATGACAAAACTGACCTGTGAAAGGCAAAGAGAGGATGTGTGGGGTCTCACCAGTCACTAAAGTGCACACGCAGGAGCGCACAGAACCTTGTGTTGCCAGTGGTGCGTTTCTACAGGAGGAGGAGCCTCATTTGGATTGGCTTAAGCCGGCCACACACTCTTTGTTTTACACACATTTTCACCGCAACCATGTAGTTGTGTCAAATCTGAGGGGCATTGAATCCAACTGTCTTAACTCCACCTGCCTGGAAACAGTAAAAGAACTACATTCATGGCGGCTTTGTTTCCAGGACACGCTTCCTAGAATCTTCTTTTTCAATATCTGAACAATCTTGGTATTTCTTTACAGAAAATACAATTTTAATTTCATTTTTTTTGCACACATTAGAGCAGTGCTTCTCAAATAGTGGGTTGGGGGGCAAGAAGCGGGGTTAATGTAATGTTTCGATGTTAATGTAAACCTGCCAACATGTCCAAATGGATCATACTCAACATGCAATTTGACAGCTCTCCATTTTCCTGGTTTCAGTTTCACGTTGAGTTTGTGCAGTACAGATAAATAAATAAATATTATCAGTTATACATAGTGTTTCAAATGGGAGGGCGCGAAAACATTTCTGTCCTCAAGGGGGGGCACGAGAGAAAATAACTGAGAAACACTGCATTATAATTTTGACCACCAGGAGTCACTAATGTTTCTATAATCTGTTAAATTATTCACCTCAAATGATCATTTTATATTTAATCTATAGCCACTATTTATTTGTAATGTGTGCTTTCTATTTAATTTAATTATTTTTGTATTCATTCATTTTTATTTTTTCTTATTTTATTAATTTTTATCATTAACATTTTTACTCTGTATTTATTTATTAACCTATCCTGAATACCGGTTCTCTTTGTAATATTTTATATTTATTATTCATGGTAATTGTAATGTATCATTCATTGTAATTTTATATTTATCATTAATTCTATTTAGTGTTATTTTTTATTTTATATTTTTGCAGTGGATTTTTATCTTGCATATTTATCATCTTAACATCTTAAACATATTTATTAATTCATTCCTATTATAACTTATATATATATAATTAAACATATGTACATCTATTTTTTTATTTTTTTATTTCTATATATTTATTTACACTTTTACTCCAGTATATATAAAAACATAATATAGTATGTGTATTCTTGTTTTACTTACTTTTATAACATGTTTACACCAGTATCTATCTATTCATTCATTCTTAATCTTGAGGTTAATATCTTACTTATTTTATATTTATAACTAAACATATTTATATTTATTTATTTACACCTTTACTCCAGGGTCTATGTATGTATTAAATTATTCTTACTATATTGAAGTTTACTACGTTGTATTTGTTTTTTTGCCTTCAACATTGCAGGAGGGTTTCCCACTCATATTAGCTTAATATTTTATTTTTTTTCCACACCTTTTTCTTTATAAGCCATCGATGCTCCACGTTCTCAATTCTTTCAGGTGGCATGTAAACACATGAAGTGAACAAAAGTTTGTATTTTGGTCTTACAGCATGTTTCTTTTCTCCTATAATGCACGCGCTCTTTGCTTGCGATGAATTGACTTTACATGTGAGCTGTCATCCTGTAGAGTAACTCCATGTAAGGTCACGCTTCCTGCTCAGAGTAGAGGATTAAAGCGAGAGGAGGGAACATCATTGGAAAATCTTTTGCATGGGGCTTTCTAGCACACTTTTTTTTACATGCATTAGCATGAAAACCGTCCCAGCAGCCTAGCAGCTGCTGCGATAAAGTCCCCCCCAATTTCTCCTCCATCCTCTACTACACTTCCACTCTGCATGCATGCCAGCACATGATTATATTTACAGTATAGGGAAGCTTGCTGGTGTACACGTCACACTTAAAATCCCAGAGAAACACCTTTGTTGGTTTGGGGGCGGGTTACACACTGGCAAAATGGGGGTTGCATGTGCACATATGCTCACAAATAGAGCATGATAATTACACGGTCTTGCGTTAAACATCAGGCCAGTTGGAGTGCAACACAACTGTTGTGAATTGAAATGTTTACATTTCAATTCAGTGATACGAACACAAATTCACCTTATGGTGGTTATAGTTTCTTATATTCGATACCAAATGTCGTGGCTGCTTGGTGGAAAAAGTTGCTGCAACACACTAAAATGGAAAAAGTGACAACAGGAGGAAGATGGCAAGTGTCAGCTTTTTTTATGCACATTTTCACACCCTCGTGGTGCTGATGCAACTTTTAAAGGTGTAAGAAAAGTGTCTCCAATAAATATTTCTCATTCATGGCTCTTAAAATAAACATAACACATTTTTCCTCCTCCGTGGTGACCCCCTGCCTCCCACCTTCCTCCCCTCACACTCACCCACACATGCAGCCTCCATGAGGCTCCAGGCTTGTAGATCCTATCTGGTGCAGCACTGGAGTCAGAAAGACAAAACGCCACCACATTGTTAAAGATGAAATATCACATTTTCTTTTAACAATATTCACAGTGACCACATTTTGATCACCGAAAACCAGGACACTCTGTCCGGCAATGTGATTCTTAAATGTTATAATACATTTTAAGTATGCCTCCTCTGAAAACCTACTTAGATAAAACAAATTGTAAAAACTTTGAAATTGTTGGACAGGATGCTAGAACAGCACTTCACCTCCCAGAATTCCCTGCTTTAACCAAACATTAATTCATTTTCTATGCCGCTTATCCTCATTAGGGTCGCTGGTATGCTGGAGCCTATCCCAGCTGGCTTTTGGGCGAGAGGCGGGTACACCCTGGACTGGTCAGCAGTCAATCGCAGGGCACATATAGACAAACAAACAATCATACCGATGGATAATTGAGAGTCGCCAATTAACCTAACATGCATGTTTTTGGAATGTGGAAGGAAACTGGAAAACCCACGAACGCCCGGGGAGAACATGCAAACTCCACACAGAGATGCCCAATGTAGATTCGAACCCTGAACCTCCTGACTGTGAGGCCAATGTGCTACCCACTGAATCACCATGCGGCCCTTTAACCAAACATTTTGGACATTTTGTTTGGAGCACACTAGTGAAATAAATTGATTATCATTATAAATATTTGAAGGCCAAAGCTGGTTTATACGTTGTCTTTTGTAATAACAGCAATATGCAAAATTATAATACAAGTTACAGTACATTTGGTGAACTCGTTCCTACAACAAATGGAAACCATCGCGTAATCTGCAATTACTTCAGTGCTGCAGTCCGCGGTTCAAAAACAGCTACCTCAAATTTCACACGGCACCTCCAAGTAATTTGTGTGAATACCATTCCATTTTCTTCCGCTTACTTCGTCTGGGTCGCGGGGGCAGCAGTCTCAGTAGGGAAGTCCAGACTTCCAGGTCTCCAGCGACTTCTTCCAGCTCCACCAGGAGGACACCAAGACGTTCCCAGGCCAGCTGCGAGAGATAGTCCGTCCATCGTGTGGTAGGTCTTCCCCGAGGCCTTCTCCCGGCTTGGCATGCCCGAAACACCACACCAGGGAGGCGACTGTAAGGCATCCAGACTAGATGCCCGAGCCACCTCATCTGGCTCCTCTCGATGTAAAGGAGCAGCGGCTCTACTCTGAGCTCCTCCAGGATGGCCGAGCTCCTCACCCTATCTCTTAGGGTGAGTCCAGCCACCCTACGAAGGAAACTCAATTCCGCCGCTTGTATCCGCGAGCTCGTTCTTTCGGTCATGACACATAACTCATGACCGTAGGTGAGGGTGGGAACGTAGATCGATTGGTAAAAAGAGACCTTTGCCTTTCAGCTCAGCTCTCTCTTCACCACGATGGTCCGGTACAGCGACCGCATTACTGCTGGCCCTGCACCGATCCGTCTGTCAACCTCACGCTCCAACAGTCCCTCACTCGTGAAAAAGAGCCCGAGATACTTGAACTCCTCCACCAGAGGCAAGACCTCACTCTCAGCCCGGAGGGTACAGTCCACCCGTTTCCGACTGAGAACCATGGCCTCTGATTTGGAGGTGCTGAGTCTCATCCCAGAAGCTTCACACTCAGCTCCAAACCGCTCCAGTAAACGCTGAAGATCACAGCCTGATGAGGCCATAAGGACCACATCGTCTGCAAATAGCAGAGACGAGATCCTAAGGTCACCAAGCTGGACTCCCTCAACGTCTTGACTGCACCTAGAACTTCTGTCCATGAACAGGAATCGGTGACTGAGGCTGAGGAGTGTGATCCCCTAAAGTTGGAGCACACCCTCCGATCACCCTTTTTAAAAATAGGGACCACCACCCCGGTCTGCCAGTCCAGAGGTACTGTTAACGACTTCCATCTAATGTTGTAGAGGTGTGTCAACCAAGAATGTCCCCCAACATCCAAAGCCTTGACGAATTCAGGGCAAAACTCGTCTACCCCCGGAGCCTTGCCATTGGGGAGTGTTTTAACTACCCCAATTACCTCAGCCACGGTGATAGAACTGTCCACGTATGTATCCTCAGACTGTGCTTCCTCTACAGAAAGTATGTTAGTGGGATTGAGAAGGGCCTCAAAGTATTCCTTCCACCGACCAACTATATCCTCAGTCGAGGTCAGCAAGCCGTCCGCACTGTAAACAGTGTGAACTGGGGGCTGCTTCCCCTTTCTGAGGTGTCGGACGGTTTGCCGAACTCCTCCCATACCCGAGTTTTTTGCCTCGAGCACAGCCAAAGCCGCGTGCCGCTTGGCCTGCCGGTACCTGTCAGCTGCTTCGGGAGTCCTGCAAGCCATCTATGCTTGATAAGACTCTTTCATCCTGACAGCAGCCCTAACCCCCGATGTCCACCATTGGGTTTGGGGCTTGCCACCACGACTGGCACCGACCACCTTGCGGCCACAACTACAACTGGCTGCCTCAGCAATGGAGGCACGGAATACGGCCCATTCGGACTCAATATCCCAGTCCTCCCTCGAGATGCAGGAGAAGCTATGCCGGAGATAAGAAGGGACTCTGCCAGACGTACCCAGCACACCCTCACTACGCGTTTGGTTCTACCAGGTCTGTCCGGCATCTTTCCCCGCCATCTAATCCAACTCATCACCAGGTGGTGGTCAGTTGACAGCTCAGCCCCTCTCTTCACCCGCGTGTCGGGAACATGCAGACGCAGGTCTGATGATACGGCCACAAATTTGATCATAGACCTGCGACCTACGGTGTCATGGTGCCAAGTGCACTTATGGACATCCTTACGTTCGAACATGGTGTTTGATATGGACAAACTGTGATTCACACAGAAGTCCAGCAACAACACACCACACGGTTTTCAGATCAGGGAGGCCGTTCCTCTCAACCTCGCCCCTCCAAGTCACACTGTTATTGCCCACATGAGCGATGAAGTCTCCCAGTAGAACTATGTAGTCACCAGCTGAGGTGCTCTCCAGAACCCTTCTGATAAGACTCCAAGAAGGCTGGGTACTCTGAACTGCCATTTGGCGCGTACACACAAACCACAGTCAGGACCCTTTCCCCAGCCCAAAGGTGTATGGAAATAACCCTCTCGTTTACCAGGGATGACTCCAGCACAGAGGCACCAAGCCGGGGGGCTATTAATAAGCCCACAACAGCTCGCCGCCTCTCCCCTGCAGCAACTCCAGAGAAGAACAGGGTCCAGCCCCTTTCAAGGAATATGGTTCCAGAGACCAAACTGTGAGTTTAGGTGAGTCAGACTATGTCTAGTCGGAATGTCTCCTCCTCTTCCACAAGCGCGGGCTCCTTCCCCACCAGAGAAGTGACATTCCATGTCCCAAAAACCAGTTTTGGCCGCCATAGACCAGGCCGCCCGGACACCTGCCCTCGTCCACCGCCCAAATCCCATTGCACCGGACCCTTATGCTTGCCCCTGCAGGTGGTGGGTCTGCGGGGGTGGGGGGTGGGGGGGGGAGTTCCCGTGTTCCTGCTTCGGGGTAGGCGAGGCCCCACGGGTGAAGGCCTGGCCATCAGGCGCTAGCCTGCGAGCCCCTCCCCCAGGCCTGACTCCAGGGTGAGGCCCCAGTGTCCCACGTCCGGGCGAGGTGCGGTCCCTCCTCTTGTTATTCTTCATAGGGGTCTTCTGAATCACTCTTAGTCTGGCCCGTTACCTAGAACCTGTTTGCCTTGGGAGACCATACCAGGGGCATAAAGCCCCCGACAACATAGCTCCTAGGATCACTCGGGCACTCAAACCCCTCCACCACGATAAGGTGGTGATTCACGGAGGGGCTTTGTGAATATTGATTTATGTGAATAATACTGCATAATATCGCAGACCAGGGGCTTGCGCAAAAGTAGGATTCAGACTTCCAAGCTGAACGACTGAGCTGTGATAAGAAAGTCTACATATAATTGGCTGCACGAAGCCCAGGCCAGGATGAGTAGACAAGGATTAATCAAGCCACGTGAAACCAATCCCCAATCGGTGAGGGCACTTTATTAAATAGGAGGACTCGGGCAAAAAAAAGCAAAAGGCCACGTAAAACAAAGACAGAAAGCGTGGCAAAGAACTTCAAAGACTAATTACAATACTTTGTGTGGAAGTAGTGCGCCATAATATTCCAAATACTTCATTCCTGTTGTTTGTTGCTTGTTTAAAAAGAAGAGCGGTGTACACTGATATCTATCTACTCTTTATTAGCACATTACATCATCATTACTCGCTTGTGGCTACAATAGCGCGTAAACTTCCATTTTTCCCCACTCGAGCGCTAAGCCTTCTGGGTAATGCAGTACACATCCATTAACCAGAAACATCTTTGAAAAGGAACTGGCACTGATATGAACCTGTTTCAATTGTAGGTGAAATTGATTGCAGATGTGAGTGAAATTGTGTAAATGTAACTCCAGGCTGTATGATTCTTACTTTGTACTTGTATTATTAATTGCTGTGGTTTCCATTTATGTTGACTACTGATTGAGATAAGGCATAGGATTAAATAGATACAGGAATTTAGCCTGGTCTGGAGTAGGCCAACTCTCAGTGGTAATGCCAGAACATATCCCTATATTTTGTGCAACCGGCTCACGGATAAATTGAGCCAGGATCATAAAGATATCCCGGCTTAATCCCTTATCCTAGTTTTGCTGCCTCAAAATATTTGACAAAATATTTGAGGAACTGTTGGACATTAGAAGCAATAGCTTTACCCTGTAAAGTACCTAAATACATGATTACTGCATTTACCAAGGGGTGAGCAAACCTTTTGCCTTACATTGGTAACACTGTAACAACAACAGACATTGGTCTAAAAATATGGCAGCGGTGGTCATCAAATAGACATACTTGCTCTAAATGCAAGAAACAAAAGTACACAAGAAAAGATTAACGATTCACATAAATCTAATCTACTATTTGCACTAGGTGGGTGATAGATTACAACTAAACTGCAGTTTGCCCACCCCTGCTAAAGGGCTATGCGGGCCAGCTAGCTAGCTAGCTCGCTAGCCTTACTTAGCATCACCCCGGCTAAAAAGGCTATGCGGGCCAGCTAGCTAGCTAGCTCGCTAGCCTTACTTAGCATCACCCCGGCTAAAAAGGCTATGCGGGCCAGTTAGCTAGCTAGCTCGCTAGCCTTACTTAGCATCTCTCAAACTAGTGGCAGTCCCATCACCCATTAAAAAATTTACGGTTAACAAAGTTATGTAGGACAGAAGTCCGTTTTTAAAGCCGTGTCGTATTTGCGGAGTCAGGTTAGCTAGCTAGCAACCGGCTACACAGACAATGCGAACTTAGCTACTGTAAAGGCGCCGTTTTAGTCCCCCTCCGTCATCGGTTGTCCATTATTTCGGCTCCCATTTTGTTGTTTCAGCTCCTAGTTGTTGAAAGCCGTAGAATAAATTAAATGTTTTATCCAGCAGACCGGCTAACACGAGGACTTGCTAATCAGAAGCTAACGAGCTACTAAGCTAATTTGCCGTTGACGTTCAAGTCAGTGATTGGCCAATGAAAATTAAAAGTGGGACGTCCTATCATGTTAATGGAAAATCCCATTGGAGATAACAAACTGGAGAGCAAACAAACTGAATTGAATTTTTATTTTTCATAATAAAAAAAACATTGTCAAGGAAGACATTTGCATAGACGCACACACTTGTGGTGGGTGTTTTTCAAAGAGTGAGAGGAGCACGTTTTTAAACTGTGCAATAAATTAAAGGTCTTCAAGAGAAGAGGAGATACAAGTTTGTGAATAGATGCGCCTGGCAATAAATAGTTCAAATATATTAATTATTGGGCCGGTATGTGTTTAAATTAAAGGCATGAATGCTCCTCAATCACTATACGTGTAACAAACCAGGCGGTCACCTCTGTTAGCATCTCGCGAAAAGTCATTTACATTTTGCTTTTGTGCTTTTTCCTCTTGCAGCTCGACTTCCTGAGAAGGGACGGCGCATCCACAAGGAGGCGGGTCAGTTGGCGTACTGTCTGTAGAAGGCCACCTTGACGCGCTCGATGTGGTGGCACAGTTTGATGGCGGGGCCCAGCTTCAGGTCCATGCACTCCTGCACGGTGGGCAGCGTCAGCAGCAGCATGGCCTGACCGTCGATGTCCTGCAACCACACAGCAAACAGCATGAAGCCCAGCCGTGGATGGCGCTTACACCCTGTGAAGCAGCACTCGCCTGCTCCTGGAACATGTTAGCGAACGAAGCGCAATCCGTTGAGCTGATGAAGTGGACCACTTCCTGGACGCTCCACTCCAGAGGGTTTTTGTTTAGAATCAGTTGCTCCTCCTCCTGCACGTGACAACACACACGTCACAATCAAACTTTCATAGTTTATCATTCTGCTTGCAAATATGCATTTGAAAACATGGGACATTTTGCACTAAATAAGGAGAAATAGGAGTTTTCCATTAGACACTATTCTGCTGCTGCACACCTGTCAACTTGTGCATGAGAAAATATGGGACATTTTCCAGAAAATAAGGAGAATTCTGGTCTTTCCAGCAGAACGATATTCCACCAGGGGTGCACCAGGAATTACCATCATTCTGCTCATGCACACCTGTCAAAATTTGCATGGGAAAATATGGGAAATGTTCTAACAGGGGTCAGGAACCTTTTGGAGAGCCATAAACGACACCTATTTTCAAATGTATTCTTATTAGAGCCTTATCCTATTTTTGAAAAAGTGAATACAACTAAAAGTCTGCCAACACTTTTAGAAGGTACTGTTAGTGTCTGAATTGGATGCATGAAAGTGCTGAGAAGATTTTATATTTTGAGTGTTATTTTTAACTCTGTGACTGTCATGTTTTACTTTAAAATGTCAGCAAATAAATTACACCTTGTACTTTATTGAACATAAATTATGTTATTAATTCTAATATGACTTTATTCCCAAAAACATTTTCCCCTGCCTAATATTCCAAAAAGTACAAATTTATATTGTGTTTGTGTCAATCCCAAACCCAAGGCTACGTTTCGTGTGCCGTTTCCTCCGCGCGTTTCTCCAGCTTCCTGTCTCCACCAGGTTCTGTGTTTTTGTTCATGGTGCAGTTATTCACCATTGCCTTTTTTTTAAATTCAAGACTGTTAAACTCACCCGCCTCTCCGTCTGGGGGTCCAGACACACACCTCATCGCACCGCAACAGTTTGTTTCTTAATACTGCGACATTTAAAAAATAAAAATCAACTCTGTTACTAAAATGACTCGTGAATTTTTTTTCTCTTAATATTTTGACTTCATTCTCCTAATATTATAACCTTTTCCACAACCTAATTTCCAAAAACGACAACTTTTTTTTTATTAGATTACATTTTTTCACCTAATATTTAGACTTTATTCTTTGTAAAATTACTGCTCCTTTTTCAATTGTTGCAGTTTCCTTCAAAGTTTTTTGTTAAATTGTATTTTTAGATTGTGCCAAGGGGCAAATAAATCCCTCAGACCGCACTTTGAACACCCCTGTTGTAAAGCAAGATATGTTACGTGTATTTTAAGAAAAAATTTAATTAAAATAAATAAATGTTATGGTGCTTAGAAACCATATGTGACCGAGGCTTAGCTTCCCTACCCCCGCTGTAGAAAATGAGGGAAACAGCCTGAAACACGGGAAATGTTGGGTCTTTTACCAGGTTATTACCAGGGTTTCACACCAGGGGTATTGGTGTAAATACTCGACTTCCTATCATTGTGCTCGTGCATAGGGTACCTGCTAACATTTGAAAATATGGGAAATGTTGCAGAAAATAAAGTAAATTCTGTTCTTATCATTCTGTTGGAAGTAAACATGTCAACATTTGCATGTGAAAAAGGGAAAATGTTCCAGAAAATATGGGAAATTCTGCTTTTTCCAGCAGAATTGTTTTCCACCTAGAGTGCTGGTGAAAATGCCCAACAGACTAAGATTCTGCTCATACATACCTGTCAACATTTTCGTGTGAAAATATGGGAAATGTTCCACAAAATAAAGGAAAATGATGGAAAATAAAGTGAATTTCGGTCTTTTTAGCAGAAGTGCTGGTGTACAAACCTGAATTCCAATTATTCTGCTCGTGCATGTCTTGTCAACTTTTTAATGACAAAATATGGGACATTTTTCAGTAAATACGAGAACATTTCCAGTATGTAAGGGAAATTAGAACTGCTAACGTACACCTGTCAACATTTTCATGTAAAAATAAGGAACTTTTTAGAAAAGCTAAGGGAATTTTCCAGAAAAATACAGAAATTCTGGTCTTTCAACCAGAATGGTTTTCCACCAGGGGTCCTTCTGTAAAAACTTTTCAGAAAAATAAGGGGAAATTGTCAACATTTTAATGGGAAAATATGGGAAATTTGAGAAAATGAGGGACATTTTCCAGAAAGTTGGGGAAATTCTGGTCTTCCAACCAGAAGGGAAGACCCGACTTGCTGTCATTCTGTTCGAGCATACCTGACAATATTTTCATATGAAAATATGGGAATTTCTTTGAAAATTTTCAGAAAATTAGGAAAATTGTGGTTAAGGGAAATTCTTTGGGCAACCATGTAATTTTACTTGTGAGCTTTTATTTTGAAGACCTGACTTGACCACAGGATGTGTTACGTCGATGTTCAGAGTGTTGGGAGGACCAATGGCAAAATACTTGAAATTTCAGAGGAAAAGGGAAGTACCAGAAGAGAATGAAGAAGTTGGACCAGCAGTATAAAGAGAGGCTCCACAATGCAGATCTGCTTCTTCTCAGGTATGTGCCAGTGTCTCACCTGCACGTCTTGACCTTTGCTGGGCTGGTACTTGCTGAGGAGCTGACGAGCTGACCTGCGGCGTCCCTCTGGCGCCTCCTGGCTGCTGGCAACGTCCTCGTTGTATGCACGGCGTAGCGTCATGGAGCGGTGTTGGCGGCTGCCTGTCGCCTCCATCGAGGACACGTCAGTCAAATCGTCCCGCGGCTCTGAGCTAGTAGCCTCGCTACCCGACCGCGACGCCCCGTCATCCTCCTCGTCCTCGTCGCTTTCCTGTCGAGAAGGAATCAATCAAAGGGTCTTCTTCCCCACTTTGGAAGGTGAAGAGGGTCAAACCTGAGGCGAGTCAGCAGGAGTGTAGTCGACCGCTGAAGAGCGCCTCTTCTTCTGCACAAAGATGCTCTTTCTCTTCTTCCTGCGGCGTTTAGCTTTGACCGCGTCTCCCCCTGCGGCGTCCTCACCTCCCAGCGGCTTGGGCAGCTTCCTCTTCTTCCTGTAGTAGTAAGCTGGACACACCCCGCGTACAATAAGACAACGAGGACACACACACAGTTTATGTTGCTGGAGACTGACTGTATTTAGTTTTGGTTTGAACAAAGCATCTCTCCGGGCACTTTTCGGGCACGAGGACGGGGCTGATGAGGTTTGGGCAGCACTGCAGCTTCAGGCACACTTTGCGGCAGAAGTCTGGGATGAGCTCGGCCAGGCGCACGATTCTGATGTTGGAGCGATACGTTTTCCCTTTGTATCTGTGAGATCAGATGACACGTTGACACACACGACTCAAGATGCCAGGATGGACTGCGGCGTGCCCTCACTTGGCTTTCAAGGTCTCCTCCTGGCAGTCCCAGCTCGGCTCCTCCAGCTCCTGCAGCTCCTTGAGGACGCGCCCGGGCTTGTAGGCGGCGTTGATCAGCATGGTGAGGAGCTGCAGGGAAACCAAATGCTCTTAGAAGAGAACCTCCAGAGAAATTAAGATGATTTCCCTCACTGAAATCACTTTACATTCAAACACTCAGCGAGAAGACTCTGAATCTCACCTCTTTGAGGACCAGTGTGCATTTGCCGGGTCCGACCGCCTGGGGGAGCTCGGTGATGCGGCCCTTGTTGAGGTACGGTCCGGAGAAGCAACGGTGGTTGACAAAGACTTTGGAGCAGCAGTAGCGTCCATTAGCTACCATGCAAAGATATTTGCACCTCTTTTTAATGTGTCGAGGTAAATTCTTTAATTTTTTTATCCAATGACTAGTTGGGAGTTTGTCAAGCAAATTTTGTGTATGTGGATCTGTGTTGCGTGGGTGTATCACTCCCACTAGCACTTACACTCTACATTCTACTTCTGTAGTACAGCTCATTTTCACATAAAATAAACTTGTATATACTATAGAGTAGTCAGTGTACAGCTTATGTAGTGGTATAAAATGATCCACCGAAATTAGTCAAGATACAGCCATTATTATCTAAATAGCTGGGAAGACAAGTGGGCAGCAAGGTCATTTTGTTTTGCCCATAATCTAGTGCCAGCGTTTGTGGCGGCACGCGTGCCGCTGGCAGACCCCGGGAAGCTGTGGTTCACAGAAGAGAAATGTTGACACTTTGAGCACCATTTGGACACGTTCACTGTGAGGTGTACTCACTTGTGTTGCCAGCCATTTAGACAGTCATGTCTGGGTTGACTCATTGTCAGTGCACAGTAAATCTAGACCGCTATACAAGCTGTACATGGATTACTCTAAAAAATAAATAAAGACCTTTGCATATACTACTTAGAGTAGTCTGTGTGCTTGTGTAGAATTCTTCTTGCTGCTCACTTGTGCCTAAAGACTATGTATAGTAAATATACACTGCTACACAAGCTGTACACTGACTACTCTAAGGTATATATGGGGCACTTAAGTGTGCTACATTGTCAAACGGTAAAATAATCAATCAGGCTTGGACAATTTGGGGCTACCTAGGTCATTAGGGGCGGGCTGGCAGTGACTGACAGGAGGAGTCTGCACTGGGTGGGACGGTGCCAACCTGCGGGAAAAAAAGAAAAAGCTTCTTCTTGAGCCACATTTTTCTCACATGCACAAGTCAAACACATCGCTCGGAAAATATATTCCATCAAACTTTAAGGTGTTCTATTCTTACTGCTTCTCCGGCTGGACCACTGCTATCTTCTTTTGCTTCAGAACTGTGGAAAGACAGTAAAAAACGTTCTTTAAAGAGTCTTGGTTTGGTGGTGTGTGTGTGGGTGTGTATGTGCGCACGTACAGACAGGTTTGAGAGGGGGGGTCAAAGGGTAAGCGTTAGCCTCACACCAGCCCACAGGGAAGATGTCCATGGACTCCACATCCACAATGGTCTCTGAAAACTGCTTGGCCACTCCTCCAGGAGGCCAAGTGTCACGTTATTTTTCACCAAAGGGGCCAAAATACAACACATTCTGTCCTTGTTGTGTTTTTTTTACCTTCCAGCCTGAGCCACAGCAGGCGTCCTCTGACTTGTGTGATCTTGGCCATGCAAATCTCAGCCGGCCGCTCGGGGTTCACAGTCTCCAGCCATGTGTCTTCGGTGAAGACCCGCTTCTGCCATGTCTAAATACCACACGCGGGGTGTGAGGCTATTTACAGTGGTGTGAAAAGGTGTTTGCCGCCTTCTTGATTTCTATTTTTTTTTTTGCTTGTTTGTCATACTTTAATGTTTCAGATCATCAAACAAATTTAATCTATTGAACACAAAATACAGTTTTAAAATGGAACTGCCCCCCAATGTTAAAATATAACTGAGATCAGTCTGGAAAAGATTATAAAGCCATTTCTAAAGGTTTGGGACACCAGCAATCCACGGTAAGAGGCCATTATCCACAAATGTCAAAAACATGCAACAGCAATGAACCTTCCCAGGAGTGGCCAGACAACCAAAATTACTCCAAGAGCATAGCGATGACTCAGTCAAGAGGTCACAAAAGACCCCACAAAAACACCCAAATAATCGCACTTGAGTCAGTAAGGTCAGTGTTCATGACTCCACCATAAGACAGAGACTGGGCAAAAACGGCTGGCTTGGCGGACTTCCAGGACAAAAACCACTGCTGAACAATGAGAACATTAGGGCATCTAAACAACTCAATTAGCTATTAAACATCCAATGACCCCCAAGAATTTTGTTAAAATATTGTGGTCTGATGAGACCAAATTTCAATATTTTGGAAGGTGTGTGTCCCATTACATCTGGCGTTAAGGTAACGCCGCATATAAGAAAAAGGAACATCATTCCAACTATAAAATATGGGGGTGGTAGTGTGACGGTCTGGGGCTGTTTTGCTGTTTCAGGACATGGAAGACTTGCTGTGATAAATGGAACCATGAATTCTGCTGTCTTTCAAAAACTGCTGAAGGAGAATGTCCGGGCATCTGTTGGTGACCTCAAGATGAAACCAACTTAGGTTCTGCGGAAGACTTTGGAGTGGTCTAGTCAAAGTCCTGACCTGAATCCTACTGAGATGCTGTTGCATGACTTAAAAAAAGGCAGTCCATGCTGGAAAAGCCTCCAATGTGGCTGAATGAGATCAATTCTGCAAGGATGAATTGCCACCACGACTGGCAAAATTCTTCCACAGCGCTGTAAGAGACTCATTGCAAGTTATCACAAGGGCGGCCCAGCCAGTTATTAGGGGGGGCAATCACTTTTTCACACAGGGCCGTGTAGGTTTGGATTTTATTCTCCCTTAATAATAATGTTTCATTTAAAAACTGCATTTGTGTTCCGTTTTTTTTTTTTAATGATCTTTCACACCACTGTATACGCCAAGCCTAAGAATTTGACACCAGTCTTCCAACACCTTACATCAGGGAAGCAGGCATCCGGCGCCGCTTCAGTCCCGCTGTGCTTGAGGTAGTCGGCCCAGTCGAAGTCCTGACCCTCGTAGCCCGGCGGCTTCTCCAAGCTCACGCCGTTCTTCAGGCACCACTGGATGGGCACGATGCCCGGCGAGTATGCGTGACACAACACCGACCTCGGCTTAGTTTCTACGGTGAGGTCATCCAGCGTCACCTGGAAGTAGTTCTCATTGTACACCTGCGTAGAAAAAAAACCTCAGTCCAATTTAACATCTAACGATGATGCGACCTCATGTGAAAAGACGCTCACCTTGGTGACCGACACGGGGCAGATGCGGAGGCGGTTCCAGGGAGAAACCATCTCCAACTTCATGCCCAGCGTGAAGGCGTGTTTAGGCAGGTCCACCTGGTCCTGACACAGTCAAAGCAAAACATCAGCGAGTGAAACCCGCTAGTGTCATTGCAGTCAAGGCATAAAACTAAGAGTATACAATTGCAGTGGTAGCGTAACGAGGATGAAGAAGGAAGACACGCTTTCATGCAGCCAACGTGGCTCGCCTCCCCCCTCTCTTAAAGTGACAAAACGACATACTTGCGCATGGTCCAACGAAACAAAACAACACATGACATAAATCAGCAACTAAGCGCAAAACATAACTAGCAACTTAAAATTGTTATTTCCAAATGCCTGCAAGGCATGCTGGGTAGTCCAGCAGCAACAACATGAACTATGAACAATAAAAGACTGGATATCAAGACTATGTAAACTCCTCCTTGTTTACTTCTATTTCTCAACATATTTTGCAATCTAGCAAAAAATGTGACAATCACAGCAAAATATTGTGAGGAGTGCCACAAGCTACCCAGCATGCTTTGCAGCGGGAATAAAGGGTGTTTTTTTTAACATGGATATTGCATCATGTAAATATTTGTTTGTATGCCCACATGGTAGTTTCAATGTTAAAGGTCTAAAAAAAAAAGGAATTTGGAAATGACCGGTGTGCTGGATTAAGACACTTGGCGGGCGGCAGTTTGCCCACCCCTGACATAAACCCCGTTACGATATCACATAAAAACACAAAATTCAAAATAAAAATAGTCACAAATGGAAAAAAAACTTGTGCAATGGTTATGTTGGGGGCCCCTTATGTCCAAGAGCCGTGGAGATACTTTATAAAAAGAATGAAGTCACAACAATACTCACCTTGAACACCTCGAGGGGCAGAGTCTGTCCTCTCAGAGCTTCCTCTAAAGCCTGCTGCCAGTCGGGGGCGCTCTTCAGGGACTGGAACTCTGTGGAAATAATTTTATTAAATTATTATTTTTTTCGTCTAATAATAACGTTTCTCGTAAAGATGATCTAAAATAGGCTGTTAAGTGTCACTCATTACATTTCACACGGGGGGCATCAAAGTTCTTCCTCATGACAGCCCACGACAGATCCTCACCTGTGGGCGGCTCCATGGAGAGATGGTTCTCCTGCGTCCAGCCGAGCGGACGGAGCCTCACATCCAGGTAAAAGAGCCAAGTGTCCTGGTCCCGGTGGTCGTCTGAGAGGCCAACATAGCGAAGACGCAACCTGCCGCCGACGTTGTGGATGACACGCGCAGGCCAGTAGCGGGACGGGTCTGACAAGTCGCGGAGCTCCAGAAAGGAGCCTTGGATGATCAGGTCCACCGTGTTCTTACCTCGCAAGGGCTGTGCGGACAAAGTCGCAACAAACATCACATTTGAACATTAAGTCTGAAGAATACTGTTTCTCAAAGAACTCTAATGTATCTGTGGTAGTGGCGGGTTGATGGTGTGGGTGTTTGTTTAACTGACCGTGACACAAGTACAAAAGTAAATAAAGAACATGAAAAAAAAAAAACAAATGTTTGAACTACAAATGAACTTTCTTCTGTTGCTTTGAATTTTTTTTATGTCAAATAAGTGCTTTTAGATTTTGTTGAATTTGCATAATTGGCCATAATGCATTTGCAAAAAGTGAGTGGAAAAACAAAAAGCAAAACAAATGTTCTGTTGCTTTCTGTTGCTTTTTTTATTGTCCCTGCCAAGACAGAGCTGTGAGTGCTTTTCAAAAGGCAGTAACAGCGGTAACGGGCTTTCATGTCAAGACTCAACTCGCCAGGCTGGTAACACTGATCCCTCCTGCTTGCTTTTCTTTTTCCCTGCCTATCTCTCTAACGCGTTTATGACCGAGGGCCAACATGGAGCAGACAAATCTATGGCCGACACTGGACAAGCGAACCTTAATTGCCACACTTCAAACATGTAATATTGCTTTTGTGAACATGCAAGCGAACGCTCACCCCCTCCAGTAGGTTTGCTGGCGCCGTCCTGGAGCCTGTTAGGTCCTGGACCAGAAACTCAGTCCAGTTACTGTATTTCTCTTTGATGGCTGCAAAAACCACATAGAACATGTAAAATATATATGCATATAACGGCAGAACAAATTGCGTGACTTGTGACAATTTATACACTATTAATCTCAGTCATTTCCTGTTTACTGGAGGCTTAGTTTCTATTTTTGTGATTTTGGTGGACGTTTCCTGGAAGCCAACTTTATGTGAAGCAATCAACAGCTGACAGGTTGCGGCATTCAAAAAAACATTGAACGTGCACTAATGGAAGGAATTGTTATTCACGCACAACACAACACAATGTCACTTCCCGTCTGACAGCGTCCATCAGAAGTGACTCTTTGCTTTGTTGCGTTATTTGAATGGCACAGAAATAGGCAGCTAAGTTAAAGTGGCCAAAAGTCCTCCCGTGCGGCTCTTTTCGCCGCCGTGCGCATGCACACAAGCTCTCCTGTGTGCAGAAATAGATAAAACTATTTTTACAAATCCCGCTCCCCCTCCTCCAAGGAGAGTACACGGTTATCTATTTCGCTCTGTTTGCATCCCAAAGGCAGCACACATGCTCAACTTTCACATAACATCAAGTGCATAAGTAACCTTGAGGGAGGGGGTCTTCTAAATGCACACAAACAGCCGACATTCTCCCCTCCCCCGCAGTCAGACTGTCGGCACCGATGTTCAGCTGTAAAAAGCAAACAAATATGTATAAATATATGCTCTTTGCATAATCTTCCGCGTGAATATTTTATGAGCACTACTAGGGATAACTGCTGGATATTATGGACAATGCCAGCCACCCTCTGCACACCCTTATCTGCAAGCAGAGGAGCCTTTTCAGTCAAAGACTACTTCTTTCCAAGTGCAGGACCAAGAGGCTTAAGAACTCCTTTGTCCATCACGCCATCAAACGCTACAACTCCTCACTTAGGGAGGGCGGGACAGAGTATTTTAAACGCGTTACTGCATTATCGCAGCAGTGATGCCGTTCTTGAGTGAAGCGTGCGCTTCCTAACCATAGTTTGGCGCAGAATAGTGATTTCTTTACACAGCATACTGAAATTCATCGTTAGTGTGGACTTTCAGCTTTAACAAACAAAATATACATCTGAACAAAAAATATGGCATTTAGCATTTTTTTATTTAATACACATCATAACAATGCAAATGCACCCGAATTAGCCAGAAGGCTAGTTTTTATCGGCAAATGGTAATAGACACCCTGAAAGCAATAGTCCATGTAAAAAATCATACATATTACAGCATGAATTATATCAACATGAAAATGACACAATTATATATTTACAAGAGTAAGAATTATGAGATGCGAAAGAATACTACTGTCCGTGCTCACATTTTTGTCATTCAATATTTTAATAGACTGGATTGAAGGGGCCTCTCGCACTGGTTGGGGAACTGAGTTCCAGCGATGTGAGGCTGCAAAAGACAACACAGTCTGGCTGAATGCACCTCTGGTTAGACTTGACAGTGACAAAGGATGCTTCATAAACTAAGCAGTCTATGTTTGTGTACTTAAAAGCTTCCTATCTAATACTCGAAGTGCTTTTTTGTACAATGATTCCAAAGGTTTTATGATTAAATGGTGCGTGTTTGACCATGTGGAGAGACAGTAGGTAATGTGAGTCATGATCATGGAATGAAAATACATTTTTGCTGATTATAATGATAGACAGTCGCTGGTGAATCTGAATTGTGATAGAAATACAAACTTGTTTTTGAAGCATTCAGTTGCAAACAGTGATGATTCAGCCATCATGTGACCTTTGACATTGTTTTTTTTGTTTTTGTTAGCTTGTTTGCAGCATCCTCTGGATTTTTACCATGTGCAAAGACAACATGATGGTATCGCAGTGGTCACAGATGGAAGGTGAGTCATTAATATACAGGCTGTACAGAATTGGCCCAAGTATGGAGCCTTGTGGAACCCCAGTATTCAATGGTAAGGTGATTGATTTATTGGCATTAACCTTAACTAGTTGGGAGCAGAGTGTCAGTTGATTGCTTCTTTTAATACAATATTAATGATATGTGTGATATGTGTCACTGCTTGATGGGCTGATTTATTTTATCATAAACGTGTCCATTCCGTAAATGACATGAAATTATTTTGGTCGTTTTTGCTACCGACACAGGACGTGCGACTAGAGCAGGCTCCGTGATGTTAATAGGTTGATAAGCTATAATATTTGTTGGTTCAACGTTGAAGCCCTGTGCAATGGTGGTGACTGAATCCACAAAGTACTGATTCAGCACCTCCGCTACATCAAATGGATCATGCAAAACTGTACTATTTACTTTTAATTCAATTGGTTTTCCTGACCTGTTAATTTCTTGCTTTGAGTCCAAATCAACTTTGAATTATTATTGAGATGAAGAAATGTGCCTTTGCTTTTTTTAGCATAGTGGCTACTTTGTTCCTCGGTGATGTAAATTTGAGTCGTTCATGAGACAGCTTTGATTTTAAGGCTGTTTTTTTTTTTTTTTTTTAGCTCTGTCTCGTTCCTTCAAAAGACTTTTTATGCCTTCATCTATCCAAGTTTGTTTTCTGTGTTTATGTTTTACTCTAACAGAAAATTCATTCGTTTTAGACAGAAGTTTTTCTGTAAAATTTTGACTTCTAATTTCTAGTTCATTATAACCATAAAGAAGGTCTTTCCAGTCAATGTTTTGTATTGCAATTTTAAAATATTTTTGCTTATTTTCAGGAATACCAAAATGTTCTTTTTTACCAAACTGTGCAATAAAACGTTTGTTAAGTTTTCTTTAGATCAATACCATGCTATGATCAGAGAGGCCAGTTATCATATTGTATGACTTCAATATTCTTAATTGATTTGCTTAAAGATTTATTTCAGATCCATCATGGTGGATAATACACCCCCCCGCCCCCTCGTTATTCCGATCGTGATTAATCATAATTAATTTGAAGACTGATTAATCTATGTACTCTTTAATTATTGACAGCCCTGATTCCAGCTTTCCAACATGTGAGAACATGTTAGCCTAGCTACACTTTGTATGCTTATCCAAATATTAAAAGCTATGCAATGTTTGTCTTAAAGTGATGCACAAAAAATAAATGGAACTTTCAAGCAAAAACTTTTATTTAAATGTATTTCATTTATTTAAATTGTATTTTCCCTAAAATACTTATTACATATACATATGAGATACAAAAACAATAAAGTTGCCGTTTTTGGAAAATAAGGTTGCGGAAAAAGTTAGGTTGCACAAATAAAGTCTAAATATTATTGGAATAAAGTCATAATTATAACAAATTTTAGAACAGAGGTGAATTCGTTGGGAAAAAAAAAAAAACAGCAGAAATTGAATCCTACTAATTTTGATATTAATATTAAAAGTGGCCGAACACCAACACTATATTCCGATATTCAGAGAAAAAAGTCGTGCTCTTATCAAGACGAAAAGGCACAATTCTATGACGAAAAAAATTGTTATTTAAGTAGTATAGAGTTGAATTATTAAAAATAAATGTCTTTTTTAAATGTCGTAATATTAAAAAAATAAAATACAAGGTGTAATTTTTGGAAATTAGATTGGAGGTTAGCAGTGGATAACTTTTTACAGCGGCGTACGTCTGCACACTTAATTAAGAAATAATAATACGTTTTGCATGGGCTAATATAAGCAATCATCCTACGTATCTGTTATTCCAGTTTGACGTTGGAATGGCTTGAATTTGAGCTTCGCTTCTTTGTCCACTCACTGTGGCTGTGGTTTAGGTCTGCATATTAATTTAATATCAAAATTCAAAGTTTAATCATCATAACAATTCAGTATCCGTAATGCAAAAAGACACAATCAACGATAAATCCTCATTTTTGAGGGAATCACTACGAAAAGTGAGAGGTTGTCACCGCTGCACCGTGCGAGGATTGGAAGAGTTATAGAAATGAAATCATCAATTAAAGATTAAACACTAATAAAGCAACACATAAGCATTAAACTTACTTATTTGGCCATATCACGTACACAACGCAATGAACAACTCAATGCTGTCTCTTTTCTGCCCCGTTCTCCTTGTGCTGCGTGAGACCTTCAGGGGCACTCGTAATTATGAGTGTTAGGCGTTAATTGTTTTTCATTTTTATTTACACAGTCGCGTGACTGTGTAGGTCTATATGGTATAGACTAAAATACTGTATTTTTTAAATAAAAAATTGTCTAAGAAGAGATGCATTGTTTTCTTGAAATTATGTAACTGCTTGCCAGATAAAAAATAACAAAGAGTCACTTCCATCCTTTCAATTGTGGGAAAAAATTACTCAACTGGTTTGGCTGCGGGGTCCACAATCAACCCTCAATGATAACCAAGTGGCGACTCAAATTACAAACATAGTTCAACTCAAGCTTCTCACATATCTTGCATTTAAAGGGACAGTTTGCAACTCAACGTGAGCTGCAGAAATGAAACGCTGTCTATCTACTTTGTGGCGCGTTATCTGCAGCTGCCCCCCCCCCCCCCGATGTCTTTCCCGTCAAACTTCCAGCATGAAGGGATGAGACCTTGAGGCTGCAGACAACACACCAAGCATGCAAAAGGTTCCACACACTGACATGACTACATTGGTGGCACAGCTCAGTCATTTCTAAAATAATTGCAACGTAAAGAGGCGCTGATCCCACAACAAACTGGTTCAGAGAATGATCAATTATTCAAAAATAAGGTCAAGAACATACTAGACCAGAAAGTTTGTGGCGTGTTGACGCCGGGACCGTTTATCTGCCGCGCGCAGTTGGCTGCACTACTTATCACCGCAGGACACCTTAGTGGTGCCCGTTTGTGTGCAAAACGTCGGTTACACCCGGCGCACACCAACAGAGCTGTGAGGTCACTTCCTGTGAGGGGGGGAGGAGGAGGAAACACATGCAGCTCGTGCGAGGAGCTTACCTTTTCTCAACTTATGAGACACACAAAAAAAGGTGGTGTAGTTGCACTCGCCATGGAATCTTACTTTTAATATTTAAACACTAAACATTATAAAGAACTGCTTCAAGTACATATGAATCACCCACCTTCAGGCGGCATGAGGGTTTTGTTGTGTTGGGCACACCAGCCCACCGGGCGAAGCTCGGCCGTCATGACGTCGCACCAGAAGTCAGCCTTGCGGTCGTCGGCGTAGCCGCTGAAGCGCAGTAACAGCAGCTGACCGCACGTGGTGATGATGGTGGCCACCCAGTACGAGTCTGGCCTGCTCTTGTTGGCCACTTCCAGCTTCATGCCCGGCTGGAAGCTGCTCTGCAGGCTCACCTCCACCTGCAGCGCACGCAGACAATCAAGTTCATCTTGTGTACAGTAGATCTATGAGTCCACGGGTTTACGTAAGGCGACAACAACATTTTTTTGACACACAACTGTCCTGGCTTACTTAGCTTGATGCACAACTATGGTGCATCCAAGGACAAATCTCATTTTTAAAATAAAGATAAATGTACACAAAAAAGTACACAACGCACAACTATGGTGCATTCAAGGACAGCCAAGCAAAGTGCAAATGACATCAAAGCAAAGTGGAAATTCTTATTTTTAAATAAAGATAAATGTTATTTTTTAAGAAAATAGAATGTACACAACCCCCTGCAACCTCCTATTTTGTTGCATTCAAGGAGCACCGACATTGCAAAATCTTACTTCTACAAATGCAAAAAAAGTTCAAATATATCAGTGAAGCATGAAGACAAACATGTAAAACGTGTATTTTTTTCCCCCAGAAGTGGTGCATGAATGCTGTACATTTTACGTGTAATTATGTAAAAACAAGCTATTTTGAAAATATACACTTATATTTTTTTTATCAATATATATATATTTTTAATAAAAATAAATACAAAATACAATAAAATATTAATTTTTTTTGGTTAGGTTAATTGGCAACTCTAAATTAGTCCAGAATGTGACTTTGTTTATATGTGCCCTGCGATTGGCTGCCCTCTCACCCAAAGTCAGCTAGGATAGGCTCCAGCATACCCACGACCCTAATGACGATAAGCGGCATGGAAAATGGATGGAAGGATGAATTTTATTTTTATAAGGCTTAACATGACAAATGAATGTATTTTTTTTTTACCCAAAATCCACAAATTTGAGAGGCCATGAATGCTGAATTGTGACGTTGCGGGGATCCACTGTACTTGATCAAACTCAACAGAAAGCGGGAATAAGCAGGCAGGACTGGAGGCACATTGCATCACTACCACAAATACGAAGGCTTGTGCAAAAGGCTGCAGGGCCAAACAGGATGTTCACATTTAGCGCTCGCACACTCCAAGAGTGAATGAATGGGAAGAGACGGCATCTTAGAAATCAACACAATACGAGCGCCCATGTGACTTCCCGCTGCAACAATGCAAACGTGCTGTATCGCTCTGCTTGGCTTATGTAACACTCTGACACTGTGTGTGTTTGGGGGTGGGGGCGGGAGGTCCAAGGGCCCATGAGACACTGTTTCGCTTTGTGAGCAAGCGGGAACTATGAGTGCTGCATTTTACTGAATCACATCATTGCGAGTCTGCTTCCACTTGCCAAGCGGCACAATTTGTCCGACTGCATCCCGCACGGTCGCGCTGTGCTGCCATTTTCATTGAAACGCTGCAACTTAGGCTGAGTCAGCATTATTTGGATGTAAAACTATCATGACTCCAACTGCAACCGAAAGAGTCTCACATGCTTGAAGGCGGTGTGTGGGGCGGCGGTAGCCCCCGTCTCCTCCATGTACTCCTGCCAGTTAAACTCCGCCTCCTCCTCCTCCATGGACTCGGCGTCTGGTTGGACGACACCGAACGTCAGAATGAGACCATCCGTCGCCTTAAGTGGCGAGCTCACCTGTGTTCACTTCCTCCTCCTTGCCGTTGGTCAGCGTCTGCATCCTGGTGGGCTGACAAGCATGCGACCTTTGACCTCGTCTGCGCCTCACTGCATCCCACCGCCTCCTTGGAGACACCTGGAGAGAAAGAGATGGATCAGTAGGCTGATTGCGTCATTTAAAGCGTTGATGACCAAGAGGAACACACAGGACAGATGGCAGCCATGTTTGAGAGCTTAATATAACAACCAGTTGCTCACTAAAGAGAAAGAGATAAGGAACAATTCTTAAAACGCAAACCAAAAAAATCCTGCCATCATTCCCTCAACTGACATACCTAAGCTGCCATCAGATAACCAATCAAAGCGCAGCAAAGCCGAAGAACTGGAATGACACCAGCGGCACACATAAAGTCACCTTGTTGTTGCGTGCAACGTGGAAACTTGAAAGACAGAAGCCCCGCCCATTCCTCTCAAGCAAACACAGAAGTCCTGCCCGTTCCCCTAAAGCAAGCACAAAAGTCCCGCCCATTCCCCTAAGAAGCAGTGCCCAAATTGAGGCCCAGGGTCCATTTGCAACCCAAGGTTTGTTTATTTATTGTATTTATATATTTAATACAACATATCTGTGCCAGATCAGATCTGAAAATATTGACATTTTGCCGCCAAAAGGTGATTTTATTTCATAATGTTCATGAAAAACATACATGGTTGCTGTGAAGCCTACTGTTTTAACTTTTTGCAGCAGCAACATCAGCACATCTCTTTGGCATGGTGTCAATATACAGTTTTTCCTGTTATCCCAGGCCTTCTGCAACTAAAGCCAAAGGCCTTCCTTTGAATGTACAATAACAAGTTTATTTCCCAACTTGCCCCAAATTTGCTTAGTGGGCTTGAGGAAGGAGCGTGATGGAGTGACACTGACAGTTAAACAGGCTTAGCCTGTTTTTTGACTCGTCGATATTCCATTGGTTTGATGTGTATTTTAATAGCCAATTCCAAAAAAACAACTGAAACCTCTTTAATATGCGAAATATTCCAAGAATTTTGGCCACCACAAAATAACAATTATATAAAAATACCAAAAGTGCCTTCTCCCCTCACTGGAAACTTTGCACAAGCCCGCCCTAAATCCTCTGGGGACACGTTTGGAACTCATGACAAGACACTGGTGGGGGAAATTACAAGCTGGGCCGACACCTTCCAAAGAATGTTGAGCATCATCCTTATAACTGCGAAACTTGAAAAAATCAAAACACTCCAGGGAGTTTAATCTCAAAAAATACCCAAGCGTACGTGTGTCCCTCCTCCACCGCCCTGGAGTAACTCCTGCATACATCCAGTCAGTACATAAACAACAAGTTGAACTAATTTGCCTCACATGATGCCAAGTTTGCACCCCTCCCTCATCTACCAGTGCTCCCAAGCGCAACTATAAAGTGCACTGCAACAACAACAGACAGAGACTCACTGGACCCCCTTCCCATACCATAATTACACAATACCACATCTGACAGACTCACTGGACCCCCTTCCCATACCATAATTACACAATACCACATCTGTAATTAACGGGGGGTATTAATAGAAATATGTTTATTATTGGGTTTATAGGGGTGTGCAACTACATTTAGCACAGTGGGAAAAATAACTCTTTAACAACAGGAAATGTGTCCATGGCCATTTACTTATGGCGTGCATTGCTCATTTCCCCCCAATACATTCTTGACATATTTACAATCGCCACACACTTGAAAAGGTCACGTTTTCAAAATAGTTTTTCCCAGCGGGCTGCAAAGAATGTTCATATTTGCAGAGTTTGCAGACACCAAGCAACGCTGATTTATGCACAAATGCAATTGAAAACATTTGTTTCCACATCAAGGGTATTTGTGTGCTGTGGGTGTGAGTGTGGAGAGGTTAGGGCTGGAGGCGGGCAGGGAGGACCTCCTAACGGCTGAGTCAACAGGAGGAGAAACAGCTCAAGAACTACTAAACTATAAAGTCCAGACTAGGGTTCTTTGACCTAAATTGTCTTTGGGGGGGAGGAAGTGTCCCTTCACTATTTTGTAAATCATCTCAATGCAAGGCTCTGCCAAGTATTTGCCATGAAATGAATTCAGTGGAGAATTCCACACTCTTGTGGTTCTTCAACGGAGAGCCGCATTGGGCATGTCTGGGAGAGTCAATCTCAAGACATTTAGAGCCCCGGGGAGTTTTTTGTAAAAAAAAAAAAAAATTCAGGAGTTTTTTGTAAAAAATCATTCTTATTATTGATTGGCCTGCGACGGGGCATTCACGTGCGTTTCCTCCTTTCTGGCTTTCCCTAAACCACGGCTGCCAAAGACGTAATGGAGGATTTAGGAGATTAACTACCACTGCATGGGCTCGCCTTTTATTGCATTAGCGCCTATTAAGGTTCTCTTTTAGACTCACCCCGGAGGTGTTTCTTCTTGGTAACTCGTCTTCTTCCCCTAGCCTTCTGACCAACAGCCTTGGATGCTGCAGATATGATGGGAGGGCGGGGGGTGGGCGGTATGGCAAAGACTGCTTTGACGAGACTTTTATCTACTTTATTTCATCCATAGACATACAAAGGACATTTTAAATCAACATGACTAGAAATAGTGATATATATATATATATCACTATTTCTATTATATATTTATTTATATATATATATAAAAGGAATTATCCATCTCATTAACATACAATGTATTATCAGCAGTTTGTATGATGAAAAAGCAAGAAAATAAAGTCCTAAAAGAGTCCAAGTTTTACTCACCTTGCTTTACAGGCAAAATATAAAAAAGAAGCACTTCCTGCTTAAAAGGTCGCTTTGGCTTAACCACCAACTTGATCCGTAGAAAATCACCAGAAATGTACCTCTAAAGTCAGAAAAAAGAGGCGTCCGTTGGCAAAAAAGGCGATCAAACGCGTGTGCCGTGGACTATTAAAGTGAAAGAGGAAACGTCGCGCGACCATAAGGAAGATGAGAAAGATGAGGGGTGTAGCCCAGCAGCAAGGCAGCCTGCCACTCCGCGCTTCTACTTTGCACGCTGGGAAACTGCGGTGGAAAAAAACCCGCAGGCACTTGCCCAGCGCACACGTTGAATTTAATTCATTAAATCTGGCGTGTGCGCACAAAAAGAGACCAAATTGGGCGAGTGGCGCGGCGCGAGTGTGTTTTTTCCTCTCTCAAAGATCGCAAAGTGGCAGTTTGACAGGCAAGACGGCCATGTTGGTCGTGACGCTCGTGCAAGTGTTGCCGTGTGCATTTCCGACGGCTTTTCACGAACCTTCATACAACTCCCCAGAAGCGGAGGGGGTGGGGGAACAAAGTGACATCAACGCGCTATGATCCCATCCCTAACGTTTCGTTTTCACGCGGAGCCGGATCTTTTTAAGTGCTTTCACGAAATAGCAGGAAAACATTAGCGCGCGCCGTCACGCGAGTGGGAACAAGTTAAGCTAGCGTTAGCGACTGTTTCGACTACAAAACTGCCTCGTTTTCAAGCTAAAACTGAATGACTCGTCTTGCTTCCCTCGTCCACACACACACAAAAAAAAACAAGCGCCCCGAACGCGCCCTTCCTTCCAAACACCTGTCTTACCTGGCCAACTCGTCCCCCGCCTTACGGGAGGACACTTCCGTCTTGAGACCCCCGCTGGGCACGTCGTTCAGCCGCCGCCACCGCTCCAATATGGCATCTGCGCATGCGCAATACATACACCGCCAGCCTTCACTGACCTTTAGTGCAAAAAAAAAAAAAAAACAAGAAGCCATTTAACATATTTAACGTATTTACCATATTTACAACGACATTTGTGTAGCAATTAAAACCAACATTTAATTAAAACAACGTCTAAATTACTAAATCAAACATTTAAATAAAACCTCCGCTTCCACCCACCACCGTCTAATCCACCAGCAGCAACAACAACAAAGACCTTCCAGTAGTTTGCAATTTGGGCGATCCTCGCCTCTTTCTTGTTGTAAAGTCAACAGTAGCCCCTAGCGGACGCCGGGCGTTGCACCGCCCTTGACGTGGTCCAAAAGGTTCTAGGACAGCCCCAAGTCCTAACCCTACATTTTTGAAAGCTTTGTGACGTCACTCTTTGTTCGAGAAGATGAGAGAGGGGGGTGGGGGGGGGGAGTCATGAAACAACTAAACAAAAAAAAAGTGCCGCTTTGAACATCCCTCTTTGGAGCTCTTTGTTGTCTGACATTAAAGTGGAAGAAGAAAAAAAAGTGGAAGAAAAGGTAAACAACGATTCAGAGTTGATTTCTCATTATTTATCGTGCGCGTGTGTTTTTTAGCCGCACTACAGGCTTTTCCTCACTTTCAGAGGAAGATCGAGGAAGGAGTTCGGAGCGGAAAGAGTAGCAGTCGCCACGCCCCTTTAGAAAGTGAAACATAAATGATCAATCAGTCGTGTTGCTTGCCTGCTCAGACAAATGGGCGTTCCCGAGAGTGACGTCGGCACCCCGTGGGTAAACAAACGGCAGGTGTTTACAGTAATTACGACAAATATTTGAGCGCTGTGTCAATTGCTTTGGACGAGGAAGAAACAGCCATCCATTGTCTGTGTCGATTATCCTCATTTATGTCGCGGGGGTAACACCTGGCGATGAAATAGATAGAGAACTCGGAGAACAGGGAATTTATATTTATTCAAACCTTGTTTGTGCGGAAGAGACATGGAGATGAAGACCTGGTCGGCTTCAAAACACAAGACTGGTAATTGAAAATTACCATGGAGTCGCTTATCCGTCAATTGTTGTTTCGAATTGGCTTTTTAATAAGCATGGAGGAGTCTTTGGAGACTTTTTTAGTGTCTATCTACACCGTTTACCCTCGCTATTGCTGTGAAAATACGCTTTACAACATGTATAATGCTTTTGATGCTTGTCGCTACGGTGGGATAGTGTTTAGAATACCATACGTGGATAAAACATGGCTTATCGTCGGGAATAGCATCCAAAATGCGTTTGTACCGTACTTTCACGCCGAATGCTTCTTGTGAAGGGTGTTTGGTGGAATGAACATTGCAAAGAACAGAGCCCAAGGTGATGCGTCCATTTGTCTCTCTGCTCTCTGTCGTTGCTTGGACGTGCACCAGTTGCCTGTAGAAGCCTTTGCCGACGCCACTTCCGGAAACGCCCCTTTTCAGAATGGCAGTGAGTCACGGCTCCTGCCATGAACGATGAATGAAATTTTCTGAATGTACTGTGAGACAGCAAAAAATAATTAGAAACTATTGTATATAAATCATAATTAAGCAAAGTTGATAAATCAGCTCAGGGACCCTTTAAGCTTGTGCTTGTGAAAGTGAAGTTTATGCCTCTATTGTGTGGCTCCCAGTAATTTTCCACATCTAAGTGTTGCACAAGTTATTGTGCTAGGTGAGTGCGTGTGTCCTGAAGGACCCTCTGTGAAATTATTAGACTGACACTGCACTGAGCCATCCATCCATCCATTTTCTTTGCCGCTTATCCTCATTTGGGTCGCGGGGTATGACAACCAGACAAACAACCATTCACACTCACATTCATACCTGTAGACAATTTAGAGTCACCAGACAGTATAATATCCAACATCACTTTTAACATGTTTTGAATTGTGATTGAGTACTTTTTACATAATTAGTTTTTTTCAGCTGCATTTAAAAACTTTTACATGATTTCATTGTGAGGTTTCTTCAGCCTTCTTGTATATTTTGTATGTATTAATTGTGAGTTTTCAGCTGCGCTTGAGTACTTTGGACATGATTTAATTGTTTATTCAGCACTTGAGTATTTTTTTAATACTGACGTTTTTCCAGCACCTGTGTACCTTTTACATGATTTAATTGTGAGTTTTTTCATCATTTGTGTACTTTTTGACATAATTTAACAATGACTTTTGTTTCCGCTGCGCTCGTGTACTCATTACACTATTCAATTGTGTTTTTTCAACACTTACGAAGTTTTTACATAATTTAATTAGGTTTGTTTTTAACACTTAAGTACTATAATATGATATGATCATCTTTAATTTAATTGTGTTTTATCCAAGATGAGTATTTTTTACATGATTTAATTGTAAGAGTTTTTTTTTTTTTTTTACATCATTTGTGTACTTCTTACATGATTTAATTCTGACTTATATTTCCAGCATTTGTGTATGTTTTACATTATTAAATTCTGGCTTTTTTCTAACACTGTTGTACTTTTTTTCCATAATTTCAATGTGAGTTTTTTCAGCTGGACTTGTGCACATAACGATGTAATTGCACATTTTTTAAACACTGTCTCCATCATTTAATTTTGACTTTTTTGAGTTTTACAAGATTTCATTGTGATTTTTTTCAGCAATTATACATAATTTTAATGTGTGAGTTTTCAGCTGCACTTGAGTACTTTTTACATGATTTCATTTAAAAAATGAAGATACTTTTTAGTTCAACACTTATTTACTGTATTTTAGTAAGCATGCAGAGTTGGAACATGGTTCCTTTCTGTGTGTGTGTTTTCAATATAAACACACATTTACTGTACTGTATATTGGAAGTGTATTTAGGGGGTGGAAGTTGGGGTTTGCTGATGATGACAAACACCCCCATCCCAAAAAGATCAGGTTAAACAGATGGAAGGCGTGTGCACAATTAAGAGGCTTTCAATGCGCGTAACCAGAGGATTAAAGAGCCTTCTTTTTAACCAGGCACATGCATGGAGACACATGTGCACGCTTCCACTGTCTTGTTTATTATTGTTGATTTTCCAAAGGGTCAGCGAAACACCGCTGCAAAAACTATGTTATTGTTTTTCTAATAAATCCCAGCATATCAATAGATTAAAATTACTTTTAATTTTTCCCCTCTTACATGAAGGCGCCTTTTCCAAATAACACATTTAGACAAACCCTAAACGTATTATTAATTATAATATTTTGAATCAAACACTCAACGCAAAGATACTGTAGTGTTATTATGATCAATCATTACTGACTTTGCCCCCAATAAATACAATAATGATTTAAATAGCAAACAGACACAAGTAGGACCATTAAAAGTGGTGGCCAGATTCAGCCCACAGCTTGTTTTTTTCTTTTCCCTTTTGCACGTTCTAAAAATACCATAAAACTAATGAGATATACCATTTGATATTATTTTCGCCTATAAGCGCCAAGCTAACATGTGCATGTTTTTTTCAGAAGGCTTGTCTTAAGTAGGTTGTTATTCCACTAATTGGACATGTCTCAATAAAGCTGGCTTGCCACGGCACATCCGGAAGTTGTTTCAAATTCCCTGAAATTCAGAACTGTTTAAAACAAATTCCTCGTAAATGTGATGTCAGTTGATCGACTTGATGTTGGGTAAAAACTACGACTAAGAAGACAGTTTTGACGTCAAACATGCATACGGGGCTCGATTCAAGTACTAACTCTTATTTTGACACATTGCGCCGGAAGCGAGCACGCCATCTGCTCAGCATGACACTTGTTTTTCCTGGCCATGGACACGGACGTGGGACAGATAACAGACGTCTTCAGGCGCCAACTTCACGGACGTTTGGTTCGGTCTTCGAAAGGATGGACATGCACGCGCACAGCAGGGCGTTGGTGGTGAAGAGGTTCCTGGAGGATCTTGAGGTGACCGACATGAGCGACGTCAACAAGGCCGACGCTCACGGCTGCGACAACGGCGCCCTGACTGACAGGTTCGGGGTTCTGATCCAGGGACTTCTGGCCATCGTAGCCTTCAGCACGCTGATGTGTGAGTGTGTCATCCAGGACGCGAACATCTCCTTGAAACATCTGCAGTTCAAAAAAAAAAAAAAAGTAGAAATGGCGTTAAGGGACGCAGCACGTGGACGTTTGTTTATCGGCGTGCTGGCGCCGAATCCCGTTTAAAAATCCCAAAATTCCAACATTACTCGCGTATGGCGCCGGTTGTAACAAAAACAGAGGCCTATTTCGAATGCAGGCTGAATCCTAAGAATTAAGAGTCACGTTCGGCTTCCTTAAACTGACTCGCAAGCGCAATTAAATTAGGGATTTTGTGGCTTTTACTGCAAAGGGGCTTCATTTTGCGCTCGACCACTGCGCACTCAACCCCGTTGAGAAATCTGCGAGCTCTAACTTGGCTCCCTTGTTGCGACAAATGTGACAATATCAGAAAGCAATGTCAGATACAGCCTAACTCCTTATAATTACGACTCGCCATCGGCGTGTTTCCTTGTAACTTGTAACCTCAATTAAAGCAAGGTTTTGTTGCGTTTTGCTGCAGAGAGATTCGGATGGATCCTGGTTGCTGTGCAAAATAAAAACAAATCCAATGTAGTCAGTGCACGTGGTACCTTCGGACATTTACTTCCTGTTATGGTAAATCTATTATCTCATAGCTGCAGATGTCATATTTACATGACATACTTTAGGAGTTGCTTGTGAGTGGCTCCTTCCTGTGGGCGGTACTGAGTGGATTTGGCGGACAGCAACAAAGGATGTTGACTGATAAACAACTTGTGATTACTGCAGCAGCTGACTTGGGAATGTGGGCCATCTCAGCAGCGTCCGAATGGAATAATGCCGCATCTATGAGCGTGCAAAAGATACACTCATCGCTTTGTGCTTTGGAAAAGGTCAACTCACTCGCAGTGATTTCACCAAGCCAGCCAAGCGCTGCTAGAACCGGAGGCCGTGTGAGATCAATGAGCCTCCACTCGGTTACTTATTATAAGCGGCTGTTGTCATGAACACCGCAGATGTCAGGGAGTTGTACAGTGTTGTTTACAGCCATAATCGCTGACGCTTCACCACAGATGTGTGATCCTTATACGACAGGCGATATGCGATGTCACACACATCTGTATCGGCTGATCTCGGAAGGGGGAATTGAAAGATGGACAATATCGGACCTCCCTAATGAACGCTGTATTTATTTGCATATGAGCAGCCGAGCATCAGGAGGCTTCCAACTGTTTGGACTCAACACACTGGACAAAGAGCACTGACAACAATAACGTGAAAACGATTACATATAGGAAAGAATTAAACACACGTCTAAATTCTGTTTGCAGTGAAAAGGTTCCGGGAGCCTGCGGGGATCCGGCGACCCTGGAGGATCTGGTTAGAAATGTTCATCATCTTAACACTTCATTTTCTTTTGCATATTTTTAATCTGTAGGTACTATGCCCCGTAGTGGCCAAGGCCTAAAACAGGAGGGACTGAAGAATCAAAGGATGCGGGGCATCAAATCTATGCATATACACATATTTAAAGATGGGTTCTAACTGGTGTTTTGTATTAACAGTTCAGCTTTTTCTTGTTGCATTGTGTTTTTGTATTTTATTTTGAATGTTATTCTTTGTCAGACAAAACGTGGGATCTTTTTGCAGGTTTTACGACACGTCCAAGCAGGCTATCGGCGCTTTGTTCATCCACTTCGCCAACGTCTTCCTGTCTACGCTCACCAAAGAAGACCCCTGCTCGCTGTCAGTAACACGGCATTTGTTTTACACGTGAAATTAAACAATCGTATTTTTTGTTGTTTAATTTTTATTTATTTTTTTAGCTATCTGATGAACTTCCTTCTGGACGCCACAGTCGGGATGCTGGTCATCTGGCTGGGGGTGAAAGTGGTGTCCAAAGTGGTGGAGCACAAGCAGTGGACGCTGCTGACGTTTGGAGAGTATGGTGAGTGCATAAATCAGGGGGTCAAAAGTGCCGCCCATGCAACATTCTAAAAATAGAGGCAAAATATCAAGAGAAAAAGTCGTCGAAAATGACATGGTAATGGGAGAGAAAATGTCATTTTAGTTGCATGGAGTTAGAAAAATTAAAGAAAAAATATTCTATATTTGTCAACATTTTCGTAGTTACAAAATTTTAAATAAGAAACAAACAAAACAAAGATGTACGTTTTGGAAAATTATTTTGCAAAAAAAGTTTTGTCATGAGAATTAAGTCTTTAAGTTTAAGTTTTTAAACGCTGTAATATGAAAAACAAAACAAATTAAAATAGTAATTTTTGAAAATTTAGGTTGAGGAAACCTTTTTATGGGCATAAAGTCACAATATAGCATGAAAGTCATCTTAATAATAATTACTTAGGAAAATTTAAGACAATTTACAAAGCGTACTTAAGAAGAAAGTTAAAACATTTTTGATCGTAAAAAAACAATTCAGACTAATATGCATTTTATCATATCACAAATCTGAATTGCAGTATTTTTCTTGAAATATATTTAAATATTTAGTTTCTCAGCATATCCACAGGTTTTGGTTTACAAAATATCAAAGTGACCCCTCCATTCTTTCAGTTTTTACTTTGTGGCCCTCGATGGAAACGTGGACACCCCCTGGCATAGACGGTCACTGTAGCACTTGGTTGCAGTTCTCGTCTGGGCCGCTGGGTGTCACTGTTGCCTTTGGGGCAGTCAGAAAGGCGCCGTTTCATGTCTTAACTCCAAAAGATCAGTTACCAGCTACAGCTAGATACGTTAAAAAAAAGAAGCAAAATTTTACCATGATTATTGTCCATCATTATTGACAAATTTTTATCTTCCCCATTCCTGGTCCAGGTGACCCCCCGCAGGCGGCGGCGTGGCTGGGACAGTGTGGCATCTACCTACTCATCATGGTGCTGGAGAAAGGCACCATCAGCCTGGTGCTGCTCATCCCAGGATGGTCCAACGTAAGTGGCTTTAAAGGACCTGCGAGTTGAATGATATCCTGATCCAACCATCATTTACAGCTGCAGGAGGTTCTGCTGGGCTACATTGCCAACCCGCAGCTGGAGCTGGCACTGGTTATGCTCATCGTGCCCTTCATCGTTAACGTAAGGCGTCCAGTTTTTCATCTTTGCTCTGCTGTCTAGATGCTGGTTTTGGTCATGTAATTGCAGTTTTTTTTTAAGATGCAGAAATTGCAGATGTAAGCATACTTGGCCAATAAAGCGGGTTCTGATTCTGCGATATTTCACCCTAACATTTTTCCTCTCCAGTCCATCATGTTCTGGGTGGTGGACAGCCTGATGATGAGGAAGTACAAGAGCATGAAGAGCCTGGACGACTCCTGCGACAGCTCGGCGAAGGCGGCCGACCCGGTGCCCTGGGCTGTCAACGACGAGTCTCGGGTAGGAATACTGAATAAGCCATCCTATTAACTTGCTATGCTGCTCACAAGCACCAGGGGGCATATTTGCAATGTCTTTGGCACCATTCAGCTATTCAGGTGTGGCTTTTTTTTTTTTTAAGCTTCTCACCTGATTGTTACTTTTTTGTGTCTTTGTTGGCTGGCAGGATCTCCTCACAGTGGACACAGACACCGACGAGGCCTTGGAGGGCGAAGAGGAGCCCGACGACAGCGACCCGTTGCCTCCAGTGCAGTACTATGGCGCTCCCGTGAGGTCTAGCTGGGTGGTGGTGTGAAGACACCCTCATCTAAATCTCCACAGTAAGAATCAAAGACCTCCACTCGTGGTTACCTCATCAAATTAAAGGTCTGAGCATCACGTTCCGAGTGGGAAGGCCACCGCGTGAAGTCGTAAATCATCAACACTGAGGAGTTAAAAGCGCGACACCACGAGTGGGCTCGGGAGACAAGCTGCACGTCTTCCACCCACACTCTTTGGGGACTTTTGGGAACGCCGTCGCTCGCGTTCATCTCATGTTCCAAACAAGCCTAATCGCTGACAAGCCACCTATTGAGGAAGGTGTGATTATCTTCATCTTGCGGCAGGGAAGGTTAGCATTTCTTACAAGACTGTAACGCTAACCGCTTCAACACGCAAAACATGGAGCTTTCTTTAGCTCCTGTTTGGGGACAAAAGAAGATGGTTATGAACAATTTTGAACAAATTAAAACTCTGAAGAACAGACATGTTTTAGAACTGAATGTGAAATGTCAGAAGTGTCCAAAGTTTGGGGCGGGGTACATTTGCTGCCTGCATTGGGACATAGAAATATAATAAAACCAACAAAAAGGTGTATGAAACCCACCTCCTATGATTTCGGGCTCCAGGAACCTTTACTCTTCAATTGCCAGTGTTCACTCACAACACAAACCATGCCTCAGACACTTCTGGTACTAAACACATTTCAAGTACAACATGTACAGCTGCCCACCACCGATGAATGACATCACGGTGTAGCCAGTCACGCCACACAACTGTGGTGCGTTCAATGACCGTCGAACAAAGCTTGGAAAAAAGATATTATCCGTGACGCTTAAAGACATGAAAATGTAAAAGTTGTGGCGGTATATGTATGTTGTACGCTTTACTTGTGTTATATTGTATTTGAGATGGGGGGGTCTGTGGAAAAAAAACAGCCTAAAAAAGGTCACAACCTTCTTCACAAAGCACCTTTTGATTATTCAGAATAGAAAAAGTAAGTGATTGGGATATAAACCACTCTACTGATGATATCATTTATTTACTTACTAGGCTATGCCACAAATGAATTTTTATTCTAAGTATTCCAATTGAGGATCTTATGGCGTAGATTTGCAAGTTGCAGTATTTATTTGATCCTTTCACATGTATTTGGCAGTTTTTGTATATCATAGTAGCTACAAACGTTGAAGACTTGAATTGAGTTGTTTCTTGTGGTGTTGTGATGTACTTTTATATTTCAGTGGCCTGGGAGCGTCACCACGGTGCTTCTCAAATAAAGATGATTTGCCCAATGAGTGGCTGGTGAATCGCACCTGTGTGGGCGGGGTCAGCGGCCGCGGTAACCAGGTGTAACCAGGTGTCTTGACACCGCGATGTCACCGCGACTTTCAACATTTTATTTACACGTCAAATGATTACTATGAAGAAAGCATTTATATGTCTAACAAAAAAAGAAACTTTTAGGAGGGATATCGTACCAAAAGGGCGGAGCTAAACAGTGCAAGTAGAATTGTACCTCATGGTAGACTGATGGTGCATATGGGGGCGGGGATTCACACTCTGTTTGTCCCGTCGTACGACCACCCCTCCCGTGTCAAACATGTGCGCCGCCACATAGTCCTGGTACTCTCCGTCTATCAGCTTGGCGCCGTTGTTTCTGGCAAACCAGCAGTCCACGCTCTGAGCGCCGCTGTAGATGCGCCGCTTCTTCTGCACCACCGGCACCGAGCGGCCCCACACCTTCAGGAGCTTCCCGTCCTCGTCGGCCGGATCTCCTCCTTCGAGTCCCACCTCCTCGTACAGGAACTGACCTGTGAGGAGGTGAAAGGTCAGATGTTTTGACAAGAGATGCAGCGGCCAGTTACAAGGTGGCACTGCCTTACCAAGCAGGCCGTGGCAGCCGCGTGACAGCCCTTTGCTGTTCTGGATGTAAAAGCCCAGGTGGTCTTTCTGGTAGGGGGTGGGGTTCTTGTAGCGGTGCAGCAGGATCACAAAGCTGATGTTTCCGCCGATGCCCACCGTCACGTTGGACGTGCCCACAATGGCCACCGAGAGAACGCCGCTGTCCACGGAGATGCTGGAGTGGCAGGGCAGCACCAGGCGGTCCCGCCCGTCCAGGATGACCTTGTTGGGCGTCACTTCGATGTAGGCGCGCCCGGGCTGGTCGGCCACGATGGTGATGGTGCTGAAGTACGTGCGCTGGTGCTTGTGGCTGCCAGGTGGGGACGGGGCTCCAATGAGTTTACCGTTCACCGTCACGCCTGACACAAAACGAATCATTGGTCACTTCATTAGGGATACCTGGACCATTTGATCCAATAGGACCCTTCACCAACATCACAGTGTTTGTGTGCGTGAATGCTGCATGGACAATGTGGAATTATGGGAGAAGTGCAGGGTTTTAGAAAATTTCTATCAAAGTTTTGATGCTATCACACGTTAAATCCATGGGTAAATGTGAACAATGACTTTTGATTAGAATTTTTAGGCCAGAAAAATGTAAAATTCTGGAATTCTGGAAATTGAAAGCATATTTCATCATATTTGCGCCCCTCCATGTCATGTTTACACTACATGTATCATCACAATTGCATCACTCCGCAACACGTTTACACTACATGCATTATCATATTTGGAGCAGTCCGTAACATCTTTACACTACATGTATCATCATAATTGCACCACAAAGTAACATGTTTACACTACAGGTATCATCATATTTGCACCACTCCGTAACATGTTTACACTACATGTATCATCATAATTGCACCACAATGTAACATGTTTACACTACATGTATCATCAATTTGCACCACTCCATAACATGTTTGCATGTATCATCATATTTGCACCCTTCCGTAACATGTTTACACTACATGTATCATCATAATTGCACCACAATGTAACATGTTTACTCTACATGTATCATCATATTTGCACCCCTCCGTAACATGTTTACACTACATGTATCATCATATTTGCACCACTCCGTAACATGTTTACACTACATGTATCATCATATTTGCACCAGTCCGTAACATCTTTACACTACATGTATCATCATAATTGCACCACAATGTAACATGTTTACACTACATGTATCATCAATTTGCACCACTCCATAACATGTTTGCATGTATCATCATATTTGCACCCTTCCGTAACATGTTTACACTACATGTATCATCATAATTGCACCACAATGTAACATGTTTACTCTACATGTATCATCATATTTGCACCCCTCCGTAACATGTTTACACTACATGTATCATCATATTTGCACCACTCCGTAACATGTTTACACTACATGTAACATCATATTTGCACCACTCCGTAACATCTTTACACTACATGTATCATCATAATTGCACCACAACGCAACATGTTTATACTACATGTATCATCATACTTGCACCACTCCATAACATGTTTGCATGTATCATCATATTTGCACCACTCCGTAACATGTTTACACTACATGTATCATCATATTTGCACCACTCCAGATAATGTTTGCACATATTGAACCTGACAGGTAATGGGTGTGTCTTTTTTACCTATTAGGCTTTTTTGTGGACAATTGCCATGTTTGCACATTTTACATGCTCCTCATGGTTCCACTGTCTTTTATTACACCTCACATTACGTTATTACAACGCATCCGGGGCACCTTACCGGAGAACTTGTGATCGGAAACGAGGCGAAGGACATCTCCCGGCTCGCCATTGATGTTGAAGCAGACGGCCATCTTGCTGAGGGGAAAGTCCACCACAAAGTGAGGGTCGCCGTCCGCTGAAATGACGGAAACAGGAACTTTTAATACACGATGCATTTGGACTTATTTGTAGCATCCTGGTGGTGTGAGAAGGCCCAAAGATGAATAGCAGCATGATGACAGAGCGGCTGTAATAACAGGGCCGTTAGCCTGCTTCTTCTTCTTTACTGTAACACAATGTCTTCCCCACGGGCCTTGCTTGCAATTAGACCCTCTACTTTTCCTCCCAGCTCGCGTTCATCCCGGTGGACGTGTGAACAGGATGCAAATTACAGGCTAAAGGCCGTGCACTGCCTGCACTTTAAAGTCCCTGTATGTACACACCGTTAAGAATGTGGCGTCACCTGATGTTTTGGAGATAGTGACAGACTTCTTGGCGGGTCTCCTCTGGACTTTAGCTGCAAGGTGGAGAGCATGCATCACTGCAATGAACCTGCTAGCTTCATGCAACAATGGGGGGCTGGTATACACAGCTGATTGATCCCAAATTATAATTATTACTTTTTTAATTTATACATTTTTCTAATTACTTTTTGCTGTCAAATGTTCAACATCACCAACAAAAAATGTATAATATGAATAATTATGTAATAATATCATGTATTTTATTGAAAATAATTATGTATATTACCCTAAAGGATATAAAAGTACATTTTGAGATATTTAACCGCTATCAATCTAATACTTTTTTAAGGATGATGCTTGGTATGACTTGCTTGCCTGTATGTCAACACAGCACGCTCTCCTTGGCGGCAGTAATGATGGACTCATATCACCTTACCAATGATGTTGCTAAGAGAACTCTGACTGTCATCTTCTCTCTGCAAACGTCCCTCCTCTTCGTCACCCAGCAGCTCGTTGCCACCGCTTGGCGTGATGGTAGGCGTGGGCGCCATGGTGCCGTCCGCCAACACCTCGGGCTTGTCCACAACCATGTTGGTGAGGGGGGTAAGAAAGTGGTACTTCATGGACAGATTGGTTGCCTGTTGGACGTGCTCTTCTCTCTCCCCGTTGGTTCGGCTGGTTAGGCGTGAGCGCAGCCCCTCCTTGATGCTCAGGGTACCCCACACCCGCTCCACAACGTCCCCCGCTATCCCACCCAAAGTGTCCGCCCACGCCTGCGTGAGGCCTGGGTGCTTCTCTGTTTCTGACTGCTGGCTCCGCAGCGGCACGTCAGCCTCCAGGACGACAGTCTTGTCATCGTTGTTGGCTGTGACCTGGACGTGAAGGGACTGGGCACTCCCGTTGTTCAGTTTGCCAGCCACGACCAACTCTGAGCCGTTGAAGTAGTTAGCAAAGAGATGCTGCGTGACGTACTCCACAGAGTCCTCTGTGTAGTTGATCAGGATGTCCGACAGCAGCGGCGTTCCGATCTCGTCATAGAACCTGGACAATGGACACAGACCAAATCTTCATCACCGGGGCTAGCCAATTGCTGTTGAAAAGTATTAGTTACAATTACTAGATGCTCACCCAAAAAAGGTCATTGTATAAAGGGAAATACTCTTTCATAAATACTAGAAAAAATAACCAAACACTGGTACTGGCTAATCCACTGGTGTCCAAAATGTGGCCCAGGAGTCATTTGTGGCTACAGCTGTTTTTTTATTGGCCTGCCTGTTTGAAATCCATCCATCCATCCATCCAATTTCTTCCGCTTATCCGAGGTCAGGTCGCGGGGGCAGCAACCTAAGCAGGGAAGCCCAGAGGTCCCTCTCCACGGCCACTTCATCTAGCTCTTCCCAGCGGATGCCGAGGCGTTCCCAGGCCAGCTGAGAGACATAATCTCTCCAACGTGTCTCGGGTCTTCTTTGGCCTCCTACCGGTTGGACGTGCCCTGAAAACCTCCTCAGGAAGGCGTTCGGGAGGCATCCTAACCAGATGCCCGAGCCACCTCATCTGACTCCTCTCAATGCGGAGGAGCAGCGGTTCTACTCCGAGTACTTTTCACCTTATCTCTAAGGGAGAGCCCAGCCACCCTGCGGAGAAAACTCATTTCGGCCGCTTGTACCCGCGATCTTGTCCTTTCGGTCACCACTCAAAGCTCATAACCATAGGTGAGGGTAGGAACGTAGATCGACCGGTAAATCGAGAGCTTTGCCTTTTGACTCAGCTCTCTTTTCACCACGACAGATCCGCATCACTGCAGACGCCGCACCAATCAGCCTGTCCATCTCACGTTCCATTCTTCCATCACTCGCGAACAAGACCCAGAGGTACTTAAACTCCTCCACTTGAGGCAGGACCTCATCCCCGACCCGGAGATGGCACTCCACCCTTTCCCGGGCGAGAACCATGGACTCGAACTTGGAGGTGCTGATTCTCATTCCAGCCGCTTCACACTCAGCTGCGAACCGATCCAGTGAGAGTTGAAGGTCACTGCTCGATGATGCCAACAGGACCACATTATCTGCAAAAAGCAGAGATCGAATCCTGCGACCACCAAACTGGAACCCCTCAACGCCCTGGCTGCGCCTAGAAATTCTGTCCATGAAAGTAGTGAACAGCATCGGTGACAAAGGGCAGCCCTGGCGGAGTCCAACCCTCACTGAAAACGGGTCCGACTTATTGCCGGCAATGCGAACCAAACTCTGACCTCCCTGAGTCACCACCTTATCGTGGTGGAGGAGTTTGCATGTCCCAATGATCCTAGGAGCTAAGTTGTCGGGGGATGTCATGCCCCTGGTAGGGTCACCCATGACAAACAGGTCCTAAGGGAGGGACCAGACAAAGAGTGGCTCAAAAGACCCTAATGATGAATGATACAATTGGACTTCGTTTTCCCTCGCCCGGACGCGGGTCACCGGGGCCCCCCTCTGGAGCCAGGTCCGGAGGCGGGCCACGATGGCGAGCGTCTGGTGGCCGGGCCTGCACCCATGGGGCCCGGTCGGGCACAGCCTGAAAAGGTAATGTGGGTCCCCCCTCCCATGAGCTCACCGTGGGAGGGGCCAAAGGGGTCGGGTGCAAAGAGAGCTGTTTGAAATTAGAGAGAAAACTAAAAAACAAAAAATATTAAAAGAAAAAAAGTTGTAATATGTAAAAAGTCCTAATATTGCAAGATTACCTCATAATTTGTAATAGTTAAAATATTATGACAAATAAAACAAAATAAAGTTGAAAATTAGGTTGGGTAAAACATTAAAATATTCCATCGGTGGAAGGAATACAGGAAGTAATTGAGGCCCTTCTCAATCTCACTGACATGCCTTCCGTAGAGGAAGCACAGTCTGAGGATACGTACGTGGACAGTTCTATCACGGTGGCTGAGATATTTGAGGTAGTTAAAACACTCCCCAATGCCAAAGCTCCAGGGTGGACGAGTTTCGCCCTGAATCTCTCAAAGCTCTGGATGTTGGAAGACCGTCTTGGCTGAAACGCATGGAAGTCGGGAACAGTACCTCTGGACTGGCAGACCGGAGTGGTGGTCCCCATTTTTAAAAGGGTTGACCGGAAGGTGTGTTCCAACTATAGGGGGATCACACTCCTCAGCCTCCCTGGGAAAGTCTACTCCATGGTGCTGTAATTCGGTTACAGGAGTTGCAATGTGGTTTTCGTCCCGGTCGCGGAACACTAGACCAGCTCTACACCCTTGCAAGGGTACTCGAGGGTACTGAGGGAGTTTGCCCAACTGGTCTACATGTGCTTTGTAGGCTTGGAAAAGGCATTCGTCCGTGTCCCTCGTGGTGTCCTGTGGGAAGTGCTCCGGGAGTACAGGATTGGTGGCCCGCTACTACGTGCCATTCGGTCCTTGTACAATCAAAGCAGGAGCCTGGTTCGCCTTGCCAGCAGTAAGTCGAGCTTGTTTCTGGTGAACGCTGGCCTCCGCCAAGGCTGCCCTTTGTCGCCGATTCTGTTCATAATCTTTATGGACAGAATTTGTAGGCGCAGTCATGGCATTGAGAGAGTCCAGCTTTGTGACCTTAGGATCTAGTCTCTGCTATTTGCAGTTGATGTTGTCCTTATGGCCTCATCAGGCTGTGACCTTCAGCGTTTACTGGAGCGGTTTGCTGCTGAGTGTGAAGCTTCTGTGATGAGACTCAGCACCTCCAAATCCGAGGCCATGGTTCTCAGTCGGAAACGGGTGGACTGTACCCTCCGGAGTGGGAATGAGGTCTTGCCTCGGGTGGATGAGTTCAAGTATCTCGGGGTCTTGTTCACGAGTGAGGGACGGTTGGAGTACGAGGTCGACAGACAGAACGGTGCAGCGTCAGCAGCAATGCGGTAGCTGTACCGTACCGTCATGGTGAAGAGAGAGCTGAGCCGGAAGGCAAAGCTCTCTGTTTACAGATCGATCTACATTCCCACCCTCACCTATGGTCATGAGTTATGGGTCATGACCGAAAGAACGAGATAGCGGATACAAGCGGCGGAAACGAGTTTCCTCCGTAGGGTGGCTGGACTCACCCTAAGAGATAGGGTGAGGAGCTTGGGCATCCGGGAGGAGCTCAGAGTAGAGCCGCTGCTCCTTCACATCGAGAGGAGCCAGTTGAGGTGGCTCGGGCATCTAGTCCAGATGCCTGGACGCTAGAGGGACTATGTCTCACAGCTGGCTTGGGAACGCCTTGATGTCCTCCCGGTGGAGCTGGAAAAGGTTGCCGGAGACCGGGAAGTATGGACTTTCCTACTGAGACTGCTGCCCCCGCGACCTGGACCCGGATAAGCGGAATAAAAGGGAATGGAATAATTGGAATGAGGTTGCAATATTATCTGTAAAAAGTAAAAAAAAGGACTATTGGGACACACAAACTCCTCCACCACGATAAGGTGGCGGCTCAGGTGAGGAGTAAAACATTTAAGAATATTTTATAAAATAACAACAGCCACACGGTGGCTGAGTGGTTAGCACATTGGCCACACAGTCAGGAGATCTGGAAGACCTGGGTTCAAATCTCCGTTGGGCATCTCTGTGTGGAGTTTGCATGTTCTCCCCGTGCGTGCGTAGGTTTTCTCCGGGTACTCCGGTTTCCTCCCACATTCCAAAAACATGCATGTTAGGTTAATTGGCGACTTTAAATTGTCCATAGGTATGAGTGTGAATGTTTGTTTGTGTCTGTATGTGCCCTGCGATTGACTAGCGACCAGTCCAGGGTGTACCCCGCCTCTCGCACAAAGTCTGCTGGGATAGGCTCCAGCATCCCTGCGACTCTAATGAGGATAAGCAGTATAGAAAATGAATGAATGAATGAAAAACAACAGCCAAAAGGTGAGCCTGATGATATTATTTTTCTCCTACACCATATGGCAAAGTGGTGATGTATTTTTTCTTGAAATATAAACTTCGTAGCATATCGACACGTATTGCTTGACGAAATATCAAAAGGCATCCTTACATTTTTTATTATTTTTTAAAAGTTTAGACACCCTTGGTCTGACCCTTCGTAACGCGCTGACGAGGGCCTTGTTTTGTTTTATTTTTGCAATTTAAAAAAAACAGCAGCGGGTCTACAGTACATGACCCCCAAGCCACACATTGGACACCTCCGCCTTAGATGGTGCACACAAAACGTGCTTGTGTAACTTCTCCAAACGCCCGCCAACCGACTTGGGAGGCGTGTTCACCTTTATAAAAGACAATCCTAAATCCTCCATCCTGTCCTCTTCACCTTGCGAGCGGCGTGTTTGTTCAAGGCCGTTTACCTGTTGGCTTCACACACATACTCGGGCCGACGTTGCACAACACGCGTGCATTCCTCGCGCCGCTGTGCAAACAGCTCACGCGGCGGCCAGGATGAGTGGATGGTCGGGAATAAAGAGCAGGAAAGAGGAGGGGGCGTCTTGGACGGGTCTCGGGCCGATTATAGAGGGCTGCTGTCAGCACAGACACATTTTTGGTGTCACGGTTTCATAGCGTGATGAATGATGGATGGACGGAGGCGGGGAGGGATTAAAACCACAAGCGTCCGGCATTGAGCAGTGAAAACACAAATATCCATAATGTCACGTTTAGTGGCACTTGCACACTTACCCTTTTGAGTGCACAAGTGTGCTCACACAGAGGAGTACCAGGATGATGCACATAAAACACTCAATATTGTGAGTGAGATACAGTAGCGTCAAAATAATAGCAGTGCGATGTGACTAACCAGATGAATCACTGTTGTTAGTATATTTCTATTGCTACATGGCCAGTTACCAGTAGGTGCAGTAGATTCTCAGAAAACAAACAGGACCCAGCATTCATGATATGCACGTTCTTAAGGCTGTGCAATTGGCCAAGTAGTTGAAAGGGGTGTGTTCAAAATAGCAGTGCGTCATTGAATCAGTGATCAATGTAGTGAAAAAAGAGGTGTGAATCAGGTGGCCCCTATTTAAGGATGAAAGCAGCGCTTGTTGAACATCATTTCTCTTTGAAAGCCTGAGGAAAATGGGTCGGTCATGACATCGTTCAGAAGAACAGCCTCCTTTGATTAAAAAGTTGACTGGAGAGGGGAAAACTGATGAAGAGCGGCAAAAAATATTCGGCTGTTCAACTAAAATGATCTCCAATGCCTTAAAAATGGAGAGCAAAACTGGAGACACGTGGCAAAAAATGGAAGACAACTATCAAAATGGATCAAAGAATAAGCACAATGGCAAAGCCTCAGCCAACAGTCTGGAGTTACTTGTAAGTACTGTGACAGTACTAACTAAATATTAGTTTAGTTAATTGACAGGATTGCCAAATCCTAGGAACAAAAACATTTGTACAAAATAGTTTTGAGTTTGTAAAGTCAACGGCAGACACTGCTATTTTTTTAAAAACCCCCCTTTCAACGAATGGGACAATTGCACAGCCTTAAGAGCGTGCATATGACAAGAGAAATTTTTTGCAGATGACATCTTTATGTATATAAAGTGACCCGGTCAAGACGATACCTACCTTAACTGATATATTAAAAGAAACGAATCTAAAACTATAGGCATGTACTGTATATATCTGGAGAATGTCCACAAGAAGTCAAGGAAAAAATCATTTCAAACGGACAAATAAGGGATTCAGGTACCTGGGCATCACTATTACGAAGAATATGTCACAGCTGTAGACAGTTAAAAGTTGTTACAAGATATTAGTAATGATGGGAAGAATAGAAGTAACATGTATGAATGTCTTGCCAAAGTTGTTGTTTTTGTTCTAAACCTTTCCCATTCTGATATACATTATTACAGTGCTCAAAAGAAACTGGTTGGCAAAAGTTTACCAAATAAGAAAAGATATTATTGGCAATTAAGAGCCATAAATACTTGGATAAATGATAGAAAGAAAGAAGCAGGATGGAGAGATTTGGATTCATGCCCGAAGGTTTCATTGGAGAGTTTACATTTTTTAACAAAACATGCTTACAATAAACTGGAAATAAAAAATGAATGGGTTAAGGGGACAATGAAAATCTGGGTTAAAAAAAAAAAATTGGAACTGTAAGGGTCAGTCAGCAGGGCTACTAAAATAAGTAAAAATCCAGATTTTGTCACATCAAATACCAATAGGGGATGTCAAAGGTGGGAACAAAATGGTTGATAGGACAGCTTTTCAAGGGCGAAAAGATGAAATCGTTTGAACAATTAAAGAATGAATTGAACTATCAATACAGGAAGTATTTACAAATTAGAAGTTACATTGTGAAAGACATAGAATGGAAGCACTTACGTAATTTAGAGAGCTTAATCACGACTAAATCAGAGAACAAAAACAAGTTCATTTTCATGAAGCCCCGCAGGTTGAACACGACAACAATTAAGATCAATGGTGATTCCGACTGAAAACTGGGTGCAAACATTTCAAGAAGGGCACACGAGTTTTTTGAAATATACATTGGATAGAATTCCAATGAAAAGCAAAGACAAGATACTTCTTGGTACCGACACATACTTCAATATATAGTAAAACATCTGATGAATGCTGGAAGGCTTGTGGTCAAGTAGGAGATCATCTGGGATTGATCACAGGATATTGGAAAAAGGGCAAACAGCAGATAGAGAAATTCTTAAATGAGAAAATTAGATTAGATTTACTATTTTTATTGGGTATTATTCCAAAAATTAATTTAAAAAAATGTAATTACAGTTAAATGGTAATTAAGATGAATTCAGAGATGTCAGCGGACAGACTTACTTCCTCAAGGAGGAATGAAGAAATGACAAATAATAATAAAATCAAACAATGATAATTAATTGTTGGGAGAATGGTAAATAATTGAACAACATTTTGATTATGGTAAATGTAACAGCACTAAAGGACATTGAGAATAACAAAATAGTAAATTGATTGTAAATGGTGACAAAAAAATGAATAAACGTGTTTACTTCCCAAACAAAAAAAAAAACAACAAAAAAAAGAGCGTCCATATCATGAATGTGTGGCTTTGTTTGTTTTCTGAGAATCTACTGCACCTACTGGTAACTTGTTTGCCACGTAGCAATTAAAATGTACTAATAAGAGTGATTCATCTGGTCAGTCGCATACCACTGCTATTATTTTCAACACTACTGTAGAAGGGGGATGAGAAGAGGAGGCAGAAGAAGTAGAAAGGAACGAACTCGGGTGGTTGCAATTCACAGCTAAAAAGGAGAAAGTGATATTTGGCCCAGCACTAAATTCCAACAGCAAAATTCTCACCTTCAAGAACTAGAAGAAGATTTTTTTGTACAGTAAATAAACATGATTTTGTTACGATCCCACTTTTTGTTCAGTAGCCCCTTTGCCGTACTTCTCAGCGTGAAGGCACTCATGCGCTCGAAAGACGAAGCGTAAGAGACATGGCCTTTCTCACCCTTTGAGCATGGCGCTGGCGTCGGCCTCCTCGTGGATCCGTCGGGTCATCCCGCAGTTCTCCAGAGACATGCGCTCCAGAAGCTTGTAGTCCACGTCGTTGCCGATACCGATGGTGAAGATGCAGAACTTCTCCCGAACAGCTGAGCGGGTGTTTCCCAGGATGGCCGTGGACTGGGACTCGCCCACTGTGGGGCGTCCGTCTGTGAGGAAGACAATGAGGGAGACGCTGTTGGGGCTGGCCTCAAGACCTGAGAGGTAGTCGCGCAGGAGAGCAGAGCCGGCCTGGATGGCGCCGTCGATGTTGGTGCCTACAGGGAAGGACGTTCATGTAAGCACTTAAACAATGAAGATGTTGCCTAAATGGCAGCGCGACGCTTTCACCTCCGTTGGGCACCAGCGAGTAGACGAACTTCTTGGCGTCTCTGATGTTGAGAGGCGTGACGGGGACCATGCTGCTGGGCTTCCAAACTTTTATCTTGTTGGAGAAGCTGATGAAGTTGAAGTGGTCCACAGCACGCAGGTCCCTCAGGATGGTGAACAGAGCATCTTTAGTCTGGGAAAGAGGGAAGTCCAGAACATCATATAAGGGGGCCTTAAATATTGTTATATTCATTAAAACGTGTTTTTTTCTATCGTAATATCATGCATTAGCGTGTTGTATCATTTGGCGCCGCGGCTTTACAGGGTGTGTACATTCCCGCCAGAACCAAATGCTTGACCCCTAATGAAGCCCTGCATTGTGGAAGAGCATCCAAACACACTTGTTGTTTTGTTCCCGTGCCGCCCCGGGGGAAGCCACTGGCGGGGGCGCGGGTCAAGGAGGTCGAGGGTACCGCTGTCTCAAAAGTTCCATGACTGCGTCGACGCTGACCTTCCTCCCTCACAGCGCGGCCTTGTGCTTGTTCCGCATCCCAAGTGGGTCTGTTTTTTACTCTCATAGATGGACGGAAAAGATGGGGGGAACTGGAACTCTCATCTTCAAGTGTTTTCCAGCAAAACCATTCAAATCAGATGAACACGTTAAGAATCCTGGGAACACTTTGAGGAACGCCTTGGCTGTGTTTCAGTCGGTTAGTTATCTCTTTGAGTGCGTTCAGACTGGGTGGGACAAATTCGAGTGGTTGCAATTCAAAGGAGAGAAGAAGTGGGTCTCCCTGCCGGCTGCAGAGCATGGTGTAATCGGGAAAGGTGTGTGTGTGGGGGTGTGTGTGGTCTGGGCTCCGGGGCTGTGTCCAGCTGTGCCTCGGAGGAGCTTGTGGTGGTGCTACCTGCTGCCTTGGAGGGGAGGGTGGCCCTCTGGGGGACCATGCAGGCGCCCCAGGGTGCTTGGCTGTGGCATCCGGGTGTCCACTAGCCCTCAGCGGCCTGATCTCCTTGGGTGCGCTGGGTAGGGCCTCCAGTTCTCCCCTTAGGGAACAGGTGGCTTCTGGGACTGGGGCTAGGGGGCTGGGGCGGCTCAGAAGATTGTGTCAGTCAATGCATGTTAGCGCGAGCAACTGCCATTGTATGGATTTGTTGCAGTATCATCTGGTGTCATTGTTAATGAGGTTCTGTTTTTTTTCCTGTCTTTTGGCCCATTTCATTCAGTAGTTCTGGTTGTTGTTGATATTGTGGTTATCACCATGTTTGGTATTGTTTACAAGATTGTTGAAATATTTTTAAGTGTTTTTTCTGCATCTTCTCCTTCCTTTTCTTCAAAAATAAAGCCAAAAAAAGGATAGACGGTATACATATTGAAGTGGACCGACTGGAGGATTCTATTTGGGACAGTGCCCTGCTTTGGAGCATGGAGCAGGTGCTTCCATCACAACCTTTGCAAGATCTCCACATGTTAGGAACAGCTGTGAGTACAATACAATACTAGCGTCAAAAGAGCACCACCTGTCTCATCTTGGTGCCCAGCATGGAGGCGCTGGTGTCGATCACAAGAACCACGTTCTTCGGCACCACAGGGAGGTCTTTCGGGGCAAAGTAGTGCACAAAGTGGCCATTTTGGACCTGGCAATGAAATAGCGAGACTCAGAGTTTGTTGCAGTAGAGGAATAAATCCAAGTCTCACCTGTATGTCCCCGACGCTCATGTCTCTCTGGACATCAAAACAGACAACAAAATCTCCCAGGACGCCGTTGGTGGTGATCTTGGCCTGCTGGACAATGTTTGGATTGAAGGTGACCTTGCAGATGTTTTTCTCTCTTTGGATGGCGGTGGTGACAGGAGGCTCCGGCTTGGCTGTTTCCAAGTAGGGAGAGGGACAGGAAGTGCCTGTTAGGTGTTGGCGGTCACGCCAACTAAATACGACCACTAACCTGGCGTCCTGGACGGGCTGGCCCCGCGCAGAGGTAGCACCTCCAGGTGGGTGATGGGCGAGTGGTCCACAATGGTCACGTCCACGCTGAGGCGGCTCACCAGCTGGAGCGGTCGCAGGCTGGTGACGTACTCGTAGCGCCCCAGACGGCGCTGAAGCAGCTCCTCGTAGGCCAGCAGGAAGATGGCACGGTTTCGACCCGGGACGCTGGCCGCCATGTGGAACACCTCCACATCCTGCTCTGGGCTGGCAAACAAACAAGCAAAGACAATTATTACAGCCCCTCGTTAATAGCGGTTAACTGGTTCCCGACCAGACAAGAAACTTCAGCAATATTGAATTCAGTGCTAAACCTGTTTGACTTTCTAAATATTGTTTTCAATAATATTAAAGCCCTGCAGATGTTAAAATTACACCCTTATAGTCACCTTTACATGCCTCTTAGTCTTTGCTCAACTCTTACGCTGTAGGGAGTTCAGACAGCCGCTAGCTAGCAAGCTGGCGAGTTAGAGAGCTAATGAGCTGGCAAGTTAGCGTTCTGGAAAGCTATCGAGCTAACCTCAAATTTATTTGTTCTAAACCTAAGCCAACAACTTACCACTTCCACACGGAATGGGAGGAGAACATCATATTGGACATACCATGGCTGACTTCATGACGTCATGCAGTGTTAAGGTAATGTTCTGTGTCATTACTGTCGCCTAGTGACCGGAATATTGCACTTATATTTCAATTTGATGAAACAGCAATTTTTAATGAATTAATGCCTGAAAAAAAACACACCAAATCCTGTTTCATGTCTCAAATAGAGGCTTTTCATTAGTTTTGCTTGAGGACTTGATGACTTGAACAGAAGAAGAGATGATGTCATGGAACGTCTGTCTGTTCTTCCACTCGACACATAACCTTCATCCGCTTCCTCCATCCTCATCTCTTTTTCTCATAAAAAGTCACACATTGTACAACAACACAGTCTTTTTCTGCCTGCTCGCACACACACGCACACACACAAATCACCATTAAAGTTGTTGTGTCAGTTTGTTTGCAAACTTTAAGAGGTGATTTGGGTGTGTGATTAGACACACACGCACGTTACCTGGCGTCCCCCGACTTCCGAACTTTGTCGCCAGCCGGCTTGCCCTTCCTCCTCTCCTTCGGCGCGACACGGCTCTGGTAAACACGCCCTCCGATGATCCTGGTTCACAGGGTCAAAGGCTGAGGATTTGCACCCCACTCAAACTGAACTTTCTCACACAAAATTCATACATGTGTTTACTGCGCTTTCCGGTCTCCATGGCAACCCAAACATTGTCACGTCTCACAGTCTGCATTCATTCATCCTGATGTACATGTAAGGCAGGGATGACGAACCTTGCGATCTGAGGGTCTGGGGAGGCCGCGGTCTGCGGCTGTGTTTTTAAAGGCCCGTGGCACATTCTAAGAATATAATTTAACAAGAAAACTAAAAAAAACAAGGGCAAAAAAGAATAATTTTTTTACAAGAACAACGTCAAAATAATAAGAGAAAACAAACTAAAAATTATTTTATAAGAATCAAGTTGTAAAATTAATATTACAAACTATAGTAAATTGAGTAGCATCACGTTGAAATATTAAAGAATGTTTTTTAAAGTCATAATATCATAAGAAACGAGGGACACGATCGAATGCTTTTTCCAGGTCTACAAAGCACATGTAGACCGGTTGGGCAAACTCCCACATACCCTCGAGTACCCTTGCAAGGGTGTAGAGCTGGGTCCACTGTTCCGCGACCGGGACGAAAACCACATTGCAGCTCCAGTAACCGAGGTTCGACTAACGGTCGTGCCCTTCTCTTCAGCACCCTGGAGTAGACTTTCCCAGGAAGGCTGAGGAGTGTGATCCCCCTATAGTTGGAACACACCCTCCGGTCACCCTTTTTAAAAATGGGGACCATCACCCCGGTCTGCCAGTCCAGAGGTACTGTTCCTGACTTCCATGCAATGTTGTAGAGGCGTGTCAACCAACACAGTCCTCCAACATCCAGAGCCTTGAGAAATTCTGAGCGGAACTCGTCTACCCCCGGAGCCTTGCCACTGGGGAGTGATTTGACTACCCCAATTACCTCAGCCACGGTGATAGAACTGTCCACGTACGTATCCTCAGACTCTGCTTCCTCTATGGAAGGCATGTCAGTGGGATTGAGAAGGGCCTCGAAGTATTCCTTCCACCGACCAACTATATCCACAGTCGTGGTCAGCAAGCCCCCGTCCGCACTGTAAACAGTGTGAACTGGGGGCTGCTTCCCCTTTCTGAGGTGTCGGACGGTTTGCCAGAACCTCTTCGAGGCCGACCGAAAGTCGTGCTCCATAGCCTCACCGAACTCCTCCCACACCCGAGTTTTTGCCTCGACCACCGCCAAAGCCGCGTGCCGCTTGGCCTGCCGGTACCTGTCAGCTGCTTCGGGAGTCCCGCAAGCCATCCATGCTCGATAGGACTCCTTTTTCAGCTTGACGGCAGCCCTAACCCCCGGTGTCCACCATCGGGTTCGGGGCTTGCCACCACGACTGGCACCGACCACCTTGCGGCCGCAACCACAACTGGCTGCCTCAGCAATAGAGGCACGGAATACGGCCCATTCGGACTCAATATCCCGGTCCTCCCTCGAGATGCAGGCGAAGCTCTGCCGGAGATGAGAGTTGAAGACTCGACGAACGGGAGATTCTGCCAGACGTTCCCAGCACACCCTCACTACGCGTTTGGGTCTGCCAGGTCTGTCCGGCATCCTTCCCCGCCATCTAATCCAACTCATCACCAGGTGGTGGTCAGTTGACAGCTCAGCCCCTCTCTTCACCCGCGTGTCCAGAACATACGGACGCAGGTCTGATGATACGACCACAAAGTCGATCATAGACCTGCGACCTAGGGTGTCCTGGTGCCAAGTGCACTTATGGGCATCCTTATGTTCGAACATGGTGTTCGTTATGGACAAACTGTAGTTCGCACAGAAGTCCAGCAACAACACACCGCACGGGTTCAGGTCAGGGAGGCCGTTCCTCCCAACCACGCCCCTCCAAGTCACACTGTCATTGCCCACATGGGCGTTGAAGTCTCCCAGTAGAACTATGGAGTCACCAGCTGGGGTGCTCTCCAGCACCCCTCTGATAGACTCCAAGAAGGCTGGGTACTCTGAACTGCCGTTCGGCGCATAGGCACAAACCACAGTCAGGACCCTTTCCCCAGCCCTAAGGCGTAGGGAAGTGACCCTCTCGTTTACTGGGGATGACTCCAACACAGAGGCACCAAGCCGGGGGGCTAACAATAAGCCCACACCAGCTCGCCGCCTCTCCCCAGCGGCAACTCCAGAGAAGAACAAGGTCCAGCCCCTCTCAAGGAGTTTGGTTCCAGAGCCTAAACTGTGGGTTGAGGTGAGTCCGACTATATCTAGTCGGAATCTCTCCGCCTCTTCCACAAGCTCGGGCTCCTTCCCCACCAGAGAAGTGACATTCCATGTCCCNGAAAGCTCTTTGGTCTTGGCCATGGTGCAGAGTATGGCATCTGGATCGATTGATTGCTTCTGTGGACAGGTCTTTTTTATACAGGTAACGAGCTGAGAGGGCTGCCAATGTCAGATGTAAAAGATCCACCTGGGAGCTAGAGATCTTGCTGACAGATAGGGGATCAAATACTTATTTCCTTCATGGAAATGCAAACTAATTTATAATTCTTTTTGAAAAGCATTTTTCTGGATTTTTTTTGTCATTGTTGTCTCGCAGTGTTCAAATAACCCTACCATTGAAATTATAGACTGATCATTTCTTTGTTAGTGGGCAAACTTACAAAATCAGCTGGGGTTCAAATAGTTTTTTCCCTCACTGTATGTATTTTTCACTATGTAGTCCTGGCTGGAAAAAGCCTGGACACCCCTAGTGTAAGCCAACCCGAATGTATGCAAGTTAACACTTCTGGTGCGTCTGAGCCGACTCTGGACCAGCTGCGTTGTGTCTTACATGGTGAAGTTGGAGACGAAGGCGCCGGCGGGGACGTGGAAGCGGAAGAGGCCCTCGGCGGCGGCGGCGTGACGGTTGAGCATGACGCAGCGCACCGCCGTGAAGGCGTAGCGGGAGAGGATGGTGGTCGTGATGGACAGCTCCTGGATGTGAGGCCTGGTCTCCTGCTCACACGGAGAGGGGAAGAACAAGTCGTTATTACCTCTGCCAAGGAAGGTACATACTCAAGTGTGCTTCTAGTTTTTTAGTTTGCATTTTCCTTGCACCCACACAATGCTTGTAATCCATTCCAAACGTGTTTTTTCACTACAAACGGAATTCCATCACAGGAGCTGAGATCACTTCTCTTGAAGGAACATCTGTGCACTTGGCAGCTCTCCTAAAGTGCGTCACACCCAAAAATGCACAAACCCGCCCCACCAGCATCCTAATTGATATAAAGTGGGTCAAACAATGTGGCTTTGATATGGATATATAAATGCAATCATAACATGAATACTATCATAATAACATGCTTCATATCAATGATGTGAACTCTACCTTTGTAAGGATGTTCTTCACCTGCCGCGGGACTCTGCGTGGAGCCTGAACACACACATACAAGTCAAACTAGGCGAAATTATTGGAAAAAACACACTTACACATCCAATGGTAGGTGTTTTAAAAGTCTTACCATGCCCACATCAAAGTCTTCGAGGTCATCATTGTCTCCTATTTGGAACTGGTCCTCTTGGTCCAGTGCACGCAGACTGGTGCTCCACATGATCAGTAAAGCCCACAGCAGCATCTTCATCTTCTTTCACTTTGTTTGACGCACAAAGTGAACATGCTTGCAGCGCGCACGGACAACAAGAGCCCACCCACTGGAGGAGGGGACGTTTGAGTCCTCAATGAGCAGTCGCCGTTATTGGCGCCCCCTTGTGGACATTAAGGCGACATTACAGTTTGGAGACAGCCCAGCTGGTCGTTTAAAGAAGCTAAAATTTATCTTTCCTCCAGACAAATATTAAAACAAACTCAATATAATGTAACTTTTAACATATAAAATATAATAATGACACAGAAACCTATAAAAATTGCACCAGTCTTCCCATATTTAAACTCATTGGATAATGGGGTAGCCTCCGGTCTATACTTATGCACTTTTTCATGCAGGAATACTTATGCACATGTGTTTTTTTAGTTTTCATTTCTTATACATTTGCAATGATTTTAAAAATACCTCTTCCATGCTGTGATGATGCGGAGAATTTTGTGGGGGGAAAATGAATTCATTCCACTTTGCAATAAGGCGGTCACAGCAAAATGTGGGAAAGCACTGTATAGCGTATAAACACACATACTGTCCCAAACCACATTGCGGAATTCTGCGGTTTCACTCGATCACGGATTTTCAAAAATATCATCATGAATAAATCACACTGTTTTGTGGTTGAATACAGCATTTTTAATGTACATATTTTTGGCCTAAATGAAGGATTTAAAATAATACGTAAATTATATAAAATACAAATAAAGGACACTGAAAGAAACCAAAGTTTAAAGGTGGCTGTAGGGGTGTTATTTCATGTCTAGAGGGCTCTGCTAGTGTTAAAAACCTGTACTTTGAAGGGTGTAAATAGGTTTTCTATGAGCTGAACTACAACAATATTACATTTATAAATAAGGACTCCTAGTTCAGCTCGTATAAACTGGGAAAAGTTGAATATATACCGTGTAAATACCGCCAAAAAAATTGTGCGACTCACGTGGGGTTGAAGTTGTGGGCAAGATGAACTCAAGTGACCTCACCGGGTCAACAGTCCTCCAGCCAATGAGCGTGAACCTCCAAGTTCATCCACTTTTTTCCCCCCGCAGTCACATCGACTAACTCTTTAACCAAACGAGGGCGTGCATCATCCGTCATGAGGGAGGCAGGCAGGCGAGGTGAAGGTGTGTAGTAAATGAGCCTTTATTAGAAAGGTTACAAATCATCACTCAGTCCAACATCAACCTTCTGGAAAGAAATAATATAGATAGTCAATGGCGGTGTCTATTGCTTATTAATCATCTCGATGAACCAAAGATATTCAGATCACATAATCAGCTACATGTTCTGATGACCTGACGTGACCTCCCACCCGCACGTAGCTTCATACCGTCGTCATCGTATCTTCGTCGCCTTCTACCTCGACAGGTCTCCGGGGGGGGCGCAACCGTCGCATTGCTAGACACGTGGACAGAAAAGGCGGCGGCTGGCGTAATGTCGACTGGTTGTCTGAATATAAGAAGACATTTTAGCACAACACCTGGTTTTCTTTGCTGTCTGGAAGCCTGGAAACGTCAGCGATAGACAAGGACGATTGTGCTTCCTTGAGCTAGGCTATGCTATGCTAAGCTCCGCCCCAATGGCGGATGAAAACAATAACAAAATGATTGTGGTTGAACGCAGGTTTCCTAGCACGAGAGCAACCTTAAAAGCTCTTCTTTGATCGGAAAAGACATGAGCAAGCAGGGAGGAATCTCCACGTATGGCGGGTTGGAAACAAGCCCTTATGGCAGAGAGGAAACTCCTTTTGGATTGAACGAGACGTACAGATGGCTTCGAGGGAACACGTAGCACCATCAACCAGTCCACAATCAGCAGCACAACAAGAAGTCCACCGTCAAACGTCATCACGAGCACATCGTCGTTGCTAAATGATCAGCGCTAAGTAAGACAGAAAGTCAAAAAGAACACCCTTTCGATAAGTGGAGGAAACTCGTCAGCTCTTTGATCAAAGTGGAATTAGGTCACTCGCATGGGTGAGGCCAGGGGTTCTCAAACAGAAGCAGGGGGTGCTTTTAGTGTAAACCTGCCAATACTGCGTGCCCAAATGCACTTGACTTGCCGTCTGACTCTTGAAGCTCTCCTTTTTCAAGTTTTGTACAGTCCAGATAAAAGAATAGATATCATCCGTGGTCAACAGTATTTCGACAACATTTCTGGCCTCCAGGGGGGCGTGACAGAAAATGACTGAGAATCACTGGGCTAGGCCAAGGTGTGTGTTCCAGGTGTTTACCGGGATGACAGCTGCAGTTGCTGTGCAACAGTGCGCTATGTAAACCTCACTCCCCGCCACCTTAAGAGCTGCACTGGACAGTGAGGTGACAGGTCAGGGCTTTTGGCTCTAAGACTAGCGCTGCTGGACTTAACTCTCATTTGGTGGGGATGTTTGGTCGCATGTTGGAGCCCGGGGCGGGGATGACCACTGAGGGGCAGTCAGGTGTTACTTACTTGGTTCTTCACCTGAAAGGTTTGTGCTTGTTAAAGAGCTCAGCGGTAATTCAGCATTTGATGAAAGAGCCGAGGAGACAGGAGGACACTCAGGCCGCTAACACTGAGGTCAAGTGGAGCCTTCCAGCAGCTGTCTGAGGGCCCGTTCAATGTTGATGCGGTGACCCAGTCGGGTGACGCCCAGCTCCACGTAGTCGTCCTTGGTGAGGGCGGGAAGATGCGATCCTTCGATCTCGTGTTCCTGGAAGCGTTGGCGGTGCTCAGCCAGGCCCACGCTCTCCAGCCAATCGCCCACGTCGTATTTGTTCCACAGGCTGAGAGGCCGCTGCCTCCACGGCCGCAGGGCCAGCAGGGGTCCGCTCAGGACCGGCGAGGGGCATGGTGATGCGTGGGGGGAGGGCGAAGGCGAGCGGGACCGGGTCCGAGCGCTGGCGCTGCGCATGACGAAGCGGACCTCCTTGGGTTCCGAAGGCAGACTAAGACTGGACGATTTGAGGATGGTCAGACCTCGACCTGAACTCAGGTCCGGCCTGTCGGAGCACGGCGAGGGGGAGGAGCCCAGCCCCGTCGTCCTATCAGACGGAGAGGGCGAAGGGGAGGGGCTCCTGCGGGTGACAGGGTAACGGCTTCCCGGTCTGACCGTGTAGGTGGCGCCGTATCCTCGCTGGGAGATGGTGTGCAGCTCGCCCAGACTGGAGAACAACCTACAACACAAGGCCCCGTGTTAGCACCTTAGCGCGTTAGCATAGCATCATCATCAAAGTGTAAGAGCAACAAAGTCAGTCAAGAACAATTAAAGATGACGTATATATGGTTGTTAGATCGTTAGCACGTGTTAGCACAGCTCATGAAGACAGGCTACATATATGTTAGCACGTTAGCTTTAGCCGCCAATAAGAAGGAATGTTTACCAGAGATAAAAACCTACGATTTTCTATCGCCACTGTGCACACACCTGCAACAACGACAAAAACACAAATGACACCTAGTTCATTTTATACACACCCCCCACACCCACAGGTAAAGTACCTGGCACCGCCTACTGGTGATCTGCGTCCCGGGTCCAGAGGGCTTGGTTCCTCTCCCAAGGAGTGGCTGTCCTTGTTGAGCAGTTGGAGCCGGTTGGCAAGGTCCAGGCCTGACCCCGCCCGGCCACTCAGCTCCAACGCAGACGCCGACCGCCCGCTTAGGTCCACCGCTGACCCCGACCCTTGACCCCCTAGAGCCGCTGGCCGGCCCGCACCCTCCTCGGAGCCAAATCCTCGGCGCTCGTCGCCACGGTCCTCGCCGCCCCCCCACAGCTTGGAGCGCCTCTGGAAGAGGTAGCGAGGCTGGCGTCCGCCAGTGGGGGAAGCAGAGAGGGGGGAGGAGGGCGAGGATGAGGCGGCAGATGGGAGTAGCTCGCTGTCAGACGACTGCTTGAGGAGGGGATCCCTGAGGGCTGAGCGGCCTCGTCCAATAGGGGAGCGGAGGCGGGGTTTAAGGGCGGATGGGGATGTGGCGGCATGAGAGGCGGGTGGCGAGGAGGGGGAGGTGGGAGCGGGAGGCGAGGCCAAGGTGATGGAGGGTGGGAGGGAGCTGGGAGAGGGGCTGTCGCGGAGATGCTTTTCATCACCCTCCTCCTCAGCTCTCCTCCCCAAAGAGTCGGGAGCGCTGCCCCCGCCCTCACCGCCTCGCCGCGGCAACAAGGTGAGTGGTGCTGGAGAGCTGGCGAAAGCGAGGGGCGGAGTCACCAGGCCGATTCTGCGCAGCTCCTCCCTCGTCTCCTCATCACTCGACGACAACAAGGCGGGGGGGAGCGTGACAGTGTATGCCCCTCCCTCTTCCTCCGAACTGCCAATTGTCAGGCTCCTGCGCCTGTCAATCAGAGGGGAGTGGCTCTCATTGGCCAAGCTGGTCAGCGGGACAGGCCTCCAGCGCTCGGGGGAGGGGCCGGCAGGAGATGTTACACCCCCCTCGGCTTCGGGCCGTTCCACCTGTCCGTCAGGAAACAGGGGCGGAGTTATGCGCTTGTGCCTGAGCTCTGGGCTGGTCTGAGGAGTTGTGCGCTTGCTTCGCTGCTCAGGGCTGGTCTGAGGGGTGGTGCGTTTGGATCGCGGCTCAGGGCTGCTCTGCGGGGTGGGGACGGGCGTGCGCTTGTGTCTGCCCTCCGGGCTGGCGGCCGGTGTGGGTATGGGAGTGGTCGAGGCAGAGGTGTGTTTGCTTCGTGGCTCGGGGCTGGGCGTGCGGGCGGTGAGTGCTCGTTCGCGTGCGGCCAGAGCCAGGGCGAGTGGAGATGAAGGATCTGAAGAAGGAGGGGGGATTGTTCATTAGCAAGAACAGTTCAGTTTATTGCTGCCACCTGGAGGGCCGGAATGGAACATTACCCAGGGGTTTGCCAGTCAGCGGGTGGAGGAAGGTGTGGGGCGACGGGGATGGCGATAGGACAGGTGCGGGTGGCGGCAGCTCCCCGAGGTCGTCCATTGAGTGACTCTGCGTCAGGAGAGGCGGAACCTGGTTTTCGGAGCCAGAACCCTCCACTGACAGGAAGAGGGAGGAGCGACGGCCCTGGACCCGAGCACGCTCAGACAGGACCTGCTGCTGGTATAGCTCTGCCCTGCTGGGGCTGCTGGGTGCGCCCGCCTCTAACTTTGCATCGTGATCTTTGAGTCCTGGGGACAAGATCGAGGCGTACAGGTAAAACATGAATCATCGTGTTGGTGACGACTCTCGCCAACACTTACCTTGCTCCTCTACAGGAAGTTGTTTCAGCAGAGGTGACTTCCTCCTCTGGGGTTTCGAGGGCGCAGCCTGCTGGCCCACGTTAGCATAAGGGTTTTCTATGGGTCGACCACGGCGGCGTGACAATGGCGAATGGCCGAGGGCGGAAGTCGGGCTGTGAAGAGACAGCGTGGAAGTGTGCGCAGCAGCAGTGTGCAGCGTGTGCATGGCGGCAGAGACATGTATCTCCGTCTGCAGCTGAGGGGGAGTGTCTTGTAGGATGATCATGGACCTGGCCTTCCTCTGGCGCTCTGCGTGTGCGTGGCTCCTCGACGGCGAGTCCGAGAGCTCCTGCAGCCTCGGCTCTGCCCCTGGCTTGAAGCTGGAGCGGGTCAGGCCCTCCCCTCGGGCGGGGGGAGGCGGAGGGAAGAAGGAGGGAGGAGGCCCCGAGTCGAGCAGGAAGAGCGAGGAGGTGGAGGAAGCAGAGGGAGGAGGGGGAGGAGCTGTCTGAGGAGGAGGCGGGATGAAGCTGTCGGTCAGCGAGGAGCTACGCGGAAAACGGCTTTCGTTGATCAGAGCGGAGATCCTGTCGTCCTCCGGCGTGCCTGTGCGGTATAACCATGGCGACACAAATGATACAATGGACTGGCTAAACTAATCTAGGATAACAAGCTAAGTAAATCGTGTCACTGTTTCTCACCAAAACTTTTGGTTCTCGACATTCCTCGGGGCAAAGCCATGGTGGTTTTCCCTGGAGCGGTAGGAGGGACTAGACCCTGACGCTCAAACAGGGACTACAAACACACACAAACTATGACTGTCCCGTAGTTTGTCTAATTTCCACCAGGGCGCGACTGTTGCCTTACGTTGATCTCAGCCTGAGTGATTCGCCGGCTGGTGGGTCTCTGTTTCACCGTGGCTGCCCTAAAGTCATCGGAGGGGCGGGACCGCAGGACCACTTCCTGTGTGCTTCCAGACAACATTTCGTCCAGTTTGTCTGCAGGTTACAAACACGCCAACATCATGTGAGCAACATAACACGTAACGAATGCGAGATGGTAGGTGTGTAAGCCAACATTCCCTGACACCTTAAGAGCTGCGCTGGACAACATATTCTGGATTGCGCGGAGTGACTACTCTTACACACACACACATACATACACTAACTAGGCATGCACACAACAACACAAAGCTATAAGAACACAACACACTGTGACCTCCATGGTCACATGACTCACCAAAGCGCCTCCTCCTGGCTGCACGGAGGGCGGACAGAAGGTCAACACCACCTCTTAACACTAACTTTGTGCGTATGCCTGTGTGTCTTTTACCTATCTCTTCCAGGTCAGCGGTCATGGACTTGGATCGGAGTGTCAATGAGGTACTGGGTGCTCGCTTGGGAGGGGGAGGGGCTATGAAACAAGAACCAATCAGCTGACAGGACTGACAGGATTAAAAAGGTAGGAAATAAAACCCAGAGCTCCACCTTTCTTCCGGATCAGGTTGGTGTCTGACTTGCGGGAAACGGACACCACCTTCATCAGCAGGCGGCTGCCGCCCTGCCGGATCAGCGACACTACCTGGCGATGGCCCACCTTCACCACGTCTGCGCCGTTCACCTGAACAGACGAGCATGTTGAGAGGGGGGAAATGAAGAGCGTCATCACACCAGAGCACTCGTCACCTCTATGAGGAAGTCTCCAGTGCGCAGTCCCGCCCTCCAGGCCACGCCTCCCTGGTCAACAGACTCCAGGTACTGCAGGGCAGGAAATGCTGGGGTGGGCGCAAACTCCTCAATCGGCGTTTCAGCTGACAAGAGAAGAAATATTACGACGATGGCGCATTAAAAGTGTTATTGTAGCTGTCTACCTTTTGCTCCTCTGAGAACGAAGCCAAAGCCTTCGCTCTCTCGCTTCTGCAGCACGGCCATCTTCTCCTCGATCACGTAGTCGCTGTCGCGTCACAACACACAGCCTTAGCTACAGAACCTCTGTGGGCGTCTCCAGGTGTAGTGTGCGTGCTTCACCTGTAGGACGTATAGTTGTCGTAGGAGCCCACTGTGTAATGCCGGAAGAGTCTCTTGGTGCGGTCCTCCCTAGTCTCTGAAAGGCACGTGCACGCGGTCACGCACTGGCATGTCTTGTTTACACATGACTTTGCGGCGTCTTTACCCAGTCGGGGGTCGTACTGTCTCATCTGGACCTCTTCGACACAGTCGGCAGGGAACCAGCCGGTTCTTCCTTTGACGCTTCCTTCCCAGAATCCTCCTTCCCCGATAGACAGGACTGTAGAGCCACGACACATAGATATGTTAGCGCCAGCTGCTCGCACACTCTCGCGGTGTTCGGCATGGCGGCCCCGTCACCTTTCACCCTCTCGCCGCGGTGCAGCTGGATCTCTCCGGACCCCTGGGGAACGTGGGAGCGCGTGGCAATGAAGGTGCGTCCCGGCACAGCGCTGTACAGCCTCTTCTTCCTCAACTGGGGGGTTAGCGGGGGTGAGGATGGGGGGGTGGTCTCCACATGACCCCCGGCGCCACCCGGACTGCACACATACAAGCAAGACGCAGCGTTAGCCTGCTGGCTACAAGTAACGGGACCACAGGTGTGTTCACCTGAGCCTGCGAGTGTGACGCCGTAGCGAGTGTGTGTGTGTGTCATGGTGTGTTTCCAAGCTCTGCAAGGATGGTCCGGGCGAGGAGACGGGGCTTTCCAGGGCGTTGTCACTGGCTGAGCGGATCAAAGACCGCGGCGAGGCGAGAACATTTCCTGCTGGCAACCTGAATGTTCCCACACGGCGTCGTTTGGTGTAGGATGGTGTCTCTCGGAAGGGAACTGCTTGGACACACACACGCACACACACAAACGTGGTATAAGCACATACTGTCGGCCATGTTGGAGTCAGTGTGAGCACCATGTCACGTGATGCATCTGACTCACCAACATCAGAGGTTTTGTGGATTTTGATGATTTCAGCCAAATCAAAGTTGCCAGCGATGATGGCCACCTGCACACACACACACACAGACGCACACACACAATTCAGCCAATTACAATGAGTTTTCTTCAACTGACTAAATGAAGTCTGTGCTCGGACCTGAAACGCAGTCTGGTTGTTGTAGTTCTTGATGTCCTTGTTAGCTCCTCTAAAGAGCAGCACTCTGGCACAGCTGTCCTGTTAGAGCAGCGGTGGAGAAATGAGTCTAAGAACAACCAACCCACCAATACAGTTGTCCCTCGTTTATCACAGTTAATCAGCTCCAGACCTGATCGTGATGGCGGATTCCCTCTTAATAAATGTTATTTAAATAGTAAATATATTGGTAGTTAGAGCATCCAAACCCTGGTTATGACTTTCTAAATATGGTTTTTAACATTATTAGAGCACCGTGGATATGAAATAACACCCCTATAGTCACCTTTATATTCAATTTATTCATTGCTTACATCACATTGCAACTCTTATGCTGCAGGGACTCGAGACGGCCACTAGCTGGCAAGCTAGTGAGCTAACAAGCAATCCTAGAATATATGATGTCCAAACTTAAATTGCCAAAAAATTGGAGGAGAACTTTTTTCACTCTGTTACGTCGGACATGCCAAGGCTGGCTTAATGCGGTGTTAAAGTAATGTAATGTAAGGTTAGTCATTGTCTGGGCTGTGTTGGAGACCTGGTTGTAAAGAGCGCAGAGATGCAGCGCAGTGTTTCCTGATGCATTCTGGGAGCTCATGTCAGCACCGTAGAACAGCAGGTGCTCCAAGTGCTGCACGTTTCCATAGCGACACGCCTAAACACATACACACGCACAATTACACTTCTAAAAATGTATATATAATTGTAGCTGTCAGTGTGTGTGTCACCTGGTGGATTTCCTGCCATCCATTCTCGTCCGTCATGCCTGTAACCATGACAACCATCAGTCTTTGAGCAGTCAAGTGTGACGTCATTTTGGACACAGGAAGGTACCGATGGTGGCGTGGTCCTGAAGCAGCAGCTCACAGCAGTAGGGGGCGCCGCCCACCATGGCGGAGTGATAGAGGGGCGTGAGTCCTCTGCTGTCCTTGTAGTCCGGCGACGCTCCCAGGTCCAGCAGGGTCTAGAAAGCAGCAGAAGCAAACCATCAGCGTGGTCCACTGAAAACCATCCTGCCGGTCCTGGTTTTGACATCCTCACCGTGAGAGCGGCGCTGTTCCGGCACAGGACGGCCCGATGCAGGGCGGTGATCCCATCTCTGGTGCGGAAGTCCAAGTGAGCGCCGCCGCTGCGGAGAATTTTGATGAGCTCGCAACTCTCCTCCAACTGGACGGCCAGCGTCAGAGGACACTCTGAGACCCAAACGCACAGTGCCTTTCAAAATGAAAGCCCTGGAAGGATGGCGGGCGAATAATGACACGTTCACTCACCACCGCTGTCAGAATCGTGGAAGTTCGGATCCAGACCTTTCTCCAGCCATTTGGAAACCTTCTCCACGTTCTTCTGATGGACATGTTCCATAAAGCGCTTCAGGTTGGCCTGAGAGATTTTCCCAAAAAACACAACCAACTTCTCAATAATCCCACTTCCTGCTGTCTTATTGTGAAATGTTTTTCCTACTTTTGTGTGCAGCTTGGCCAGCTGCTTGTCATCCACGTAACTCTGCGTGTAAACTCTACGTTTGTAACGAAACTGTCAGGGTGACAGAAGAGCGCAAGGTGTCAAAGTATGGCGAGAACGTTAGCACGTTGGCTCAAGTTGTCTGCTAACAGGAAGTGGCTGCCTAGCGAGGGCGTTACCTCCAGGTACGGGATGGGTGTGATAGGGGGGAGAGGGTACTCTTTCAACAGTCGCTCCTCATCCAGAAACTTGCCAGCTCGGCCGTTGAACGCCGGCTGGAAGAGACCATAGTTCAAAACATCCGACAGAGACTGAGTCAAGGTGACCAGAACCCTCTGCTTACTGGTCCAAACGGGTAAATCTGGGTCCAGCCGCAAACACTTCTGAGGGGGCCAGAGATGGACAGAGGACATGTTTGACGAAATCTACCTTCACTTTGTCTTCCTGTCCTCCACTGGTGCCGCCGAGCCAAGTGGCCTAGCTACCGTGGCGTGTGTGTTACCGTCTGCTGTAGGTCCGGGATGCCGATGCGGACGACGATGCTGTTTCCAGAGGGCGTGTCCTCCGCGTCGTCGTCCCTGGCAACGGTAGAGCCTGTCGGGTTGCCGTTAGTAATCGCCTGTTGGCGTGGGCGATCATGTTTGGTGTCAGCAGCTGGACTCAGAGGCATGTGGCTGTAAGAAAAAAGTCACATTTGATAAATACCTACATTTAGGCTACGTCACACTGCAGGGTATGAGGTCCATTCCATTCCCATTCCTTTTTCCTCCGCTTATCCGGGTCCGGGTCGCGGGGGCAGCAGTTTCAGTAGGGAAGTCCAGACTTCCCGGTCTCCAGCGACCTCTTCCAGCTCCACCGGGAGAACACCAAGGCGTTCCCAAGCCAGCTGTGAGACATAGTCCCTCCAGCGTGTCCTAGGTCTTCCCCTGGGCGTTCTCCCGGCTGGGCATGCCCGAAACACCTCACCAGGGAGGCGCACGGGAGGCATCCGGACTAGATGCCCAAGCCACCTCAACTGGCTCCTCTAGATGTAATGGAGCAGCGGCTCTGCTCTGAGCTCGTCCCGGATGGCCAAGTTCCTCACCCTATCTCTTAGGGTGTGTCCAGTCACCCTACGAAGGAAACACGTTTCCGCCGCTTGTATCCGCAATCTCGTTCTTTCGGTCATGACCCATAACTCATGACCATAGGTGAGGGTGGGAATGTAGATCGATCTGTAAACAGAGACCTTTGCCTTTCGGCTCAGCTCTCTCTACGGTCCGGTACAGCGACCGCATTACTGCGGATGCTGCACCGATCCGTCTGTCGATCGATCTCACGCGCCAACCTTCCCTCACTCATGAACAAGAACCCGAGATACTTGAACTCCTCCACCTGAGGCAAGACCTCACTCCCAACCCGGAGGGTACAGTCCACCCGTTTCCGACTGAGAACCATGGCCTCGGATTTGGAGGTGCTGAGTCTCATACCAGAAGCTTCACACTTAGCTGCAAACTGCTCCACTAAACGCTGAAGGTCACAGCCTGATGAGGCCATAAGGACCACATTGTCTGCAAATAGCAGAGACGAGATCCTAAAGTCACCAAGCTAAACTCCCTCAACGTTTTGACTGCGCCTGGAAATTCTGTCCATGAAGATTATGAACAGAATCGGTGACAAAGGGCAGCCTTGGCGGAGGCCAACGTTCACCGGAAGCAAGCTTGACTTACTGCTGGCAATGCGAACCAGGCTCCTGCTTCGATTGTACAAGGACCGAATGGCACGTAGAAGCGGACCATCAATCCCGTACTCCCGGAGCACCCCCCACAGGACACCACGAGGGACACGGTCGAATGCCTTTTCCAGGTCTACAAAGCACATGTAGACTGGTTGGGCAAACTCCCACATACCCTCGAGTACCCTTGCAAGGGTGTAGAGCTGGTCCAGTGTTCCGCGACCGGGACGACCCAGTCTCCCAGGCTCCTGCTTGAGGCCCAATTCGGATTTTTTTGTTAAAAGCAGATTTTTTTATGCGGCCTTTTCACATTACCAAAAAAAATGCAACTTGTTAATGTGAAAGTACAGCGTGCAGGAAATGCAGCGCATGTGCAAAAGCACGACGTCCGACGCATTTCCGTGTATGTACGGAAGTAAAGTTTGCTGCGGTGTGTGTAGGACCCTCCGCGCGTTTGTGGCAAGTCTGCTTTTGTTATTCCTTTACTAAAAGGAGGTGATCCTTCTCTAACGAACTACAAGCCAATATCAAATGTATGTACCTTGTCAAAAATTGAAGCAATGGGGTTCCTATACTCAAATGAACTTCTCTCGAAACTGCAATAAAAAAAACAGTACTATCACAGCGGCTGCAAAAGTAATTAATGACATACTTATTGCTCTTGATAAAGAGCTGTAGTGTACTTCACTTTTTGTTGATTTGTCATAAGCATTTGACACTTAAAAGCATAGACTTCTTTGTTTGGGTTTGTCAGATCATGCAGTTGCCTGGTTCACAAACTATCTACGCGACATGACTCAGTGTATTAAATGTGATGATTTACAGTGAGGGACAAACTTTTTGAACCCCAGCTGATTTTGTAAGTTTGCTCACTAACAAAGAAATGATCAGTCTTTAATTTAAATGGTAGCTTTATTTGAACACTGAGAGACAACAATGACAAAAAAAAATCCAGAAAAATGCATACCAAAAAGAGTTATAAATTAATTTGCATTTCCATGAAGGAAATAAGTATTTGATCCCTTTGAAAAACGTGCTTCAGTACTTGGTGGCAAAACCTTTGTTGGCAATTGTCAGCCGTTTCTTGTAGTTGGCCACAAGGTTTGCACACATCTCAGGGGGGATTTTGGCCCCCTTCTCTTTGCAGATCCTCTCCAAGTCATTAATGTTTTGTGGCTGATGTTTGGCAACTCCAACCTTCAGCTCTCTCCACAGATTTTCTATGGGATTAAGATCTGGAGACTGACTAGGCCACTCCATGACCTTAATATGCTTCTTCTTGAGCCAATCTTTTTTTGCCTTGGCCGTGTGTTTTGGATCATTGTCATGCTGGAATACCCAAACACAACCTATTTTCAATGCCCTGACTAAGGGAAGGAGGTTCTCACCCAACACTTGACGGTACATGGCCCCATCCATCCTCCCTTTGATGCGGTGCAGTATTCCTGTCCCCTTGGCAGAAAAACACCCCCAAAGCATAATGTTTCCACCTCCATATTTGACGGTGGGGACGGTGTTCTTGGCGTTATAGGCAGCATTCCTCCTCCTCCTCCAAACACGACGAGTTGAGTTGATGCCAAAGAGCTCAATTTTGGTCTCATCTGACCACAACACTTTCACCCAGTCTTCCTTTGAATCAGTCAAATGTTCAGTGGCAAACTTCAAACGGGCCTGAAGATGGACTTTCTTGAGCAGGGGGACCTTGCGGGCACAGCAGGATTTCAGTCCTTCACGGCGTTGTGTGTTACCAACTGTTTTTGTGGTGACTATGGTCCCAGCTGCCTTGAGATAATTGACAGCCCATTCTTGGGCCCATTCCAGCCTTGTGTAAGTCCACAATCTTGTCCCTGACATCCTTGGAAAGCTCTTCGGTCTTGGCCATGTCCAGAGTATGGCATCTGCATTGATTGCTTCTGTGGACAGGTCTCTTTTATACAGGTAACGAGCTGAGAGGGCTGCCAATGTCAGCTCGTTACCTGTATAAGATCCACCTGGGAGCTAGAGATCTTGCTGACGGATAGGGGATCAAATACTTATTTCCTTCTTGGAAATGCAAATTAATTTATAACTCTTTTTGAAACACATTTTTCTGGATTTTTTTTGTCATTGTTGTCTCTCAGTGTTCAAATAAACCTACCATTGAAATTATAGACTGATCATTTCTTTGTTAGTGGGCAAAGTTACAAAATCAGCTGGGGTTCAAATCGTTTTTTCCCTCACTGTATGTGAGTGTCCAAAAGGGGGTACCACAGGGTTCAATATTAGGACCTGTGCTTTTCATTATGTAGTGTAATGAATTGCGATTAAATGTGTCTGATGTACATCTTTATGCTGATGACACTATTATTTACTGTTTTGGATCAACTCCGGAAAATCTGCAGAAAGCTTTTGATGTGGTCCAGCACTCACTTTTGCAGCTAAAATTAGTCCTTAATGCAAGCAAGACTAAAATAATGTTGTTTTCAAAAACTACAAAGGTTCCTCAAACTATCCCCCCGTGCCTACTCTTGACGGAGACGTCATTGAGGTGGCTCACATGTACAAATACCTTGGTGTCTTGCTCGATCACCTTTAAGCCCCATATAGACTATCTTGTAAAGAAGCTGAAACTGGGCTTTTTCCTACAGAAATAAGTTTTTTTTTTTCTTGCAATCTCAAAAAGCGCCTCGTCACTTCCACCTTTTTATTCATTTTAGATCATGGAAACTTGTTGTACATGAATGCCTCAAATCAATGTCTAAGAAAGATTGACTGTCTGTCATGCTTCTTGACCCATCATTGGGAATTGTATTCCCGAGTGGGATGGCCTTCTTTGTCCACTAGGACATTAGTACACTTTTATTCACAAGGCCATGCTCGGCCTATTGCCTTCTTACACCAATAACTTGACTACATGGAGAAGTGTCGATTCTTACAGTCTGCGTTCAAGCCATCATTTGTTGCTCTTTGTTCCATTTGCTCGCACAGAACTGGGAAAAAGTTCCATCTACATGGAATATGTTGCAAAAGACTGGAAATTAACCTTTAAATCCAGGCTGAGAGTCCTTGAGATTGCCTCCTGTTTTTAGTTAACTATTAATTGTGAATTTTTGTGCTTATTGTAACTTTTGCTGCCTCTTGGCCAAGACTCCCTTGTAAAAGGTTTTTAATCTGAATGGGTCTTTCCTGGTAAAGGTTAAATAAAGAAATATACTGTATATCCATTTCAAGTGAGTCTACTGTATATTTTCTTGCGTAGCAGATTAAGAAGAAAGAGGGAAAGTATTTTGGCTACGAGTATTCTGTTCCAAGAAGCATGTGGGTGGCAAGAACCGTGAGCTGCTTCACTGACACGTTTAAAAATAATTTTTGGATGACAAGAAGCGCTTTTTCCTACATCGGTGAGTACCTTTACCCAAGTCTCGGTACAGGCCTTTCAATGACGTATAGGTCGGATTTACGCAACCTGACCGTTCATGCTGCATTAGCAGGGCAGATACTGTATATCGGATTACGAATGAGGCCTGAGTCTCAAATGAAAAAATTGGAATTGTGCTGTTCAGACTGACATGTAAAAAAAAATAAAAAATCAGATACAAGTCATGTATGAGCAAAAAAATCGGAATTGACCTGCAGTGTGAACATGGACTTGAATTTATCTGGATGGATACAGAGAACATTTAACACATCATCTGACCTCCACCTTCTCCAATGCTAATAATGGCCGAGGAATGTTACATCACTTCCTGTTTTTCAAATGTCCCTCTCACACACACACACAGTTTTGGCAGGAACAATATGGAAATTAATCAGAAGATCTAAACAACAATCAAGCAAGCTCAGCTGCTATCCGTTCTGAATGCAAGCTCGATCAAGTCATCTTGTTAGTACTTCCTGTTACTGAAGGAAGTGGAGCAGCTCTACTTCCTGTTGAAGGAAGACATTTGCCTGCCAAACTTAATGGCTGCTTCCATCCCAGTGAGCCAGCGAGGCAAACCATGACTGGCGTGTTGTCATAGAAACTGGAAAAACAGGGAATCCTGTGCTAACCTCACTGTGTCAATTTGTGTGTCTGTGTGTGCGTGCCCTACATGCTCGCTGTTGCTATGGCAACACGGCTGACCAAATTTCACAGTTGCCGTGTGAAACTCCATCCCAACTGCTGACTCTGTGTCTTTCCGTCCCACTCTGAGCATCCACTGACACACCTGGAACGTCGAGGAGCGGCGGGACTGCAGTGCAAAGCTTCCAGCTGCGCAACAAGGTCACGTGACACTCACATTCCGACCCTGACATCTCTGCACCGGGTTCTGAGGCTGACTTGCTCAAGGTGATATATAAAGCAGACAGCAGACAGGAAGTGGATGTGTAGCAGAATAAGGTCTGTCTGTTGAAAAACCGAGAATAAAACAAGAGTCTTCCCTACCTACTAGCAGCAGTCCCATCAAACTTTTCCTGTGAGCGATCTGTGCTGGTCTGATCCCGAGCCGGACCGCTTTAAGGCTTCAGTTTCCTGATCTGGTTCTGGTCCTGGTCCAGTCTGAGGGGCGGCTCGATGTCTTGGAAGAACGAAGCCGTGGTGACGCCTCAGGTGGATGGCGGCAGCGAGACCTTCAGAGGGAATTGTGAGAGCTGCCCGGCCCATCCTGTGGTGAGAAGGAAGAGCGAGAGGAAGATCGGGGGAGTTGGTTGGGCGGGGGTCAGGATGTAAAGGGGGGGTGGGAGAAAACAAAAGCATTAGGGATCTGGAGACAACATCTTATCAGCTAAGTCTACTTATTGTCTTGCATGTCCAGGAAGTGGCTACTACTCGTTCTCAGCTCCTGTTAGCCTTTCGCTACACCTCGCGACGCCGCCAGGTCTTGTCACTGGAACGGCAGCTTGTTGCCATGGCGACGCAGACGGCAGGACGACGCATCGGAATCGAAAGGATCAGAAAAACTTCCTGTGACTCACACTTCCTGTTTCCTGTGTGTGTGGGCAACGGAGCGGATGTGAGGAAGGAAAAGGTGAGAAGCTGGACTACTCTGATAACACACACACACACACACACACACACCACTGCTTTTCTTCCAGTGACGTTCAAGGGGTCAAACGTGGAAAGTTGAACATGAAAAAGTCTGAACGCATCGCATGTGTCCTGGAAATGTAACTCCCTTTGCCCATTTCCATGGCAACCAATGGATGGCAGGAGCTGATAAAACCCACTGTTCTTTCACACACACACACACACACACACACACACACACCATCTCGTCAAGTTTCTCACATCGCTCCTAGCTGAAACATGGAGGCGGAGCTTCTTCTTCTCCTGGCATGAAATAGTGTGGACAAGAGACACAAATCCACAGAAAACACTTGTCTCCAGTCCTCATCGTGTCTCGTCATCAGGGGACGTTACCATGGCAACCAGGTCTTGTGCCAAGAAGAGAGGATACACTTCCCGTTCTTTTCTATGCTGAGCAGATCACCTCTTAGATAGATGCTGCGAGACCACGGCCTACACACTCAGCGGTGCACTTATGTAACACACACTCTCTCACACTCACTCAGGGGACGCTGGAGGGGAAAAAAAAGAGTCTAAAAAGTAGAAAAGAAGAGGTGGGAAGGAGAGGAAATAAGAAGAGTGAAGGTGAAGGAAGGAGGCAGAGAAAGGAAGCATATGAGGGAGGAGGAGGTGAAAGGAGCGGTGAGGAAGGAAGAAAGAAGGAGTGAAGGATTGGAGGCGATGCAGAAAAAAGTTCAATCAAGGAAGCTGGCGAAAGCGTGCAGAGAAGACTCCCAACCAGCAGGAGGCAGCATCTTTTGTCACTAAGGAGTGACAAATTAAAACTCTTGAGACCAGAAATCAAAGGTCGGGTTTCGTAGGAAGCGTGGCGTGGGGTGGCGTGGTCCAGGAGAAACGTCTTGCCTTTATAAATGTCGTCCTTAAAGACATTTATTTAAGTGATCAAGGAATATGTGCAAGCCACACCCACTCATTTGTGACGGGTGGAACTTGTTGACGCAAAGCCAAGGAAAGGAGCTGAAGAAAAAAGGCAGGAAGGCTAAAAAGGAAGGAAAGTGTGTGAAGGTCAAAAAAGTTGCGCACACACACGCACGCGCGCACACACACGCACACAGTGTCAATGGAGGTGTGTGTGCAGAGACTCACCCAACAGATGAGCGACTTGTTCTCCATCATGATGGACTGATCCAGCAGGGAGGAAGAGGAGGATGCTGATGAGGAGCGAGGAAGAAGCAGGACAAGTGGAAGGCTGCTGGCTTCAGCCCACGCACGCACTGCTGTGTGTGTGTGTGTGTGTGCACGTGAGCATGCGCACGCTCTCTCCCACTCCAGTGCGTGGGTTAGAACACACACCTCTCTCTCGCTCGCTGGCTTCCACAGCGAGCAAGTCGGGGTGATCGGCGTGGGTGTGGAGGAGCGGCCCCGTCGCCATGGCAACGATGCAATTGAACAGGAAGCGAGGGAGGGAGCTGTCACATCACCTTCACTGTCCAATCCCCGTCAGCCTGCTGCATGATGGGAAATCAAATAATTTAGTCCATCTTCTTCGATGGTACGGTTCTGAGGAGAACCTCGGGCATGGAGCAGTTACTAACTGGTTGCCCGCAACCATCCAAGGTGTCTACTCTTTGCACTTCCTCCTGGCTCCCTGTGGCTCCGCCCACACGCACAGGTAGAAGGCCTCGGAGAGGAGAGAGAAGTCACGTGATTAAAAGCGGCGTCAAAATTAACTCACATGAACTTGCAGTGTAACAGCGCCCTCTGCTGGACATTTTTAGCGGTCAGGTCGGCATGCTGATGAAGCTTCCATCTTTTTCAACAGTTACTATGACAACCGCCCCCCTGCAGGTGCGCCTCAGTGCCTAAAAATAATTAAAATAATAAAATAAATTAATAAAAACGACTAATTGATTCACTATTTAATATTGGCCATTCAAACACAAACCATCTTTTGATTGTACACAGTTGATTTATTTAGTACAAAAAAAAAAAGATTACACATGTTTGTTATCAGTGGTCTGTGCTGGTGTGTTTGTTTTACGTCCCAGTGCGTCCCTCCAGTAGCAGGTCCACGTAGGCACCTGTCACCAGACTCTCTTTGGCCACGCCCAACTGTTCCATCAGACCCTCCGCCACCTGTTAGCACACATGACACCGCACCTTTGACGCGGAACGCCACTGGTCAAAGGATGATGAAAACAAACGCACCTGCTGTCCGTCCTCCAGCGTCTGGTCTGGACGCATCACCACCTGAAGACACTACAGGTCAAACAAACTGGAAAATCAACATCGGAGCTTATTTTCTAGTACGGCTGAGACCTCCAACTCCATGTAGTGTCCAAGTCCCTCCACCACGTCCAGATGGACTCGCGTTTGGCCAATTAGGAAGAGACGCCGCTGTTTCCGCACTTCACCTTTGAACCCGAGAGCGTCTGACAGCACAGCCTGAGGGCACACAGTAATAATGTGGACGCACGCATACTGACACACACAGGAAAGCGTGTGTACCTTAAGGTTGGGGGGGTCCGACGTAGGACTGATGGAGTAGCGAGACAATTTGGGGCCATCAGTGTCAGGACGCTCGTAGAAGATCAGCTGACCCGAGCCGTTCTAAAGAGAAAAACAAACACTGACGTCTACCAATTGGATGTCCTTCCTCGTGTCGGACGCACCATGAAGTCCCTCAGTTTGAGTCGTCCTCGGGAGCAGCTGAAGAAGGTGTCGTGCTGCCTGATGACGCTGCCTTCTGATTGGCTGAGCTCGGACGCCATCTTGGCGAAATGCAGAGGGTCACTGACCTTGGCCTTGATCTCCACATTGGATGGCATGGTGCTACGGAACATTAGGATACAAATAACGCCACAGTTTCTGTCTCCATACCAGTACACCATTAAAACATGACAGTGGATAACCAATGTTTACAAACTGTGCCAGAGTGCTAGTTAGCTTATCTGCTAACAGCGTCATGGTAGCCACTCCTGTCAAAGCATCTTAAATCAACAAGTACTCAGCTAAAGTGACGACGCCAGGGGTGAACTTACTCGCAAATAAAAGTACCGAATTCCAAACGTTGTCCTTTTGCGGCTTGCTAGCAAGTTCCCTAGCTTGTCTGCCGAGTTTCCCGCGGAAAGTCTATGTGTCCGAGAGCAGCCACGAACCCTCGTGGAGGCGTACGGGGGCCAGCAAACTGACCCTGGATCAGCGGTTGCCGCCGACGACGCACAACCAGGAAGTGTGTCACGGCTAGTTCCTGTGGGGTTGGGCCATACTGAAATTCTTCATCCGATACCAAGTCGGGTCAATTCAATATTGCCGATACCGATACCAATTTAATAAATAAAATATTTATTTTGAGGAAAAAGTGTCCCCGAGTTTAAAAATGACAGCATTTAAACACAGCAACATCAACAATGTAACAATATGACAATTTTTTAAAGAGACAACTAAATAGTATGTACTTAAATGGATTTGATACAGATACTCCTCTTGGTGATTGATAAACCATAGAATAACGCTATGGATTCCAAGAGTGCCAAAATGAAAAGGAACTAGATGTGGAAATATACAGAAAATCAACCATTTAAAAAAATATTTAAATGTAGTCTTTTTTTCCCATTTTGTCATTGCTTTTTCTGTATTGTCTTTGTGTTTTTCCCATTTTGTCTTTTCTTTTTCTGTATTGTCCGTTTTTTTCCCATTTTGTCTCTGCTTTTTTTGTGTTGTTTTTTTTTTCCATTTTGTCTCTGCTTTTTCTCTATTGTCTTTGTGTTTTTTCCATTTTGTCTTTGGATTTTCTGTATTGTCTTTGTGTTTTTTCCATTTTGTCTTTGCTTTTTCTGTATTGTCTTTGTGTTTTTCCATTTTGTCTTTGCTTTTTCTGTATTGTCTGTTTTTTCCCCATTTTGTCTCTGCTTTTTCTTTATTGTCTTTGTGTTTTTTCCCATTTTGTCTCTGCTTTTTTTGTGTTGTTTTTTTTTCCATTTTGTCTCTGCTTTTTCTCTATTGTCTTTGTGTTTTTCCCATTTTGTCTTTGCATTTTCTCTATTGTCTTTGTGTTTTTCCCATGTTGTCTTTGCTATTTCTGTATTGTTTTTTTCTATTTTGTCTCTGCTTTTTCTGTATAGTCTTTGCTTTTTCCATGTTGTCCTTGCTTTTTCTGTATATTCGTTGTGTTTTTTCCATTTGTCCTTGCTTTTTCTGTATATTAGTTGTGTTTTTTCCATTTTGTCTTTGCTTTTTCTGTATTGTCTTTGTATTTTTCATTTTGCCTTTGCTTTTTCTATACTGTGTTTGGTTTTTTTCCATTTTGCTTTTGCTCTTTCTGTGTCTGTTTTTTTCCATTTTGTCTTTGCTTTTTCTGTATTGTCAGTTTTTTTCCCATTTTGTGTTGATTTTCCTGGATACGACGACCTCTTTGGCCTTTGTTTTTTGTTGCCAGCTTGAGCCATCTGGTAAATGTAATGAGAAAAAAGTCAATACAGAAAAAGCCATGACAAAACGGCACAAGCAAAGATGCGGTTCTGTGTTTATTTCATAAGAAAGATAAAAAGCAAGCAACATTTGATTGTCTTTATTGAAGACAAATCAGACTTTAACTTTCAGCTGGATGGCGAGCTGCCGCAAAACCAACGCGGTCCTGTCCTCTGTCAAAGACGCTGTAGTACTCGCTTAGAAATACATCCCCCAGAATCCACAGGGGGCCTTGTGCCGACACGATGTCCACTGCCTGGAAGCCGCTGAAGCACAGCTCTCTGTCAGCCAGCATCTCCTGAGGGTCACATGTTTGGTCACCTGACTGGTCACGGGGGGCGTGACACGAGACAAAAACCGTGCTGACCTTCCTCACGTAGCGCTCCGCCGTCAGCGTGTACTCCATCCCGCCCAAGATGAAAGTGATGTGCGGCAAACTGGACACCCTGGCGCAGATGATGAGGAACTGCCAGCGCACAGAGTAAGTCAGTCATGTGACCTGACGCCAGGACAACGTCACTCCTAGACCACTCACCTCGCCGATGTGCGTGGGCGTGGCTCCAATCATCTGCTGCAGAAGGAGTATGTCATTGGTTGGCCCGGCAATGAGGGAGGTCCCCGTGTCCACGATGGCCTGGCAGCCGCGAGGACAGAAGGAGCTAACGCCTTGGACCTCCACTCTGGAACACGCCCACACAGCATGTCAGTACACTGACCTTTAGACAGCAACAGGAGGCACCCACCTGTCCATCTTAATCTGCCAGTAGCCTTTGGCTGTGACAGGAAGCCATGTGATGGGTCCGTTGTACAAGGCCTCGTCAACGCCGCCTAACACAAGTTCACCGTCCACCCCGCCGCCACCTGACTTCCTGCAAGCCACAAACTCGTCAAAGCCCATTTTTTACTTACTGAGAAGTTGTCTGGTGAGGTTGTCCCACCTGCTCAGGTAGAAGGAGAAGATGGGCGCCTCCACACCCTTCTGAGCTATCATGCTGTCAAAAACGGGGTTTCCCAGGATCTCCGCCAGGGGTGGGTAGGCCATCCCCAGAACGCCATCAAACCTGGCCAGGACAAAGGTGGCACCTGGCTCGTAGACGGACTCGCCAAACTCCTGGCCGAGGACGGTCACGCCCCCCACCTGTAGAAGACCCATGAGAATAGAACAGCCCAGACTAGAACAGACTAGACTTGACCTTCAGCGTGTCTCTGGCCATGACTCCCAGCAGGTGTCCTGATCCGTAATGGATGCCAAACGTTCGCCCATCATGGTGAAATGAAGTCGACTCAAACGCTCGGAATCGTTTGTGCATTGCTGTATGTATACACACACACACACATGCACACACACACACGTCAATGGCCTCTTATCATGAGATGAGGTCAAGCTGCTCTGACCTTCTCCTCAGTGGTAAAGACGTGGAGGTCAAACTGTGTGTGTGTGTGTGCGGTACCGCAGGCTTGGCTGACACAGTAGGACGATGGCACCCACAGGTCAGCTGAACCGGTGTCAAAAATCACAGAGAAGTTCTGCTCCGGGGTCCCGAGGCTGATTTCACCGTAGTACTGGGCCTGACACACACACACACACACACACTTTATGAAACACTGTCGTTCAGCCACCATACGTGACTTGATTGTCATTGCTCATCATCTCCTTCTGGGGGCTGAGTGAAGAAGACAGACATAATCGAGGAGAGGCCACCTACGTCCATGAAGTTGTAGAGCTTCTCGCTGGAACGTCCAAGGCGCAGCGATGGTGTCCCGGCAGGGAAGCAGTGAGCGTAGCGGCGGCTGAAGGCGTCGGGGTGGTGATCCCGCATGAAGTCCTGCAGATGACCATTGGCTCGCAGCTGCGAACGAATGGAAGGCGCCCGCCTCAGTGGAACCCTGGAGGGACCCCCGCCCCGCCAAACATCTTCAACACCCGCGTGGGTCTCTGAACACATCACTATATGTGCCTTTCTTACCTGAGCAGGGTCCAGCTGGTGCACGTGCACAACAGAAGCAGCAGCAGCAGCCTGATCATATCCGCCTCAGTCGCTCCACTACAGACTGACCGCCAGTGGATGCGCATGAGCTTATCAGACACCACGTGCACGCAGGCTGCACCCAGCAGGGATCAATACATGCACGAGCATGCGTTAGTAGAGTGAGAATGATTTGTTGTCAATATTGGTTAAATAATAAGTAACGATTTGATCCAGCTCCTCCCTGAGTCACCACCTTATTGTGGTGGAGGTGTTTGCATGTGCTAATGATCCTAGGAGCTAAGTTGTTGGGGGCTGTCAGGCCCCTGGTAGGGTCACCCATGACAAACAGGTCCTAGCGGAGGGACCATGAGCTCCTCCCATGAGCTCACCACTCGTGGGAGAGGCCAAAGGGGTCGGGTGCAAAGAGAGCTGGGTGGCGGGCGGAGGCAGAGGCCTTGGCGGTCCGATCCTCGGCTACAGGAGCTAGTTGTCGGTATGTGGAATATCACCTCTCTGGCGGGAGGGAGCCTGAGCTGGTGCGTGAGGTGGAGAAATTCTGGCTAGTTGGACTCACCTCAATGCACAGCAAGGCTCTGGAACCAGTCCTCTTGAGATGGGCTGGACTTCATTCCACTCTGGTGTTGCCGGCAATGAGAGGCGACGGGCAGGGATGGCAATTCCTGTTGTCCCCCGGCTCCAAGCCTGCACGTTGGAGTTTAACCCGGTAAACAAGAGGATAGTTTCCCTACGCCCTCAGGTGGGGGGACGGGTCCTGACTGTTGTTTGCGCTTATGCACCAAACAGCAGTTCAGAATACCCGCTCTTTTTGGAGTCCTTAGAGGAAGTACTAGAGAGTGCTCCCTTGCGGAATGATTCCCTTGTTCTGCTGGGTGACTTCAACACTCATGTTGGCAACGACAGTGAGACTTGGAGAGGTGTGATTGGGAGGAACAGCCCCCCTGATCTTAACCCGAGCGGTCTTGTTATTGGACTTCTGTGGTCGTCACGGATTGTCTATAACGAACACCATTTTCAAGCGTAAGGGTGTCCACATGTGCACTTGACAACAGAACAGCCTAGGCCGCAGTGCGATGATTGACTTTGCGGTTGTGTCGTTAGACTTGCGACCACATGTTTTGGACACTCAGGAGAGAAGGGCGGAGCTGTCAACTCATCACCATCTGGTGGTGAGTTGGTTCCGATGGTGGGGGAGGATGCTGGTCAGACCCAAACGCGTTGTGAGGGTCTGCTGGGAACATCTGGCAGAGTCCCTGTCAGAATGAGTTTCAACTCCAACCTCCAGAAGAGCTTTGACCATGTTCCGAGGGAGGCAGTGGACATTGAATCAGAGTGGGCGATGTTTCGTGCCTCCATTGTCGATGTATGGTGGCATGGTGTGCTGCTGAAGTCGACTCGAGATGATGTGGACCGGTGGAGGGAATACTTTGAAGACATCCTCAATCCCACTGACACGCCTTCCAACATGGAAAGCAGTGCCTGGGACTCCCATGGGTTCGCCCATCTCTGGGGCTGAGGTTACCAAGGTGGTAAAAAGCTCCTTGGTGGCAAGGCCCCGGGGGTGGGTGGATGACATCCGCCCAGAGTTCCTTAACGCCCTGGATGCTGTGGGAGTGTCTTGGTTGAGACAACTCTGCAGCATTGTGTGGACGTCGGGGTCGGTGCCACTGGACTGGCATACCAGGGTAGTGGTCCCGCTTTTCAAGCAGCGGGACTAGAGGGAGGGTGTGTTTTAACTATTATGAAATCACACTCCTCAGCCTTCCCGGTAAGGTCTATTCAGGGGTTCTGGAGAGGAGGATCCGCCGGATAGTCGAATCTCGGATTCAGGAGGAGCAGTGGGGTTTTCGTCCGGGTCGTGGAACTGTGGACCAACTCGATACTATCGGCAGGGTCCTTGAGGGTGCACGGGAGTTTGCCAAACCAGTCTACATGTGTTTTGTGGACGTGGAGAAGTCATTCGACCGTGTTCCTCGGGGAATACCGTGGGGAGTGCTACGGGAATATGGGGTATCGGACCACCTAATCCAAGCGGTTCGTTCCCTGTATGATGATGTTCCTGTTCCCTGCAAAGTTTGGTTTGCATTGCCGGCAATAAGTCGGACCCGTTTCCATTGAGGGTTGGACTCCGCCAGGGCTTTCCTTTGTCACCGATTCTGTTCACTACCTTCATGGACAGAATTTCTAGGTGCAGGCAGGGCGTTGAGGAGTTTCAGTTTGGTGGCCGCAGGATTCGATCTCTGCTTTTTGCAGATGATGTGGTCCTGTTGGCGTCACCGAGCCGTGACTTTTCAACTCCCACTGGATCGGTTCGCAGCGGAGTGTGAAGCGGCTGGGATGAGAATCAGCACCTCCAAGTCCGAGTCCATGGTTCTCACCCGGGAAAGGGTGGAGTGACATCTCCGGGTCGGGGATGAGGTTCTGCCTCAAGAGGAGGAGTTTAAGTACCTCTGGGTCTTCTTCGCGAGTGATGGAAGGATGGAACGCGAGATGGACTGGCGGATTGGTGCAGCGTCTGCAGTGATGCGGACTCTGCACTGGTCTGTCGTGGTGAAAAGAGAGCTGAGCCGAAAGGCAAAGCTCTGAATTTACCAGTCGATCTACGTTCATACCCTCACCTATGGTCATAAGCTTTGGGTAGTGACCGAAAGGACAAGATCGCTGGTACAAGCGGCCAAAATGAGTTTTCTCCGCAGGGTGGCTGGGCTCTCCCTTAGAGATAAGGTGAGAAGCACTGTCATCCGGGAGAGACTCGTAGTACAACCGCTGTTCCTCCGCATTGAAAGAAGCAAAATAAGGTGGCTCGGGCATCTGGTTAGGATGCCTCCCAGACGCCTCCCTGGGGAGGTGTTCAGGGCACGTCCGAGCGGTAGGAGGCCTCGGACATCTGGGCTTCCCTGCTTGGGTTGCTGCCCCCCCGACCTGACCTCGGATAAGCAGAAGAAAATGGATGGATGGATTTGATCTAGTGATGTCATACTAAAGACGTTGAAGACAAAAAAACATCTAACAGAAAAGTTTTATTTATTTCTGTGAACACAACAAAACATCCAAATTGTTGCAAGCGATGCTAAGTGGCTAACAGCTAGCACTTCTTCCACAGAAGACGTGAACTACACAGTGGCGATAAATAAAGACCATGTCATCCATCTTCATCCTGCTCTTCCTTAACAAGGATGGTGGTCTGGAACTCTCTTCCTGCAAACATCGACAAAAGGTCAGAGGTCCCCGGCCGTGTAAGCGGCGATTCTTAAGGCGTGCGTGTGACCGACCTCGGAGCAGCTTTGATGATGTTGTCCACTCTCAGGATCATTTCGGCGGCCTCCGAGGCGCTCAGCAGCACCTGACGTTTCACCTGGAAGGACTCGGTGATGCCCAGCTGCGCCATGTCACCCACGGTGCCCTCCGACATGTCTGCCGGTCACACGCCGGTTATACTCTGTGCGCGTCAAAAAAGTGACAGGAGAGACGGTGACACGTGGACTCACTCAAGCCGAAGGTAATCTTGTTCTCCTGGTGTGCCGCGCGCAGTTGAGCCACCAGGTCGGCGCTGTCGTAGCCGGCGTTGTCAGCAATGATGGTGGGAAGCTGAGGAGGAAGCCGAAGGTCAGCTGATGGTTAAAGAGATAACGATGATGTATTTCTTTACCATCATCAGGGCCTTGGCGAAGGACTCCATGGCGACCGCCTCCTTCCCTGGCGTCTTATTGGCCAAATCGCTCACCACCTTGGCCATCAGCATCTCAGAACAGCCTGACAAGACAGCAGCTTGGCGTCAGAGGCCACGTGTCTACGCTACACTGCCTGAAGGGGGCGCTGGTACCTCCGCCGTAGACGGTGCGCGGCTCCTTGACGGTCTGGGCCAACACGCACAAGGCATCGTGCAGCGAACGCTCCGCCTCGTCCAGAATCTGCTGGGTCGCTCCTCGCAGAACGATGGTGCAGGCCTCACCTGGGAGGTCAGAAGTCAGCCGAGCACATTGACGTCCGTGTGACTGCGTGCGTGTGAGCGTTCACGTGCGTACCCATGGCCACGCCCGAGAAGTGGATGAGCGTGTCCTCGCCGATCATCACTTCCTCAATGAGCTTGCAGTGACCCAGCTTCACCAAGTCCGGATGCTCAAAGGTCGACGTGATCTCGCCGCCTGCGGACACACACACACATTTAGGCCCACACACACACACACACGCACACAGACACACACAGACACACACACACACACCGAGAGAGTTCACGTACCCGTGACCAGGGCCAGGCGCTCCACGCCGGCGAAGTCGGCGTGTTCGATGGCCATGACGCCAGCCTGAGCGAAGAGCTGCTCGGGGTAGTTGTAGATGAGCTGCCTGGCACCACAGAAGAAGAGCGACAACGTGATGGCATGCCGGAGGGTGTGGCCACAGGACAACAGCCGGTACACGTCACCTGTTGATGAAGCAGTTGATGCCGTGTTTGAGGATGCGCTCCACCTTCTCCTTCATCTTCTCCTTCTCAGCTAGCTCGATCTCAGCCACCTTTGCTGTCGAGTCCACGCGAACCCTCGAGCCGAAGATCTGCGGCACAAACATCACTAAAGTCTAGAAGAAAAGGTCGGAAGGGGCGGTGCTTCCTCACCTTGATCTTGTCTGTGTCCATGCCTGTGTTGGCAATGAGGATGTTGGCGTTCTCCAGCCTCTTGGGTTGGTTCACGCCGATCTTTTTGTCCAGCAGGAAACCTGGGGAAGGACACATAAGGTCACATGACTGCACAGCAGCCAAGGGGAGGGCCCAGGCGTAGGCCATCACAGCGGGCCCACCTTCGTCCAGGTAGGAGTCGGTGAGGCTGCCGCCGAGCTTCTTGATGACGTGGATGGCCTCCAGGTTGCCCGAACCTTTCAGCCTCATGACGGCGTTCACGGCCAGCTGGGAGAAGTGGTCCTTGTGGTGAGTCAGCAGTTTGGACGACAAAGTGGTGCGTGCGATGTTCAGGAGGTCCTCCTGGAAACGGGCTGGGTTGTTGCTATGAAGATGAGGAGGGGGTATCAACATATGTTAAGGCGGTCAAATGATTACACGTTTTAATGCGATTAATGAGATTAATTTTAAAACAGATTAATCGTGATGATCATTATTTGCAACTGTCTGAAATATGCCAATTTTTACTTCAATTAGGAAGTTCAAAACAGCCAATCAATTGCCTCCATCTATCTCTGTTTTCTGCATCCTCTTCTTTGGTGCCAACTACTTTCATGTCCTCTTTTGCTACATCCATAAACCTCCGCTTTGGTCTTCTTCTAAGCCTCCTGCCTGGCAGTTCAAAACTCAGCATTCTTCTACCAACATATTCACTATCTTTCCTCCGGACATGTCCCAACCATCTCCGTCTAGCCTCTCTGACTTTATGTCCAAAACCTCTAACATGTGCTGTCCCTCTGATGTACTCATTCCTGATCCTGTCCATCCTGGTCACCCCCAAAGAGAACCTCACCATCAAAGACTCCATGTAACTTCATGAATTTGCATCTTGACTTTTTTCCCCAAGCATACTTAAAGGCAGCAAATGATACTCTACGCATTAAGAGTTCCAAAGTGACTGATAAGAATATCAACTTATGTTTTTTTTAATTTTTACATCTGACTGGATGTTGTGAACCCCCAACTCTTGCACACTTGAAAAAACAAACCACACAATAAAACATCTTATATATTATTAAATATATAACGACACTATATTGACAACATCATTTGTTGTCTTATTCCAACAGCAACAAAAAAAAAACATTATTTAAGCCTACCTCTGTGCATTTACACGCAACAGTAACATTCGCAAACAAGGAGAAAGTGAAAGAAAGAATAGAAAATATGTTGTCTGTGCAGCGTCGGAGAAAGTCATGCGCATTAAGTCTTGATCTGCATCACATTCAGGGACCGCCAAATTCATCACTTCTAATGTGTCATCAAACTTATTTGTTGGTCGAACACCCACAGAACAAAGTACTTCATGCTGTTCAAATGAGGCGTTCCAGCCCATTAGGTAAATCTCAGTGTTTGGTGCTAATGTAGTCAGGCCGTTTTTAATTTTTATTTATGTATACCCTATAGCAACCTGCGTACCCCACTTTGGGAACCTTTAGGCCGCACATAAATAAGATGTTGTGATGTTTGGAGTGTCCCTAAATGCATCGCGGAAGTGTCCTTCCTGAGACTGGAGGCGTGTTTGTGAGTTGGAGATACATATATGGAGTTGATATTGCACTTGTGTTGATGGGTTCAGATCAGAATAAAGCGACTGAAGAGCTTCTGACTGTGAGGAGCTACAGAGAGGCGTGGCTTGTCGTGATTCGTAAGTGTTAATTACAGTAGTAATGATGTAATGATAATTAAATAAATTAGTTACTGCTATTTTTGACAGCCCTACTTTACATGCTTATGTTGAAGAGCCAAGAAGAACAGGGCACCTGTGATCCACAGCCGCCTCCCTAAGAGCCTCACGGGCCGTCTGCGTGGACTTCCTCCAGCCCGAGATGATGGTCTGTGGGTGGATCTTCTTGGCAATCAGAAGCTCCGCCTCCTATCACCATGAACGCAAAGATGGTCACGTGCCCTCATCTTCTACATAAACAGGAAGTGTGACTTAGCAGCTTTTTACCCGAAGAAGCTCAGCTGCCAGAACGGTGACAGATGTGGTTCCATCGCCGACTTCGTCATCCTGGACCTTGGACATGTCTATAAACGCACGTTATATCCCCTGCCACGCCCACCACAGGGTCGACACCAAGTGTTTTCACTCACCAACCAAAACTTTAGCGGCCGGGTTGTCGACACTGATGGCCTTCAGGATGGTGGCGCCGTCATTTGTCACCGTCACTATGGCGCCTTTCCCGCCTCCCAGCAGAATTTTATCCTGGTGATGACAACGCAGTCACAGTCACACAAGGTCTACGCCACCTCATGAAGGACGACGGTAGACTTAAATGCCTCACCATGCCCTTGGGTCCTAGAGTGCTCTTCACCAGATCCCCGATGGCGATGGCGCCCACGAAGGACGACTGCGGGTACAACAAACGAGTTGGCTTTGCAAACAGTACCAGTTTGGATAAAGAGTCGGCGGGAGATACACACAAGACGAGCAGTTTCAGCTTTCTCCTCGTCAGCTCCATGCTTGAAGATGTTAACAGGGGCCATGGATAGGGATGCCTGCAGAGACAGCATCAATGTCAAGTGTGATGTGCGTTTAATATGCTTTTTATGGTGTTTGTGGGATGGTACCAATAATACATTTTTTTTGCAAATCGGGATAACTGTATATGCTACTGTCCTAGTTAAATTAATTAATAAAATTACGATGATATGCGTTTCGAATCGTGAAAAATAACTAAAATCAATAAAAATGCGTCCTATAACTTTGGAAAGCAATAAATCCGAGCTGCGGTGAACGCAGCACCATTCATCCTGGAATGCACTAGAAGCTTTGCCACCAAATCCGAAACAACTAAATGGGATATGGCAAGACGGCATGAAAACCGGTAGTCAGCACAACGACGATCCGTTCGTGCTGTCGGCGCGTTTAAGTGATTCTACTCCGTCATGTTCTTGCCGGGTTTGCTTGACAGCCACAAAGGCAGAGTAACGAGCTAAGCTAGCATGCTAACCAGCGGCGATGAGACCACACCAAACAAACGACGCAAAAAAACGCTAAAAAAAATATATTAACTCTTAGACGTTTTATTACGTCACATTATAGTTAAGGATGCTTCAAACCAGCCCTGAAGCTATCAAATAAGCGGCTTGATCCCACATAACGCCCATGTGCTCGCCGGTTAGCCCCGCTAGCTAACGGGGCGCTGGAACAAGCAGGAAAAAGACGCAAACATAATGGAATCTCCCAAAAGGAGGGTCTGAATGTTTGTCAGTAAGATGAACGGGAAGCTCCGAATTGACTCTAATCACATTTGTGAGATTACGCCGCCAACAAACAAGTCAGAAACTCACCATGATGGTGCTCGGTTGTGGCTACGCACAGCAGAAGGGCTGGACAACGGAGTGACGCAATGACGTAGGTAGTGATGTGTCGTTCCCTAACGACTCGGCTCTTTGAAATAAAGTACAGGAGCCAATTCGCGTCAACGGGAGCCGATTAGTTGTTTTCGAGTCATTAGCTTTTAAATTGTGACACAATAGGGGCAGGAGTTAAACACGCAGTGCACGGAGGAGGAGTTTTACACAGTTATCTGAAAGCTGCTTGTTCTTTTTGTTTTGCGCTTTGTAATTTATGTTTTGTCGTGTGGTGTTTGATTGTAAATACAGTAGTTAAACATTTGCATGCAGAGATGTAGATGTGTTTATAGAGACGTTTTTTTTAACAATAGTATATTTTTTGTAGCTGTTCAGACGATTTAAATAAACCAATTTAAATGATAAACATTTGATATCATGTATTTTTGTTCACTATAACACAATACACATAATTTGATGATAAATTAATTTAGGACAACAACAACATCTGAGGAGCTACTTGGAAGCCGAAAGAGCCGGATCCTTTTAGTGAACAGAGACAAAACAACCAGCTCTCCTAAAGGAGCAGAAATTTCCATCACTATAAGACAGTAACAGTCCAGAGCAATGGAGAGTAAGGAAAAGAGGTGAAGAAGTGTGTGCAGTCAGGCTGGAATGGGTGGAGAAAAGTGTCAGGTGTGATGTGTGATAGAAGAGTTTCAGCTAAAATGAAAAGAAAGGTGTACAAAACTGTAGTGAGACCAGCCATGTTGTTTGGTTTAGAGACAGTGCTGCTGAGGAAAAGACAGGAGGCAGAGCTGGAGGTAGCAGAGATGAAGATGCTGAGGTTCTCTTTGGGTGTGACCAGGATGGACAGGATCAGGAAGGAGCAGATCAGAGGGGCAGCACATGATAGATTTTGAAGATAAACTCAAAGAGGCCAGACTGAGATGGTTGGGACATGTCCAGAAGAGAGATAGTGAATATATTGGTAGAAGGATGCTGAGTTTTGAATTGCCAGGCAGAAGGCCTAGAGGAAGACCAAAGCGGAGGTTTATCGATGTAGTGAAAGAGGACATGAAGGTAGTTTGCACGAGAGAAGAGGATACAGAACACAGGCTTAGATGAAGGCAATTGATTTGCTGTCGCGACCCCTGAAGGGATAAACTGAAAGGAAAAAAAGAGGAGATAAGACAGTGACGCACTTACGTAAAATGCGTACATGTATCTGGCCTTATTACTGGACTTCCTTTGTTATTTTGAGACATCACATCACTTTCTATTGTGAAAACACATTTTATTATGACATAACATCTTATTACATTATTATAAATGTCATCTTATGCCATTTGATAATTTAGAAACTATTACATCAAGGAGGGCCTTTTCCGCCCGTCTTCTTTAGCCCCCGCCTATGGCCTCCGTGACTGGCTGACTGGACAGGCAGGCAGTAGATGTGCATGGGGAACTTCCTGAAGTAACTGCTGACCCAGGGTCTGTAACAGCGTCAACACAAACACGGCAATGACTCTCTCACGTGACATCAGGTGCCGAGGTGTGCGTTTTGTACCTGGTGACACACTGGCTAAGACTGAGGAAGCAGAGGTTCTTCCGCATCTGTCGGTTCTCTTCTCTCTGCATGAAGTCGGCTTCTCGCTTTTGTTGGACGTCAAGACGCAGAGACTCTCTCAGCCGCTCCTCGATGGACCCCAGCTGACGAAAGACAGTCACATGACCTGTGTTGTCATTGTATGTCATCAGGCAGCGTTGGCCTCCCCGAGGCGATGCGTGAGAGTGACCTCCTCCAGCAGAGTCCTGTGGGCCTCCACCTCCCTGTTCATCTCCTTTGGATGACTCAAAGACATCCTCCCGGCCTCCTTGCTCCTGACTCACGCCTTCTGGGGACGGCGGGAAAGACCTGACAGAATTTGATGAGATGACGTGTGATTATGTGAAGAAGCAGCTAAGCATGACCTGGGCCTAAGAAAACATGAAGTGTCATGAACGCCAACACACACGTCCATGTTTACAGTGGCCTCTAATCACTGCAACACACACAAACACACTTTTATAAGAGTAAAAAAAAAAAATGTAACAAAAAAAAAGAAATCTAAAGTAAAAAAAAATCAACAAAAAAATCAGAGAGATGGTGAGCTCCCATCATGCTTTGCAGCGCACACACACAGCATCAAGTGTCACTTAATGACATGTTCTCAGGGGAGCTGAGGAGATACCGTTTCCTCCAACGATAGTTTCCATGGTGACACACATACACACACACTTTGAACATCTACTTGTAAAAATAACGTAAATAAAGGAGGACAGTTACAGCCAATCAGGACTGCTCTTATTAATCTGTGCCAGCACACAAACATGTGGACCACTTGATGAAAATCTTAGCACTTCTCAATTGCACATCAATCATACATGTGTATTGTAAATGAAAGCTAAAATGTACCCTGTCACATGAATAGCTACATTTAAATTGAAATTAAAAGCAAAAAATGCTGGAGAAGCTCACCTTGTGTGGGGTGTCTTGTGTGTCAGCCGTGAATGAGTTGGGTGTTAGTGAGCACTTCAATGACCCCTCTGTGCTCCACTTCACTTTTATTTATTACAATTTGTTTTTTTTTGTTTTGTTTTACAGAATGAGCAGGCTGGCATGGAAACGACACCCTGACCACTTCCCTTATTGACATTATTGGCCAAAATGTGCATATTTCTCCACAATAATAAAATCATAATTATTATTATGAATTAAAAATTTAAGTTTGTGTATACAATGAAGAGCGATTTTTATCATTACATTCACTTTGGCCAAATCAATACATGCGAATCAAACAGAACAAAATGATTCGCTGCGGCGAGCCCTGATGGGATAAGCCGAAAGAAAAAGACTGAAAGCGGCGCCCTGTAATTAGAATTTAATCCAGTAGGTGGCGGTGTGCACGCGAAGCCGGCTTGTGTTGCGGAAGTAAAAGAAGAAACGAACATGCGCAGTGCGGACCACCAGAGAGCGCGAGCTGCTAACTGCCAGTGCAGTATTAGCAAACAGTGTTGTGGTGCATTTGTTTTCATAATATTCTCTGTTAATATTCGAACCATACAAGTCGACGAATCTTATAAAAGTCACGGCCGGACAGCAAAAAGTAATGTTGACCATATTTAAAGTCGTGTAAGTGTTAAGCAAAAAGTCGTAATGATTATCATGAATGTGTGTGTGTGTGTGTGTGTGTGTCAGTGTTCAGGTGTGTGTTAGCTGGTGTCCGTGGAAGTTTCCTCACATGTGCTCAGGTCCACAAGACGTTCTCAGAGGGTCCAGTCAGGATCCACTGTGCTCTACTGGCTCAGACTAGGGTCTTATCTCAAGGTCAGAGGTCGTCAGCCCAGGTCAAGCTAAGGACCCGTGTGGTGGTCACGCTGTTGTTCGGCGGCGGGTTGCTGGCGGCGTGGGGCTTCGTGCATGCGGAGAAGCAGCAGAAAGACAGGAAGCTGCGTTTGGACCAGCTGCGTCAAGTGGCTCTGGGTCAGGGGAATTTCAGCCTCCTGGACCAGAATGGACGACGGTGCACCAAACAGGACTTCCTGGGCCAGTGGGTGCTGCTCTACTTTGGCTTCACGCACTGTCCTGACATTTGCCCGGATGAACTAGACAAGATGAGCGCTGTTGTGGAAGCGTTGGACCGGGACTCGTCTCTGCCTCCAGTCCAGCCTGTCTTCATCACGGTGGACCCGGAGCGCGATGACGTGGCAGCGCTGGCTCGCTACGTCAAAGACTTCCACCCTCGCCTGCTGGGTCTCACTGGCACAGCCCAGGAGGTGAAGGAGGCGGGCCGGGACTACCGGGTTTATGCAAGTGCCGGCCCCAAAGATGAGGACGGGGACTACATTGTGGACCACACCATCCTCATCTACCTGCTGAGTCCTGACGGCCTCTTCATGGACTACTACAACCGCATGAAGAACCAGGAGCAGATCACGGAGAGCGTGCGTAACCACATCAAGAACCACCGCATGCTCTCTGATGCATGAACATGAAAGCTCAATAAAAAGATTTAATGAGATTAATAGTGATGGTTGTCTAAAATGTATGAAGCCTTTTACTGTATCAACAATGAAGGGACTCATTGGTGGTCTTTTACCGCTTCTGTCATCATCAGGAAGTGTTCATTGTGGTGGCGGGGAGACTTTTAAACCTGTCGGTAGCTCGTTGTGTGCTGATAAGCGTCAACGCCATCGAGTCCAAGCTCTCCTCCAAACCGTCAACACTGTCAATGGCCACTGTGTAGTCGTTGGCCTAAAATATGGGTGCAAAAAAAAAAAAAAGTTAAACACGCTGCTTTTGGATGCTGTGATGTCACAAAGACGGTGTCACTTACCAGCTGTAGAGACGCCAGCAGGTACTTGCAGGCTTCAAAATTGTCCAGGCCAGACACGATGGACGAAAAGGAGCGGTGCTGGCCCATGGGGCCCAAGGCCGAGACAATTTTATCGCCGTACTGGTGGATGTCAAAAGACACTCGCTCCTCCTACAGCAGGAAATGGCGTCATGTGTAAATGGTCTACTTCCTGCTCAGAGTGGCGGCCGGCTCACTACCTGCAGGGACAGCTGGGGGTGGATCTTGTCTTCCCAGTCTTTGACCCGTCGAGACAACGCAGTCTCCTGCGCGTACCCTTGGCAATTGAGCACCAGCTGATCCTGGACGTGGTCACGCAAAAGACGCGTCTTGGTTAACGTGCTAAAGTGCACTCCCTAATCTTGCCATGGTGATGAGTGACCGTCAAAACCTACCACACGCAGCTTGACGAGGTCTTCGTAGGTAAGCTGAGCTCCTGCAAACAAACGTTGATGTCAGGTAGGGAGTGGAAACAAAGACGAGAACGCAAAGAGCACACCTGGCACGCCGTCTTCTTCAGCCTCAAAAGGAAGTTGTTCGAGTTCACAGAGGTCTTCTGCGCCTTCAAACCAACCTGACACATCTTAGACGCACACTCAACGTATTCACGTGGATCAAACTCACACACCTGCACAGTCCAGCTCTCTGAAGTCCTCAACAGGCTCCGCCTCCTGGTCATACAGCCCCACCTCCTCAGGCTGCAGTAAGTGTCTCGTCAGTTCCTCGTCAGTCACAAACACACCCTGTGACATCAAACACACACACACAGACATTAGCCCGTCCATTTGACGTCACACTCCCGCCCCGCGACATCAAGCAGGACGAAGCGACCACTGACTTTTTTCCTGCTGATTATCTTGTGAGAGCGCAGCTTGCTTTTGATGGTGCTGAGATAAATGTAGTTGAGGTCTGAAAGAAGAAATGACCAAGTTGATCATCAATGCGTGACTGACACCTAAGCGAACGTGTGAGCTTGATCACGTGCCGATGAACGTGGGCCCCTTCTTCAACTTGGGATCGGGAGGATTGTCTGCAAGAAAGAGAAGCTTTTAGGCGATGACGCCGCACACGCGGGCGCTACCAGGAGTCTCACAATTTCGTTTGAACCATCGACAGAAGTCCTCTAGGGGAGGCGTGCGCTTTCGTTTCCTCTTCCCTCCGTCGTCCAGACCTGCGGGGACCTCGTAGCACTTCCCTGAAGAACAAGCGGGTGTCAGACCGGACAAGACCCCCCGCGTGACCATGCCACCGAGCCCCTACCTAGCTTGAATGCCTTCTCACCCTTTCGGTCTAGCTCGGAGGCGTACGGGTCGTGAAGCGTCCAAGCGGTGACCTGTAAGAAGAGCAAACAAGGTGCACGGACTGTCTCGTCCAAACAGGTACGGGTGCAAGTGTGAGGGGTGCGTACGGCCGGTAGCTCCGCCTCCTCAGCTAAGACCTGCTGCCGTGGTCGAATCATGCGGCCTTCGCTCGCAGCCTGAACGTAAAAAAAAAAATACACCCCTTAGAGCTTAAAAGACACACACACTTCAAATATGTGCTTGCAAACCTGCTCCCTCTCCACGTGCTCCTCTGCTTCCTGCTCCACTTCCATCACATCCTCCACAGGAAGGAAGCTCGCCTCGGGTTTCTCTGCAGCATCTACATCAACTGACACAGCAGCGAGCTGCAGATGCTGGTTTAAGTGAGGCGTGCTGGGCTTGGAGCTCTGAATGAGGAGAATCATGTCCCGGTGTCCTGGGAGGAACAGATTTATCCAGAAGTCCTTCTGGCTGCACACGATTTCACCTTTCACACTGTCAAAGACACAAGGACGGCTATGACACCTCCAGGTCACGTGTGGTGTCACACGGGAGGAAGACGCCACCCACCTGATTAGAGGCAGCTTCTGCTTGTCGTGGTTTTCAGGAGCAATCAGGGACTCTGGAGGAAGAGGAGTCACCTTCACCAGCTGACAGGAGAAAGAAGTCGGTGTGAGCGACACAAACGTTACTGATTTTTGCAAGAACATCTGACCGTGCTCATGTCCGCCTTGCCCGAGTTGTCCGTCACATTGATGTCCACGGTCGAGAACTGCACGCATCAAGAAGACCTCGATAAAAGACTCCAGCAGAGACACCCACTTGTTTCTTACCTCGTCTTCTTCGGACGACACGCCGCCTGAGTTGACATCCTCGGAGGTCGCGGCTTGTTTGCGTCGTCTGTCGGGAGAGAACACGCTGAAGGAAGGAAAACACAACAGCTGACAGTCGACATAAAGATGCTCACTTCGTGTTCCTGTCGTTGATGTACTCCAAAGTTTGGTAAACCAGACGGTGCAGCAGCTCCACCTGCAACAACGCCATCGAGTTTCATCAGAAGCTTCATGTGGACGAGGATATTTGACTGGATGGTGTAAAGTTATTTATATAGCCTGTATAGCGCCCGTCCAACCCGAAAATGTACACCGCTGACCTTTTTGCTGTAGATGGAGGCTGAGCCTTGGATGAGCAGCGCTGCCTCTGCAAAGTTCAGGCGGGTTTTGCCATCAAACGTGATGCACATTTCGTCCAACTGCAGCACACACACACACACATTGACAACATGTCCATCAGCGAAAGGCATTTTCACGTCTCACCTCGTCCAAGTAGTCGTTTAATTCGGACGCCAGGTCGATGTCCCAGTTGTCGGTGAGCTCCCTGATGGGCTTCAGCAAATGAGCGAATCTGCTCTCTGTGGGCTCCATGAGTGCACAACGACCGGCGGGTGACGCTGCAACTAAGCGACAAATCAAAGGCTTGAAATGAAAGATTAAAGTAGCATCGCGCCATCTGACACGCTGTCATTCCGCGATAAACATCTCATTTGCACGCACGACTAAAACTTCTGATCGGCGTCAACGTGGAACGTCGGCTGGCGGAGGGACAGCAACATTTAAAAGTTGTGACACGTAACTCTAACATATAATCTGTAAAGCCGTGGAAAGGAACGTGGTTATCGTTTCTTACCAATACGAAAACCAACAGGACCAATCAAAGTACCCGCCAGCCCGCCACTTCGCTTCCGGTTTGTCTTCTTCTTCTACCATTTCTCCCTGGCAGACCGACGTGCTGCGCTCTGGTGGCCAACATTCATATCGCACAAGATTGTGTGAAACAGTAAATATAAGATTTTTTTTTTATGTGTGTACAATATTGACATACTTATAATGGGTTAATGAGTAGCGAGGTATTGCGTCGACGAGAAAATAAATGCGGTGTTTCTCTCCTCGCCCGTGCACTCGCCTCCGTCAGCGCCTCTCGGACCACGTGACCGCGTTCCTGGAAAGTTCCTGGAAACACTGCTGTTGTTGTGCTTCTGGCGTCGGCTCTGCTCGCTGCAGCATGTTGGGGCACGAAGCGGACCGAGCCGATGTGTTGGCCTAGACAATGGAACGTCGACGGCATGGTGAATAATCGAGGAGTTCAAAAAGACGGTCGCGCACGCAGAGGACGTTCTGGGAAGTTCGGACCTTCCAGGGAGCTCTGAACGGGGCGGTACCAGAGCCCGACGAGGGACAAAGAAGCTCCCGAGTGTGCAGGTTTCACCAGCGATCGTTCAAGCGTTTCACAGTGACGATTGTAGCCTGCTAGCTTAGCTGCTATCAGCCTTTCTTGTTTGAAATCTGTCACTGCTGTCAGTCACGACTTTCTCTATTTTTGGCAGTTATTTAATATATTTTGTTTTTTAATAAGAATTGTGATGATTTCGTTGTCCGGAGACATTCCCCTGTTCCTTGTTCTGGTCCTGGTGGCCATCCCATGTCTGAGCCACTGAAGGCCGGACGCGTCCAATGACCTGCCAGTCCTCTGAGGCCCCCGACGCCATCGAGAGAGAACCAGGAGGGGCGGCGGCCTCCAGGAGGACTGTGGAGTGTGACGAGAGCTGTGTCTCCTTGGCCATGAAGGAGCTGAAGAGCACAGGTTGGAGATCTCGGTGCCAACGGCAGCTTCAGCCTGAAAGGCTCTCAGTCCGTCAGTCTTCTGTGCTTCTGCTTTCAGGCTGGTACTGGGGCAGCCTGAGCGCCAACGAGGCCAAAGAGATCCTGCAGGACGCCGCTGAGGGAACCTTCCTAGTACGGGACAGCTCTCAGAGGGACTACCTGTTCACCATCTCTGCCATGACGTCGGCCGGTCCCACCAACCTCCGCATCGAGTACCAGGACGGCAAATTCAAGCTGGACTCTGTGCTTCTGGTCAGACCCAAACTCAAGCAGTTTGACAGCGTGGTCCACCTGGTGGAGCACTATGTCCAGATGTCCAGGACTGGCCACAAGAAGGCGCCCAGGTCTCAGCCCTCCACGCCACCAAACGGCACGGTACCACTGCTGCTCACCCGGCCCGCCTACGCCGCCATCCCGCCGCTGCAGCACCTGTGTCGAGTCGCCATCAACAGAAGCGCAGGACGGGTCCGGGACCTGCCCCTGCCCAACAGACTAAAGGACTACGTGGCAGACTACGCCTACAACGTATAGCACTATCGGCTGACTGGTTATGAGTCTGCCAGGAGACCAAAAGGTTCTCACAGCGTCATGTCATTCCACAGCGTCTTTCACGCTCTTCCCGTTTCCCTGCAGGTCAAAGGGCAGGTGACTAACGTAAAACCCAAACAAGTGTGTGTGCACGTGCGTGCGTGTGTGTGTGATGCAGACACCAACCGTTGACGGACTGTGCAAAATAGCAAGCGGACCTCTGACCTCATGCACAAATGCTGATGAGTTGATATTTAAATAGAATAAACTTGACTGTTTGATTCATTTTGCAAGTTCTTGTTGTGTCCACACGGGGGCGCCCAATTTTCAAGCGCTTCAATCGTTCTTGCGTGTGCGTTCATCTCTGATCACTTTGTATTTCTGGAGAAATACGTGGCACAGGAAGTGGCACATATACGCCATACACCCGCACACAGCTGTGGCTCATAAGTTCAAAAGTGAGAGCACGCAGTGAAATCTAAGACCCATTTCTTCATTTTTTTAATCTTACAGCTCATAAAAAGCCCAAAGTCAGTATCTAAACATATTTTATAAATAGTTTACCAGTTATACATTTTCTTTCCATTGCAACTAAACAACAGGGACAGTTTTTTATATATTATAATAATATATAAATATATATATTTTAAAAATATATTGTATTATTATTGTATTAAAATCAAAGAACAAAATGTCATTTTCTTTTCTATGGCGATAAACAATCCAGACCTGATCAAAATCCTGATCTACAATATGCAAAAGAACGAAGGGGGAGTGTGACAAAAAGCTCTTTGAAAAAGTCATTGATTGAAAACAACAATGAAAGTGAAATAGGCTGATTACTTTTGCTAAAAAAACAAAAACCCACAAAATAGAACCGGAGTCCTGTACCATTATTCCTAGCTGGCGACCGGGCCTGCTTTGAACACTCACCCACAGCTGCCCGCGGAAACACGGCTGCCAATTATGTTCATACACTAGAGTAGGGAGCACAGAAGGCAATGTGGGCGAAGCGTCTTGCACAACAACACAGCGAGTGGGTGGAGAGAGTGAGGATTTACTTGCTCCACCTGCTGAGCCACTGACGCCCACTGGAAGCAATGTGTGATCACAAAGTAATTCAATATTATTTGAAATATATATATATATAAATATATATTAATATATATTAATTTCCATGTTTTTATTTTTCAAAGCAATTACACATCATAAAAAGCTTTTTTCAATTAGAGGAATTATATATTTTGTTACTTACGGCATATAGAGATGTTTTTTAAATTTTAAACATTATGAAACAATATGCAAAAATCATATACCAAAACAAACATTTTATATAAATATTTCAACATTTTACAACTCATTGTGGTAGTTTTTTTTTTTTTAGCTAAAGTTAACAATACACAATGCGTGATTAAAATACTATTAAAAGCAAACAAATGAAGTGAGGAAAGTTGCGGTTTTGAGAAGAATGGAATGAAAAGTGAGTGCGGGAGGTTCGGTTTCCCGAGGCTGCTTGCGAGTCATCAACATTCTTTATCGAGTGTGTGTGTGTGTAATAAAATAATTTGATTTTCTCAGTTCCAACCACATGAAATGTGGTCCTCACTTCTGTCTCCGGGCCAGAGGGTGGCAACTCTTTTGTGTTTTTTACATTTATACCACAAGTTATGTACCAACTATCTCGTCCATTTCTGTGTTTTGTTTAAGGGTGTTTTTTTGGATGGATTTGAGCTTCTGGTCCAACATTTAAGTCATTTCAATGCAGGTGTCGCAAACTCATACCTGGGGGCCGCATTAAATATTCCTCAAAAAAGAGCTCTCTTCTTCGTGTCCTTTGGGCTTATCCCTTCACGGGTCGCCAAGGCGAATCAATTGCCTCCATCTAAGGCTGTCTTCTCTTGCACCAACTACCTTTATGTCCTCTTTCACTACATCCATAAACCTCCTCTTTGGTCTTCCTCTAGGCCTCCTGCCTGACAGTTCAAAACTCAGCATCCTTCTACCAACATATTCATTATCTCTCCTCTTGACATGTCCCAACCATCTCAGTCGGGCCTCTCTGACTTTATATCCAAAATCTCTATCATGTGCTGGCCCCTCTGATGTACTCATTTCTGATCCTGTCCATCCTGGTCACACCCAAAGAGAACTTCAAAATCTGCAGCACTGTCTCTAAACAAAACCACATCGCTGGTCTGCTTTGTACACCTTTCCTTTCATTTTAGCTGAAACTCTTCTATCACACACGACACTTTCCTCCATCCATTCCATCCTGCCTGCACAAGCTTCTTAAACAAAAAATCAAGTATTTAAAAAAAAACAAAAACAAATATAACAGTATGTAGCACTGTCAGTGGTAGTGCAACTGGCTTACCAGCTTGCCTTGCGGCACATGTTTTGCAAATTGTTTAAGTCCCGCCTTTAAAGTTACCGTAGTTGTCTCCCCCCATACTAATCGAGTTTGATACCTTTGTGTTTTTTTGTTTTTTTTAAATAAAGTCTCAGCGCGGCCTTTTAAAACACAAAGAACCACCACACATTGGTGTGCCGACATTCCTCTCTCTTGTAAACTTTTCACAATAAAAAAGCCTCACATTCTTCAGCAGCTGGACGGTCGTCCCCTGACTGTAAACTTGGCAACAGCACTGAAGGCCCGGCATAAAGATTAGACAACGTGACCTTTCAAATGAACATGACCTTGCAATGTACGTTGTGCTTGTCCCTTCCTCCTCCTCCTCCTCCTCCTCCTCCTCCTCGTTGCTGTTAGCACGATGGTCCTCTCTGCCTCACACACACGGGGTGTGGACTAGTCCATACCTAATAGAGCTATAGAGCAGCTAAACTTGACAAACTATCAAAGTTAAGTTTTAATTCTATTTCTTCAACCATTTTCTTCGGCTGCAATCATATTTACAGTTATCCAGCCTCTTTGATTGTACAGGAAGTGTGATGAAATGAAGATGGTAGTGGTGGGTGGGCGCAAAGGGGTCTGGTCTGAGTGTGCTAAATGTGGGCTGGAATTTCTACTTCGGGTTTCACATCACACCGAGCTGCAGATCATGGAAGCCACAAAGCTCACCTCGGCTCTCAAGATGGGAAAGATCAACGGCTGCCTGAAGTGTCTCTTCATCTTCTTCAACGTGGTCTTTGCCGTAAGTACTCCAGCATCTTCTCACGTATATCGTTGACCTCTAGTTTGGAGCTGTGTCAAGTATGTAAAAAAAGAAAAAAAAAGAAGCAAAACAGCATCATATAGGTGATATGTGTGTTGCCTGACATAAAAAAATAAAAAAGTTAAAAATTCAGCTCGGGTCATGTTTCAACCCCACCGCCACCATTTCTTCACTGCCACCCACTGCCAACTCTTTAGTGGGAAGTGAGAAGTGAAAGTTATGAGAGGTGAAGATGATTTTGAGAATGTAAATGATGCTGTCTTGTTAGATCGTTGGATGTCTGCTGATCTTTGGGTTGGTGAAGGCCAACGAGGTAAAGACCAACAACTACCACAATAAACCTGACGTGTTTACACTTCAACAAGCCGGAATAAAAGTAGGAAGAAGCAGAGTTTATTTAATCCAGCCCCTTTTCCATGCCTCAACAAGTATTGATAGTTTGCTCACTTCCTGTCAACAATCCCATTTTCCGCGGGAAACTCAAATATTTTGCCAATATTTCCCGTTTCCTTCTCGTTTAAATCATTCATTTATTCATTTTCTATACCGCTTATCCTCATTAGGGTCGCGGGTATGCTGGAGCCTATTCCAGCTAACTTTGGGCGGGAGGCGGGGTACACCCTGGAATGGTCGCCAGTCAATCGCAGGGCACATATAGACAAACAAAGACTTCACACTCACATTCATACCTAATGGGCAATTTAGAGTGCCCAATTAAGCTAAAATGCATGTTTTTGGAATGTGGGAGGAAACGGGAGTACCCGGAGAAAACCCACACAAGGGAGAACATGCAAACTCCACACAGAGATGCCCAGTGGAGATACGAACCCAGAACCTACTGACTGTGAGGCCAACATGCTACCCTCGTTTAAAACAGTTTCACGTAAATGTCCTAAATTGTAATGTTCCCGTCGGTGCGTGGTGTGTAATACAACGTGCCTCTGCTGCCATCTAGCGGGCCGCTCATGCAGCGGCGTTGCTGCGGGCATTTTTAGTATAAATTAGTGATGGGAAGTTCGGATCAGTTTACCGACTCAGATCTTTGAGTCCCCTTTCAGTAAAAAGAACGAATCTTTTTTCGAGTCATTTTGTTCATTTTAGCAAAATATGATTAAAATGCAACGTTTCTTCCCTATCACATCTACTGCTTACACAAACGTTAGTCACACTACAAACAAGACAAAATTATAATGCTATAAGAAACTGAAAAGATGAATTCATTGTTTACCTGTGTATTTTGTCTATGAATCGCTCACCTCACCTCTCGGTCCCTTTTTGAGTCGTCCGTTCATTACGTGACAGCGCCATGTGAGCTTATATGACTGCGGTGCTGGTCGGAAAAGTGTTCCGTGGCAAAAGAACGAATGACTCAAACCCGAAAACTCGAGAGATAATCTAATCAATTCTTATTCCGGCTCATGCAGCAAAGGTTAAGCTTTTGGGGCTGTCATGTGATAAACGAACGACTCAAAACCCAAAGACTCGAGTGAAGAACTAATCAATTCTCTTTCCGGCTCATGCAGCATAGATAGGATGTTACGCAAATGCGCATGCGCGATGAACGAATCACTCCCAGAGACGATTCGTTCTTCCCGAGTCACATTTAATATTTGTTTAAAATGAACGAATCGTTCATGAACGACCCATTACTAGTATAAATCAAATATGAGATCGGGATGTTGCAAAATACGACACAGGGTGCCAGCTCAAACCATGCGCGAGGGACTATTTCAGGCACAATATGTTCATGTTCATACACAAACACTCGCGTTTGGTTCCCTTTTACGGCCTTTACTTCGAAGCACTGTAAAACGGAACCAACAGTCATAAATCTTTTCTTTGTGACGTTCAAGCAAGCGCCCCAGCTCGATGCAAATTCCCGTAGAAAATCCCGTATAAGCGCTAAATATTAGCATTAGCGATTTTACATGGCGAATTCCAACACCGCCATATATGAAACTTTAAACAGATAACTAAGATGCACATTCTTTCATACGACGGTGTATTAGAAAAACATCGCAATTTAACGAGTGTAAAAGTTGTTATTCACTTTAGTTTGTGTTAGCATCATAATTAGCATCATCTCACCGTTAACCTCACGTAGGCCGCCGCCTCCTTTCATAGCTGTCTCAGGAAATGCCTGTAAATTCAAATGGCGACTTTGATTTTCGCAAAGTTACTATTTTACTGTCGTAAAATTAACAGCTTCATCACGTAAATCTATTACTTTATTATCGTAAATTTACAACTTCCTTCTCGAAATTTTAGCTGTTTTAATACGTCGTCGTAACAAGCAATGCCTAAAACAGCTAAAAACACAGGGGACTTGTATGACCTTTACGACTTTTTCTCTTAAAATCACTACGTTTAATCTCAAAATCTTATATTTTTGTATACTCCGTCATACATTCCACTTAAACAGCTGACATTTATAAAGGTAAAATACTTACAGGCTAACACTTCACTTTCAACATCCTAATGGCAAAAATGCTGCAATCAAGCTTTGTTGGTTCTTCTTCTACGGCCGGGGCTTCAAATATCTCTCAAGTGCTGTTGTCGCCACCTATTGGTGAATTCAAAGACGACATGCTGCGGGATTAAAGGAAATCCTCTTCAGAATAAAAACGCGCGATTTTCGTAAACAGCGAGGCCAAGACTTTAGAATCATTGATAAAATAAACAAAAAAAATGTGTCTGAATATAAGAAACTAAACACATATTCTCCTATTTTTGTCATACACATACTTTTTCTTACAGCTAGACACTAGATGGCAGTAAAAGCACGTTGTCAAATTGTTCTATTATATAAGAGAAAAGGCAAAGTAGTAAAGTTTAACATAAAGCCAAGAAAAAAGAACGCTAAATAGCTAATAATAACAATAATAATATATTATCATTATAAACCAGAGCTGTGGTTGCTCAGTGGCAGATAAACACTGCCCTCTTGTGGTTAAAAACAGAACTGCAAGCCCCGAACTTACCCCCAATATCGCTCAACAGCACACCCGCTATAAATTCCCCACAAAAAAGTTGCACAATAATTACATTTATGAAAGAGTAATTCAGTTACTAATTATATGACTGTTTTCTATTGTTTGTACTGTTTTAGCACATCTTCCCACTAAGTTGTATTATAATGATTATTATTATTATGTAGCAGGTGTGGTAATAAATAGATAAGGTGTGGCATATGTGATAGCTTTCAAGAAACAATAAACATTTTTTTTTTGCTGCAACAGTATTTCCACTTGTCGGGAAACGTGGCACGAATGAAGAAGAAGAAAAACCTGTCCCATAGTCAAAGCAAAACAATGGACATGTGTTTTGATTTGCAGGATGCCCCCGCCCCTCCCTGGCCCCTTCATTAAGGGGCTGCCAGAGGTTCATTTGAGAGGATGACTAGTCTTCTGCGGGGAAATCAGACTCAGATGGAACAAAGCAAAACCTTCCACTCACATAGCACGGCGTAAACACGTTGATGAGAACCATCCACGGCATATAAACGCCACCTCAAGGAGGCTGCGTGTTCATATCTGCCCTTTTTTGTAACCCGGCGGGTGCAATCTGACCCCTTTAAGGTCACAACCGCAACGCAGCAAGCGTTGTCTTCACAGCTAGAGGGTCAGCGCATTGCCTTCAAAGTCAGAAGCAGCTCACAAACTTTAAACGTGTTCTTGTGCTGAGCAGATGTCGGCGCTTGGGGCCCCCGGGTTCGGATGTGGGGCTGGGCGTTTGCCATCGGCGTCCTTGGCATTTCCTGCCTGGGAATCTACGCCGGAAGCTCCGAGAAGGAGCTGGCCCTCAAGATTGTACGTAAAAAGGACACTTCTTTGGTCTGGAGCGTGTCTCACGGGAAGTGCTCCGTCACGTGACATAACCGCTTAGTGGGGGTGCAACGGTAATCACGCCTCGATGCGCGCGTTGGGGTTAAGGTCAGGGTTTGATCCTCTTTGGGTACAAAATGCCAGAAATAGAAAGGTGACACGTTGGTGCAATCCAATGTGGGTCGTTACAAGTTGTAGTATCATATTATTACATATTTACAGTTTATACTCATATACTGGTTGGACTTTAACGCATAAAAAATGCAAGCGGCTTTGTGGTCGAATGGCTGCCAATTCATTCATATGCACACAGTATGTACTTATTTCATTAAAAATACATTTTTCAACATATTTATATATATATTTTTAGTGATATTCTTTGGTACATTTAAAAATAATATTTTATTAAAAATAAAATACCCTTTTATAATACGTTATGCATTATTTTTTATTTTATTATATATTTTAATATACAACAAACAATACCTGCGCTATTGAAAAAATATGGCAACATGTACGTTTTTTTTGTTAACATGATAAATATGTTATGTATGACAATTTAAAAATAATATGCAGTATGCACCTGTATTTATAATAATTACTTTACTAATTTAATTTAGTTTAACTAACTAGGGTCACTGGGGTATGCCGGAGCTTATCCAAGCTGACTTTAGGAAAAAAGGGGGAGACTGGAATTGAATTGAATTGAGTGGAGTCTGAAGTGCACTGAAGTCTCTTTTATTGCAACATTAAATGTCTTTTCTACCAAAATAAAGTGCCTTTTCTACCAAAATTAATGGTCACTCCTACCAAAATAAAGTGTCTTTATAACAACATTAAATTGTCTTTTCTACCAAAATAAATTGTCTTTTCTACCAAAATAAATTGTCTTTTCTACCAAAATAAATTGTCTTTATAACAACATTAAATTGTCTTTTCTACCAAAATAAATTGTTTCTTCTACCAAAATAAAGTGTCTTTTCTACCAGTTTTAAAGTGTATTTTCTACCAAAATAAAGTGTCTTTTCTACCAAAATAAATTGTCTCTCCTACCAAAAAAATTGTCTCCTATACCAAAATAAAGTGTTTTTTCTACCAGTATTAAAGTGTATTTTTTTTAACCAAAATAAAGTGTATTTTCTACCAAAATTTAAAAAATTCTAACAAAATAAAGTGTATTTTCTACCAAAATAAAGTGTTGTTTTTTGTTTTTTTTTACAAACATTACATTTTCTTTCACACTAACATTAAAGTGTCTTTTATTTCAGCATTATGAAATGTTGTCAATGTTTAATGTTTCATGTTTATGGAATGTTAAATGGTTTTTTAAAGCAACATTAAATAGTACAAATATTTAATAGTATTTCATTTCATTTGAACCCTACAATAATGTATTTTACATGAATATTTGAATATATTTTGGCTTGCGGGACTACCGAAGCAGCTGACAGGTCCCGGCAGTCCAAGCGGCACGCGGTTTCGGCGGTGGTCGAGGCAAAAACCCGGGTGTGGGAGGAGTTCGGTGAGGTTATGGAGCACGACTTTTGAACCGGACCGTCATGGTGAAGAGTGAGGTGTTTCGGGCATGCCCAGCCGGAAGAAGGCCCCGGGGAAGACCTAGGACACGCTGGAGGGACTATGTCTCACAGCTGGCCTGGGAACGCCTTGGTGTCCTCCCGATGGAGCTGGAAGAGGTCGCCGGAGACCGGGAAGTCTGGACTTCCCTACTGAAACTGCTGCCCCGCGACCCGGACCCGGAAAAGCGGGAGGAAAATGGAATGGAACAGTCTTTTGTACCGATAATATATTGTATTTGATTCCGATGTTAAATTGTGTTTTATTGAAACATCAATTTGTATTTTATGTCAATATTAAATTGTGTTTTATCCCAATATTAAATTGTATTTTATTCTGATATTAAATTGTGTTTTATTCGAATATTAAACTGTATTTTATTCCGATATTAAATTGTATTTTATACCAATATTAAATTGTATTTTAATCCAATAACAAATTGTATTTTATTCCGATATTAAATTGTGTTTTATTCCAATATTAAATTGTATTTTATTCCGATATTTAATTGTGTTTCATTCGAATATTAATTGTGTTTAATTCCAATATTAAATTGTATTTTATTCTGATATTAAATTGTGTTATATTCCCATATTAATTCTGTTTTTTTCCAATACTAAATTGTATTATATACTAATATCAAATTCTATTTGATTTCGATATGAAATTGTGTATTATTCCAATATTAAATTGTATTTTATACCAATATTAAACTGTATTAGATTACGATATTAAATTGTATTTTATACCAATATTAAATTGTATTGGCTTTCGATAATAAATTATATTTTATTCCAATACTATCCTTTGTAACGAGTAAAAGTCACAGACTTGAAATTGTTGCAATATTGTCTGTCAGCCACTAGATGGCAGCACAGAACAACCTCACTAATGATTGGCTGTTGTCACTTGCAGAGGACTAGATGAGTTTGCTGCACTTGGAACAGGAATGTCTAGTCATGACGAATTATGAACTCCGCCAAGCGCAAACGGGGAGGTTATCTTTTTGTCTGATTGTTTGTGTCAATAACATGAAAGACATACACACGCGTTTTGGCTTTGAATAACTTTATTGACACACTTTTCCAATGATAAAAGAGTGAACTGACCCCGAGTGCCACCTCCTGGTCGTGAAGATGCAAAAAGGGCAAATGTTGTAAAGACGGAGAGCAGCCCCTTGCTGCTCCACCCACACGAGTCCACATTGAAGCTAAAGCTCTTGTCAGTATTTGGCCTACCCGAGTATCAGCGGCGCCGAGTTTTGCCCGTCGTGGTTGAGTCCCGGGCTGACGAGCGGCTGGATGTCCCCAGAGAAGTTGCAGCCGTTGAAGGAGTGAATAAGAGCGCCGGTGTTGACATCATAAAAAGAGACCCGGCCCAAATTGTAGTCCACAAAAACTCCCACACGCTTGGGCTTGGTCTTCACCACCAGAGGACGAGGAGAACCTTCCAGAGCGGCGTACTCATTGCCATTTTTCAACCAGATGGCCCAGTGGCCGTTTTCTGGACTGATGGAGATGACGCCCTTCCTCTTGATGGACGCTCTGGCCACGCCCAACGTCCACCTGGGCTTGCCCTCCACGTGGACCTCAAAGTAGATCATACCCTGAGAGAACCTCTGCTTTCCGAGGACGCAGCAGCTCGGGTTGAACCTCTTGGTGGTGTTGGGGAGATCTCTGTCCACGGAGCCGTGGAAAACCTGCCTTAGGTCCTCGGAGAGGATGAGCGCGGGATGAGCCGTGTCTGGGTCCAGCGTGATGTCCACAGCGAACTTGTGCATGTGCTTCATCTCAGCTGATCGCAGCACCCTCTTCAGTTGTTTACTTAGCTTCTCCTCCAGCTGCTCCACGGTGGTCTTCAAGGTGCCCTCAAAGGGCTCAGCACTGACCTGGACCTTGGTCCAGTCTTTGGTGCGCAGCGAGGGTTGGGGGCGGAGGTTCTGCAGGAAGTAGAGTTGATCTTTAGTGTGTGACAGCTGCTGCACCTCCAACTGCTTGTTGCTCAGCTGGCTGACTTCCCTCTCCAGCTCTCTGATCAGACCGCTGGCCTCATCCTCAATGCGCCTCTGCTTGGTCTCGATGGTCCGGACCAGCTCCTCCTGGGCCTTCTCCACAGACTGCATCAGATAACGGAAGAAGTCCATTCCCTGGGACAGCTCTTTGTTGGCAGCATCCTTGTTGACCTTGATGACGTGTCTGAACTCCTCCATCTTCTTGCGCCTCACGTCCATTGAGCACACGAGCTCTGACTCCGTCTTCCACAGCTCAGCCTTCCTTTTGTCACACTCTTCCTTGAGCGGAACCACCTGATGATTCTTATGTTCCAGAAGCGAGCACATCATGCAGATGCAGTTCAAGTCGCTCCGGCAAAAGAGCTCCAGAGGTTTGTCGTGAATTGCGCACATGCGGCCCTCCAGGTTCTGGACCGGCTCAGTCAGCTGGTGTCGCATAAGGCGCGTCGCTGTCAGGTGGGGCTCTAGGTGGACCTCGCAGTAGGACGCCACGCACACCAGGCAGGACTTCAACGCCAGCGCTTTGCTCCCTACGCAGATGTCGCAGGTGACATCCGGTCTTCTGCTGCTTGGAGCGCCAACTTGCGTGGAGTTTCGAAACTGCTCAGCCATCTGGGCGATGAAGGTGTTGGTGTGCAGGTTCAGTCTTTGGGGGAATTCCACCTTGCACGTGGGACAGTTGTTCTTGGCCTGCGTGACCAGGTACTTCTGGATGCAGGCCTTGCAGAAGTTGTGTCCGCAGGGAAGCGTCACCGGCTCGACGAAGACGTCCAGACAGATGCAGCACAGGAACTGGTCCTCTGTCAGCACACAGGTGCTGGAGGCAAACATCTTGGCGTCCCACAAGATGAAGAACAAAATCTTGTTTCTCGCTAGTTCCTGGGAGTCGTCTCGAGCGTGGTAGAGTCTTTCGACGAATGAGCCTGTGTTGCTGGCGACTTCCTGATGTGTCAGCGCTCTTCAATGTTGCAGCGCCGGTGTATTCCATTCCATTCACATCCACGCCCGCTTCAGTGGCCACGCCTTCCCTCACCAAAGCACACTGGAACCACGATTTTAAACAAAACTACTCTTCCCCAGAAATGGAACATTAACTTAGGAATGAATGTCCTTGATGATCTTTTCCTCTTCTTTTCATTGATGCTGCCATTCCGTTTAGAACCTTCAGCTTCACTCTTTGGCTAAGGACCATCGACCCAACAGACATCCTCCTCTGGACCTTCCTCAGTTAGGTCTTTACCGTAACAAACACACCCACACACACACACACACACACACACACACTGGTCTAGCGGGTTCTGCAAGTGAAGGTGTGCGTGTGGTCACGTGTTCCTAATGGAACCTTTCTGCCTCATTACAGTTGGAGGACGAAACATTTCCAGTCAACAATTTGATTGACAGTTTCTGCTGTTTACTGTGTGTGTGTGTCCTGCAGGTCTCATTAAACACACCATTCTCCTCCGCCTCACTCCTTTCTCACTTCCTGATCATTTTCTCCTCTTTTAGAGCATGACATGATTTCAGCGTGCTCACACACACACACACACACACACACACACGCACGCACACAGGTGGGCTATCAAGTTATACTGTATGTTTATGAACCCAACAGATGAAGCCAACAGGACCACATCATTTGCAAAAAGCAGAGATCGAATCCTGCGGCCACCAAACCAAAACCCCTCAATGCCCTGGCTGCACCTAGAAATTCTGTTCATAAATGTAGTGAACAGAATCGGTGACAAAGGGCAGCTCTGGCGGAGTCCAACCCTCACTGGAAACGGGTCTGACCTATTGCCGGCAATGCAAACCAAACTCTGACACCGGTCATACAGGGAACAAACCGCCTGGATTAGGTGGTCCGATACCCCATATTCCCGGAGCACTCCCCACAGTATTCCCCGAGGAACACGGTCGAATGCATTCTCCAAGTCCACAAAACACATGTAGACTGGTTGGGTTTCATGCACCCTCAAGAACCCTGCCGATAGTACAGAGTTGGTCCACAGTTCCACAACCAGGACGAAAACCACACTGCTCCTACTGAAACCGCGATTCGACTATCCGGCAAATCCTCCTCTCCAGAACCCCTGAACAGACCTTACCGGGAAGGCTGCCAGTCCAGGGGCACCGACCCCGATGCAAGTCGTGTCAACCAAGACACGCCCACAGCATCCAGGGCCTTAAGGAACTCCGGGAGGATCTCATCCACCCCCGGGGCCTTGCCACCAAGGAGCTTTTTGACCACCTCGGTAACCTCATCCCCAGAGATAGGAGAACCCACCTCAGATTCCCTAGGCACTGGTTCCATGTTGGAAGACGTTTCGGAGGGATTGAGGAAGTCATCAAAGTATTCCCTCCACCGGTCCACAACATCTCGAGTCGAGTTCAGCAACACACCGTTCCCACCATACACTGGTGTTGACTGTGCACTGCTTCCCCCTCCTAAAACGGCGGACCGTGGTCCAGAATCTCCTTGAAGCCATCCAGAAGTCGTTTTCCATGGCCTGTCCGAACTCCTTTTGCTTCAGTGACTGCCGGAGCCGCAGACCGCTTGGCCTGTCGGTACCTGTCAGCTGCCTCCAAAGTCCCATGGGCCAAAACGGCCTGATAGGACTCTTTCTTCAGCTTGACGGCATCCCTCACCAATGATGTCCACCAACGGGTTCTGGGATTACCTCTACGACAGGCACCGACCACCTTGCGGCCACAGCTCCGATCAGCCACATCGACAATGGAGGCACGAAACATCGCCCACTAGGACTTAATGTCCGCTGCCTCTCTTGGAACATGGTCAAAGATCTCCCGGAGATGGGAGTTGAATCTCCTTCTAACAGGGGACTCCGCCAGACGTTCCCAGCAGACCCTCACCGTGCGTTTGGGTCTGCCAGGTCTGACTGGCATCCTCCCCCACCATCGAAATCAACTCACCACCAGGTGGTGATCGGTTGACAGCTCCGCCCCTCTCCTTACCCGTGTGTCCAAAACATGTGGCCTCAAGTCCGACGACACAACCACAAAGTCTATTATCGAACTGCGGCCCAGGGTGCCCATGGTGCCAAGTGCACATGTAGACACCCTTGTGTTCGTTATAGACAATCCGTGACAAGCACAGAAGTCCAATAACAAAGAAGTCCAATAGGAAAACATCGCTCGGGTTAAGATCAGTTCCTCCCAACCCAAACCCAAGGTCAAACTGAACTTTACCTCTAATCCCAACCCCAAACTCAATACTAAATAGCTCTTGCTCTAACCCTAATCCTAACCCCAATTTAACCCAAACCACAACCTCAACCCCAACTATAACAATAATCCTAACCCCAAACCAAACTCAGTAGTAACTCTAACTCTAATCCCAACTGTAACTCTAACACCAAATTCAACTCTAACCCTAACCCAAAACCATTCCCAAAATCAACCCAAACCCTAACCCTAACTGTAACCCTAATCCTAACCCCAAACTAACCCAAACCACAACCTCAACCCCAACTATAACAATATTCCTAACCCTGAGACAAACTCAGTAGTAACTCTACTTCTAACTCTACTTCTAACTCCTAACCCTAACTCCAACCCCAAATTCAATTCTAACCCTAACCCAAAACCATCCCAAACCACAACCTCAACCCCAACTCTAACTCTAATCTAACCCTAACTTCAACAGCAAATTAAATTCTAACCCTAACCCAAAACCAACCCAAACCAAAACCCCAACTCTAATCCTAACCCTACCTCCAACGCCAAACTCAACCCTAACCCTAACTGTAACCCGAATCCAAATCCCAAACCACAACCCCAACTATAATCTAGCTAATCCCAACCCCAACCCAAACTCAAACCTAAAACCAACCCCAACCCTAATCGTAAATTTTTGCTACCAATGAGGTGTGTGTGTGTGTGAGTGGTGACTGTTGTTGGCACATTTCTTCTTCATGGTGATGAAACGCACACATCAGATGAGTGATTAAATAAAAACAAACCTCCTCCGCTGACAGTGATGAAGAGTGTTTTTATTCCCCTTCCATCACAGCCGGCAAAACTGCTTGCAGTGCACTCAATTACACGCACGCGCGCGCGCACACACGTACGGACATAAACACACACACGCACACACACACACACACGCACACACACACAGGTGGTAAAGGCAGTGATGTCATCATCATGTGACAGGAGAACATCGATCGGACTTGTTGACGTCCAGAGTGGGCCGCGGTCCAACTCGCTACCACGTGCTGGAGTCAGGCACCGCCAGGAGTCTGAACGAAAGTGCGCGCTGGCGCGTGAATCAAACGCTGGCCCCCGGCATCTACGGGCTCATATGGTGCGTTTGGTTTGGCCTTCTGCTGCTGCCTGCAGGCCAGCCGGGCCCGGGTGGGCAACACTCGCAGCTGGGACTCCTCTCCTTTTCTTTTACTTGACTTACTTTGACTTCATTAATAGGGGCAAGTCCTGTGCGCCGCCCGTTTCCTTCAAAAACACGATCCTACACAAAGTGTGTGTGTCTCAGATGGGAGCTGACACGCTTTGTTTGCTTCCAATCAACACACACACACACACCGTGACACCAATCTGTCACGCACACACACACGCACGCACGAACGCACATACAAATGCTCACAGTGTGGGAGTGTATGTCTTCTATGTTGTTGTCATTTAGCATTAGCTGCTTTCTTAGCACAGCTCCTACTATATGTGTGTGTGAGTGCTCTAAAAATAAACCTTAAATCCTACTTGACACTCACCTTTAATTTAAATATCAATCCAGCTCACACACATCTTTTCACAATTTCCTGTGGTGGACAACTGATGCAACGTGCAGAAACACACACACACACACACACTGACATGACGACTGTGTGTGTTCGCGCTTAGTGGCCTTGTGAGCACATGTACACGATGTGCGTTTGTGAGTGTGTGTGTGTGTGTGTGTGAGTGTGCACAAACAGAAGAGCTGAAAGGCGTTGCCATGGAAACACACAGAGACGCAGCATTAACGAGACAAAAGAAGTGACACTGTCGTGAACCTCAACACACTGCGCACACGTTTCCTGCTTCTGACTGAGTGCCCCCCCCCCCCCAAGGTGATCAATTATGTATTAATGTGCATCACCACCCGTCAGAGTGGGGCCCAGGTGAATAAAACAAATGCTCCACGCGCACGACCTTGCCGAAGGACGCCAGCACCACGTGTGCACCTTTTGTACACAAACATCTGCCTGACGTACACGTGTGTGTTTGAATGTTGACATCAAGAAGAAGAAGAAGGAAGCAGAGTAAGAATAAGAAGAAAAAGGAAGCAGAGCAAGAAGAATGAGAAAAAAGAAGAAAAAGGAAACAAAGAAGCGGAAAGAAAATAAAGGAGAAAATTGGGAAGAGGAAGAATAAGAAGAAGGAGACAAAAAAGAAAGAAAAGAAGGGGACAGAAATAGAAAAGGAGGAGAATGACACAAAAAAGGAGACAAAGAAGAAGGAAAGTAGAATAGGAAAAATGAAAACGAAGAAGGTGTAGCAAGAAACAAAGACAAAGAAGGAAAAAGAAGAAGAGCAGAAGAATGAACCTGAGAGAGAAGATAATGGAAACAAGGAACGAGAAGGACAAAAAAAAACAAGAATACGGGGAAGAAGTACACAAAGATAAAGGGGAAGAAGGTGATAATGAAGAAGAAGGAAAAACAATGAAAGAAGGGAAACAATGGGGAAGTAGAGGAAGAAAAAAGACAAAAGAAGGAAAGAAGAAGGAAAATAATAAGATGAGGAATTAGAAGAAGCAAACAAAAAAGGAGATGATGAAGAAGAAGGAAACAAAAACAGAAAAAAGGGGAAAAAATAAGAAAAATAAGAAATGAGAAAAAGAAGGAGAAAAAGAAGAAGATGAGAAAGGAGAAGAAGGAAACAAACAAGGAGACAAACGAGAAAAAGAAGAAGAAGGTGAAGTAGGAAAGAAGTACAGTGAGAAGAATGAAAAAAAGAAAAAATGATGATCACAGAGAAAAGGGACAAAGAGGAAAAAGAAAAGAAGAAGAAGAAATGGTCTAAGAAGAAGAAGGAGAAGATAGCAAAGAAGGAGAAGAAGAAAAACTAGAGTGAGAAGGTGAAGAAGAACAATAAGGAGAGCACACAGCAGGAACAAGTAGACAAGGAAGAAGAGAAAGGGGGAAAGATAAAAGACTAATAAGTGGTGTGAGAAGAAAGAGAAAACAGCATGAAAACAACATGTGGACAGCAACAGCGCCACCTGGAGGAGTTTGACACTTAGCAAGCTCACATCTTCTACAGGTCATTCAAAGTCAAAGTGTGTGTGTTTGTCCTGAGGCATCCTCACTTCCTAACGTGACTTACCACTGCCTGCCACACACACACACGTACACACACACACACACACCAATCTGGGCTGCAACAGTACAACATCCCATAATAACAAAAGTCAGTCTCATTGATGGCTGTCAATCAGGCTGGTTTCCATGGTGACCACTAGTATGCCAGTTGGAATGAAAGCTGGGAGAACAATCTAGAAAGAGGTCTCTGTTATTGATTAGCGTGTGTGTGTGTGTGTAAGAGAGAGACAGAGACCACTTTGTGTCGCTTGTGGTGGAAGCTGACAAGTCATTACCAGCAGAAACACACACTTGAATACATGCAAACACACACACACACACACACACACACGCAGCCAGTGGGGTGAAGGAAGGCCGCTCAAAGTGACACGGTAATAAGTCACATTGATCAATGACTACACACACACACGCTGAATGGTAATTATGAGCCGAGGCGGCCATGTTCTTAAGGAGAAGACCGCAAGGGCTCCATGGGGGGCACGCCGGAAGTACGGCTGCGGCTTGATGGTTTGGAAAAGCAGCTGGGAGGAAGTAAAGAAACACACGCACACTAGTGTGCAAGTGGTCTTGGAGGCATCATTGTTGAGCACCAGTTTGTTTGCTCGGTTAAAAAACAACAACATCCAATCAGCCTCAAAGTGTACCTGAGAGCGCGTGAAAGCGGCGCATTTCAGCTGGAGCTTTACGAGCCAAACGCCGCCGCTCGCCGTTGGCGCCGCACTGCGTCTGTTTTATCGCCGGGGTCCTTTTAATGCCTTTGATTGTTTTTTGACGGTTTTCATGGCCTCCTCTGGGACCAAACAATCACATCACACGCTTTCATTCCAGCTGCAATAACTTCTAACCTCTTTATGTGCGTGCGTGCGTGCGCGCGCGCGTGCAGGCGCCGGCCTGCATCCGGCGGCCCCTGTCCTTTCTCCGCACGCTCTCAAAAGGGTCCCATCAGGTCAGCACCGCTCGTTTTCCTGTTTGTGCCCCTAAAACCTGCACATGCTGTGGGAGGCCGGTTGCCATGGTTACCACAGCACGCGCGCGTTATTTGTGCGCCATTGACCCGCGTTGCATTCGTCAGCACATCAAACACACAACTGCTTCCTGTTTGGTGTTGTCGTGGCGACACCAAACATCTTGCCCCCCCAGCCACCCCCCCACCCCCGCCTGCTTGCTTCCCCGCCATGGCAGGGCTGGTTGCCGTGGCGACGGCGGCAGGCTTCGGGGTTCACAACGAGCCGCGTGTGTTCTGCTGCGAGGGACAGCGAGCGCCGAGCCAGCTCCAGATGCATTGTGGGTACCGTGGGGGCAATTTAGTTAAAGTGGCTCTGTCTCCACACACACGCGCACGCGCACACGCACGAAGCTGAGTTACAACGCAATTTGCAGAGCGAGAGCTTCACTGATGACCTGTGGCCCGCCGGCCTTTTTATTTATTATCTGGCAACCAGAGTCACATTGACTTTATCTCTTATTTCTACATTTAGTTATTTCCTGTCTGCCAGCCACGTGAGCGTTTAGCTTAGCCTAGCCTGGCAATGTTGCTACAGGAAGATTCTCGTTAAACGCTAACATGTCATGCTGCTACCACTGAGTGGACGCCGCCAGCCAAACAATTTCCGCTTTATGAGATTTGATTGTAAATAGTTAGAAATTTTCATGCAGAGATGTAAACGGGTTTATAGAGATGTTTTTTTTCCATCCATCCATTTTCTATACCGCTTATCCTCATTAGGGTGGCGGGCATGCTGGAGCCTATCCCAGCTGACTTCTATATTATAATAATGTTTTTTGTAGCTGTTCATTGAGGATTTAAATAAATCCATTTAAATTATAAACATTTCATATCACGTGTTTTGTACTTAGTGATTCTTTTTATATAACACACTTCATTTGTTTTAGACAACCCAAAAAATCCGATGAGGCACTTCGGAGTTGAAAGAGCCGGTTCTGTTAAGTGAAAGGAGCCAAAAGACCCTGCTCTAAAAAGACACAGAATTTTGGTTTGTTTCATTGTTTATTTGGAGCCACAAAATAAACATATAGACAGAAAACAATTTGACTAAAAAAAAGGAGTGGGAGGAAGACAAGCTTATTTACACCCACCCCCCGCAGCATGTTATACATTCTAATACACAAACAAGTATTACATCTACACGCACGTGAAAGATAAATTATTATTAATCCATCATACCCTGTGCATCTTATCTATATTAATGTGTCATTACTCATTATTATATCATCAACATATATTAACATATCAATCATGTATTATAGCTAATTTTTGGTTTACTCCATTCGATTTTCTTTTGCTTATCCGGGTCCGGGTCGCGGGGGAAGCAGTTTCAGTAGGGAAGTCCAGACTTCCTGGTCTCCGGCGATCTCTTCCAGCTACACCTTGAGGACATCCAGGCGATCCCAGGCCAGCTGTGAGACATAGTCCTTCCAGCGTGTCCCAGTCTTCCCCGGGGCCTTCTTCCGGCTGGGCATGCCCGAAACACTTCACCACGGAGGCGCCCGAGAGGCATCTGGACTAGATGCCCGAACCACCTCAACTGGCTCCTCTCGATGTGAAGGAGCAGCGGCTCTACTGTGAGCTCCTCCCGTATGGGCAAACTCCTCACCCTATCTCTTTGGGTGAGTCCAGCCACCCTACGGAGGAAACTCATTTCCGCCGCGTGTATCCGCGATCTCGTTCTTTCGGTCATGACCCATAACTCATGACCATAGTTGAGGGTGGGAACGTAGATCGATCGGTAAACAGAGAGCTTTGCCTTCCGGCTCAGCTGTGTCTTCACCACGACGGATCGGTACAGCGACTGCATTACTGCTGATGCTGCACCGATCCGTCTGTCGACCTCACGCTCCAACCGTACCTCACTTGTGAACAAGACCCCGAAATACTTGAACTCCTCCACCTGAGGCAAGACCTCACTCCCAACCCGGAGGGTACAGTCCACCCGTTTCCGACTGAGAACCATGGCCTCGGATTTGGAGGTGCTAGGTCTCATCCCAGAAGCTTCATACTCAGCTGCAAACTTCCCCAGTAAACGCTGAAGGTCACAGCCTGATGAGGCCATAAGGACCACATCGTCTGCAAATAGCAGAGACGAGATCCTACGGTCACTAAGCTGGACTCCCTCAACGCCTTGACTGCGCCTAGAAATTCTGTCCATGAAGATTATGAACAGAATCGGTGACAAAGGGCAGCCTTGGCGGAGGCCAACATTCACCGGAAGCAAGCTTGACTTACTGCTGGCAATGCAAACCAGACTCCTGCTTCGACTGTACAAGGACCGAATGGTACGTAGTAGCAGACCACCAATCCCGTACTCGCGCAGCACCCCCCACAGGACACCACGAGGGACACGGTCGAATGCCTTTTCCGAGTCTACAAAGCACATGTAGACCGGTTGGGCAAACTCCAAAATACCCTCGAGTACCCTTGCAAGGGTGTAGAGCTGGTCCAGTGTTCCGCGACTAGGGCGAAAACCACATTGAACCTCGGTCATATCCTGTAACCGAGGTTCGACTAACGGTCGTACCCTTCAGGGAGGCTGAGAAGTGTGATGCCCTATAGTTGGAACACACCCTCCGATCACCCTTTTTAAAAATGGGGACCACCACCCCGGTCTGCCAGTCCAGAGGTACTGTTCCCGACTTCCATGAGATGTTGAATAGGCGTGTCAACCAAGGCAGTCCTCCAACATCCAGATCCTTGAGGAATTCAGGGCGAAACTCGTCCACCCCCGGAGCCTTGCCATTGGGGAGTGTTTTAACTACCCCAAATACCTCAGCCACGGTGATAGAACTGTCAGTGTACGAGTCCTCAGACTCTGTTTCCTCTACGCAGGGTATGTCAGTGGGATTGAGAAGGGCCTCAAAGTATTCCTTCCACTGACCAACTGTATCCTCAGTCGAGGTCAGCAAGCCCTTGTCCGCACTGTAAACAGTGTGAAATTGGGACCGCTTCCTTTTCCGAGGTGTCGGACGGTTTGGCCTGCCGGTACCTGTCAGCTGCTTCGGGAGTCCCGCAAGCCATGCATTTTTGACCCTCCAAGTCACACAGTCATTGCCCACATGGGCGTTAAGGTCTCCCAGTAGAACTATGGAGTCACTTGAGGGGTGCTCTCCAGCATCCGTCTGATAGACTCCAAGAAGGCTGGGTACTGTGAACTGCCGTTCGGCGGGTACGCACAATCCGCAATCAGGATTTTTTCCCCAGCCCTAAGGCGTAGGGAAATAACCCTCTCATTCACTGGGGATGACTCCAGCACAGAGGCACCAAGCCGGGGGGCTATTGATATGCCCACCCCAGCTCGCCGCCTGTCCCTGCAGCAACTCCAGAGTAGAACAATGTCCAGCCCCTCTCAAGGAATTTGGTTCCAGAGCCCAAACTGTGGGTTGAGGTGAGTCCGACTATTTCTAGTCGGAATGTCTCAGCCTTTTCGCCAAGCTCGGGCTCCTTCCCCACCAGAGAAGTGACATTCCATGTCCCAAGAATCTTGGTTTACTGTACAGTACATTTCATTTGTATGCATACAGGATAACTTTGATTGGTAAATATAATGGTCATCAGTGTTAATGGTGAAAAATAATTAGTTTGGATAGAATGTGTCCCACATTAGGAGAGGCCAAGAGCTTTGTAGACCTATTATCAGAGATGGGCTGCGCTCTAGCAACACCACCACTCTTGGCCAAGTGTCTACCCCGTGCATCAAAAGAGACAAGATTTTGGAAGTTTGCTGCGAGAAGGTGGACGATCTCCTGCAATAGAGCCTCCACTTGTCTGCCCTAATCTGTCGATTTGATTGTATGAGAAAACAATCCAAAAGAAGACAAAAATAGTCAGCTGCCAAGTCAAATTTGCCAAGTGACTCGTGTTTGACTGCTCCCCCTGCTGGTCCTCACAGAAACTGCAGGTCAGGGCTTCATTCTACAGCGTGTCCACATTATGCTACAAGTGTCTTTCTGCCACAGCAGGTCCACTTCCTGCCAGCAGAAGGCGTCATTCCACCAGGTGCTAATGAATGGACTCCATTGACTTGTCCAACAGAACCACAAGCAGAACTTTCTTGTTGATTTAAACAAGGACTCCCACGAGAGCAACTAAACACACACACACACACACAGGCAAATGTTGCTTTGTTAGTGCAGCACTGTGTGTGCTTGCGTGCGTGCGTGTGCGTGTGTGTGCACTATGCTAATAATTCCGGCGAGTGTAGAAGCAATCAAAAAGCTCTCACTTTTAATCAGCGTCACACTGAGCTAAACACACCCACACCCGCACGCGCGCAGAATGCTAAGGCTGTAATTCACCCGGCCGTCACGTGACCCACTGCTTGAAAACGCCGTGATCCATGTGAATGGGAGAGTACGTATCATGACAAAGGAAAATGTCACATGACTGCTTCAGCTAGCCACGGGAGGCGTGGGACTCACCCAGAACAGGAAGTGGCATGGAAGCACATTCAAGTCGATCGTGTCGCAACCCAATTGCTACCGAAAGTGCACCCGAATCTACACATGTGCAGATCGCGTCAACATTTAAGGCGCCGGTGGGCCATTTGTGTTTTTATTGGCCCGCCGCACATTCTAAAAATATAATTTAGCAAGAAAACGAAAAACAACAAACATTCAACTGTGAAAAAGGAAAAAAGTTGTGAGCTAACAAACATCATTGTAGTTAGCTTTGTTGTAGTAATTGCAATATTGCTGTCTAATAAAAGTGAGTCAACACACAACCACTAATGTCTGAATCGGTGGGAACACAAGTAACAAAATACTTATAGGCCTTATCAAATCTGCTCCTTTTTAATTTTTTAGAATTCCGTTTTTTACATTTTATTCGGTATCCCAGAATATTGAACTATTACTCATTCCTGATCCTGTCCATCCTGGTCACGCCCAAATATATATATATATATACGTATCATGTCCCTCATATAGAGGGTTGTGTCAGGAAGGGCATCCGACGTAAAAATTTTGCCAAATCAAAACATGCGAATCAAACAGAACAAAATGATTCGCTGTGGCGACCCCTGATGGGATAAGCAGGGATAAGCCGAAAGGAAAAGAAGAAGATTGCAATACTATGGATAAAATACATTATTTTTATATAATATAAGGAGAAACGAAACAACAAAGCTGCAGAAAAAAAGTTTTAATGTTACCAGATTACGGTCAAATATTAGATAGATAGATAGATAGATAGATAGATAGATAGATAGATAGATAGATAGATAGATAGATAGATAGATAGATAGATAGATAGATAGATCGATAATAGGTCACTACACTTACTTGCAATTTGTAGTGCAATAATACATAATAGTAAATAATATTAATCAATAAATAATATACCATATTAATACATAATAATATAATACAAAATTAAGTAAAAAACCCGATCCTGTATGTGTGGTTTTTTTAAATCTTTTCTCCTCTGTTGTGTTGAAAAGGGGATTATTATGGGAATAAAGTAATAATTGAATACAGTGGTATGCAAATGTTGGGGAACCCCTGAACATTTTTTAAGATGTTCCTTTATAAATAAATAGTTGGTTGGATCAGCAATTTCAGGGAAATATATCATATAGCAGACAAACACAAGTTCTAAGGATTTACAGAAAGTGTGAAATAATTATTTAAACTAAATTAGGAAGGTGCATAAATTTGGGCACCCCAACAGAAACTTGACGTGAATATTTAGTAGATGCTCCTTTTGCAGAAAGACCTAAACGCTTCCAACGAGGGTGTGGATGGTGGTTGACAGTATCTTTGAGCGTTCTTCTCTACAAACCAGTCAGCTTTGATGCTTTCCCAGCACGGACAGCCCCCTTTAAATAACACCACACATTGTCAATCATATTCAGGTCTGGGGACTGAGATTCCATTCCAGAATGTGGTACTTGTTCCTCTGCATGAATGCCTTGGTAGAATTAGAGCAGTGTTTAGGGTTGTTGTCTTGTTGAAGTATCCATCCCCTGTCACTGATTCCTGAACTTTGTTGGCAACAATCTGGTGATACTGACTGGAATCCATGCCGCCTTCAATTGGAACGAGATTACCAGTACCTGTACTGGACACACAGCCCCACAGCATGATGGAGTCACCACCAAAGTTTACTGTGGACAGCGTTGGGTTTGTCTTGGAATGCAGTGTTCTTCATCCGCCATGCCCCGCCCCTTCTTACGTCCAAATAACTATTTAAGTTTCATCAGTCCACAGCGCCTTGTTCCAAAATGAAGCCGGCTTGTCCAAAAGGGTTTAGCAAACCCCAAGCCACTCCGTTTGTGGCATGTGTGCAGAAACGGCTGAATAGTTGACGGATGCACAGTGACATCATCTGCAGCAAGATCATGTTGTAGGTCTCTGGAGCTGCTCTGTGGGTTGAATTTGACTGTTCTCAAGAGATTGTTCTTGGCCGGCCACTCCGGGCCTTAACCAGAACTGTGCTTGTGGTCTCTCTTTGCCTCGCTACGTTCCTCAGAGTGGAAATAGACAGCTGCAATTTATGAGCTAGCTTTTTGTATCCTTTCCCCAAACCATGATGTTGAAACAATCTTTGTTTTCAGGTCACTGTATGAGGGGAAAACACTTACAATAAGAAAGTAGAAATTGTAAAAAAAACAAAAGAACAAACAAACAAGAAACGTTCAAAATGGACATAACTGCTGGAATCTTGCAAGAAAAAGTCGGAATAATAAGAGAAAAAAAGTTGTATTCTAACGAGAAAAACAGTTGCAATTTAACGAGAATGAACTTCTAATATTAGGAGCAAAAGTAGTGTCATTTTTGTAGCAAGAGGTTGAAATGAAAAGAAAAAAAAAGTTTCTCTTAAGTTGTAAAAGAAAAAACAGACAAAATAAAGTTATTTCTGGAAATTAGGTTTGGGGGAAAAGTTGGAATATACTGAGATACAGTCCTAATGTATAAATAAACATAATAATTATGTTTTGTTTAATAGAGTTTATTGTATTTGAATTTATACATGTACAGTATATCATACATAACCGGATCTGACCACATGCATTGCGTACCTTTTTACGTACCTTTGTCTTGATGAATAAAAACGATAGAAACGTCCGCAAAGTCACCGTCACTAATAAAATAAACCCCCAATATTGTTCACATATTAAACATGGTTACTGACCATTTATGTTCTTACTTAAAAAAAATACCACATAGCACATGACACAAAAAATTGCGGAAAAAGGAAATGAGACAGGTCTTGCGTAAGTGCCGAACCATTTCCTGTACAAATTGCGTAGTGACATTTGCATAGTTTGGAGGAAAAACAATCAAATTAAACAAACTAAGTTCAAATATCAAAATATTTGATGTTTTGTTTGATCCGGCTTTTTTCCTTGGACTCCGCCTCCTGTTTATTGCGCAATACCTCCCAGCCATCACCTTGTCACCTGATAACTAACTAACTTTTAACTTTCACGGAAAAACAAACTAAACTAAAAAATCCTCTCCTGTTTTGCCAGAGCAGCAGAATTCAGATGTCACTCGGATTTTCAAATTTCCCAAGTTTCTGGTGGAATTATTTTACCAATTGTTCCCGTAGTTTGAACGCAAATGTTGACAGGCATGCTTGTTCACATTATAATATGTCTTAAAGTGAATGTGTGTGCGTGGGTGTGCTTAAAATCCACGCTCCCGAGGCAGATCCCCCTCCTCCCCGCCTTCCACCTTAATCCTCTTGGCTCAAACACACCTCTAATTGGCAACGTGCGTGTGCTGCGAGGCCCTGTGAAGTGGGCACTGTGGCCAACTTGCTAGTTAGCGGTTAGCAAAGATGTACACTTTATGACAGAAGGGAATCAAACAACGACCCTGTGACCAAAACATGCCCTTCATTCTAGCAAAATGTGTGTGTGTGCGTGTGTGTGTGTGTGTGTCAACAGTCAATAGGTGTTTCCCGCGGGCGTCACACGTCCGTCTCTCTGATTGGACGCCACCTCTCCAGCACCAGGTGGTCACGTGACTGACTGGCAGGTGAAGACCACGTGACTCGGTTTTTGCGTTTCAAACTCTAATGAGGCCTAATTGATCGGGAGGAAGTTGAGGCATTTTTTCGGAACGCCGGAACAATCGAGCACGCGCTCAATCAGCGGGCTGCGTGTGCACGCGCCGCACGAGATACCCTCCTCCTCTTCATCGCCTCCATCCTCCTCCTCCCTCCACGAGCACGGAGGCAGCGAGCAGCGAGGAGAAGCACTCGGGGAGGTTCGGAAGGTTCTGCCGCTTCCGGAAAGAGACTTTGTGGACACGGCGGACCTGCCGGTTCTGCCGGAGCTTGAACGGAGCGCTGACCGCTCGGTGGCACCGAACGTCAGCGTCGCTTTATGTCTCCGGGCTGACTTTGCTGCGTTCGGGATGTTCTGCTGATGTCGGCTCGGTGGGTCCGGATTCCCGCGTTGGTTCGGCCTTTCCCAGCGAAATGAGCGTGGACTTTATCGTGACGGAGGTTCTGTTGGAGCTGTTCACGGGACCAGCCAGCGTCCGATCATGGATGGACAACTCCACGTGAGGGAATCACTTCAGTTATTGGAGCGCTAATTGCCTCTTTGCATTGAAAATGTATTACCATTTTTTACATCAATTAATTGAATGTGTACCATAAATCTTATTGAAATATATTGATTTCTATTTTTATATTTATACAATTCAAGTGGACAAAAGCAGCTTTGATCTTTTAAGCTAAGACTGCATCCTGGCGTCTGATTGGTCCCTTGAGTGGCCTCCAATGTGAGAGGGCCCGCCCCCAGGTAGAGCAGGTCAGAGGTCAAGTTGCCCGCCTCCATGGGACTGAACGACAGCAGCCCGGGCGCCATGCGCAACGGCCGCAGCCTCTCGGAGCAGTGGGCAGAGTCGGTAGCGGCGCGTCCTCGGACCAGCGAGCGCCACGTGACCGTGCACAAGCGCCTGGTGCTCGCCTTCGCCCTGTCCATCCTCACCCTCATCGTGGTCACCGTGGTCGCCGTGGTGCTCGCCGTGCGCTTCGAGGAGTGCGTCGGCCCGGATGTGGCGGCTGCGGGGGAGCCGGGTCCTCGGGGCCCGGAGGCGTCGCCCAAGTTGAATGGCAGCAGAGGGGAGCGGGCAGGGGACAGGGGAGAAGAGGAGGCGGGCCAACCCTGGAGGAGGTCGCGTCTGCCGGGTTCGCTGAGGCCGCGTCACTACGACATTGTCCTCGCCGTCTGCATGGACAACTTCACCTTCTCTGGTGAGGTCAGCATCGACATCGAGTGCCTCAACGCCACGAGAGTCATCGTGCTGCACGCTGACCGTCTCCAGGTACCCGCCGTACACCATTTTTGTGTCGCTTACAACCTTCTTCTTTGGCCACGAGTGGTCCCCACCACTTCCTGTTTGGTCACGTAGGCCTTGCCTTGACCACACTATTTGTCCAGTGGCTCATTTGCATAGTGGGTGTGGTCATTACAGGCCCAACCTCTTCCTCTATTATCAAATCAGCTGTGTTAGCATGTAGCCAGTGTGGTTATTTTTGAGCAACCCGGGGGGCTAATGACGCTGTAACATCCTAATTAGCCCCCCAGGAGCATGTGGCTAATGTGACAGCAGCTTCAGTGAGGTCAAAGGGCAATTCAAATGAAAGTAACATAACCTCTGGCCGCGAAGGTGTTGCTTTTTTGTGTTAGCATTAGCATTAGCAGCCATTTCCTGTCCCCTCCCAGGTGGAGCGAGTGGCCGTTATGGCGGAGGTCGGAGCCGGCGGCCGTGCTGCTAGCAGGCCAGGGGGCGGAGCCATTCGCATCCACCGCCACTTCCCCTTCCCGGCCAATCAGATGCACGTGGTGGTCCTGCACCGGGAGCTGAAAGCTAACCGCAGCTACCGCCTCAACATCACCTTCGACGCCGCCATCGAGGACGAGCTTCTGGGATTCTTCAGGAGCTCGTACATGCTGCACGGCGAGAGGCAGTACGTGCGCGCGCACACACACACACACACACACACACCCAGGGGAGCTGCAGCAGGTGGTTGCCGTGGAAAAGGTCACGCTTCACATCTACATCATTGATTAACTCTCTCTCTCACACACACACACACACCTTATGAATTTATTTATATATAACTATAAGTGTGCTGAAACCTGGCAAAACACACTCATACATTTTTAGACTTGAAGGAACGCTTCCGATTGGTCAGGGCGCAGCATCTCGGCCTTAAAAGGGCGACACTTCCCCCACGGCGTGGTTTGGACGGAAGGATGTTGTTAGCATTAGCTGCTGCTGAATGCTGCATGATGCGTGTATAGTAAACGTGTGTGTGGCGGGGAGAAAATTGAAGGTGCTTTATGTTCTCCTGCTGTGATGTTCCATATTAGTTCAGACCATCAGTGGTCCACTCTTCACTACTGACTGCTCTCTGTTCAATACTGGATCGATACACACACACACACACACACAGTCAATTGTCATTAGCTACAAACACTATTCTTATCAAGCATGTTCACAGGTGTGTATTTGTTAGCATGAGGATTAGCAGCAACGCAAAATGATTTCATGTATGCACAAATACACACACCTCATGACGGAAGCGATCACATGACACCACAGCCTCAGACAAAATCAAATCAGCTGCTTTGTCCCGAATAAAACGTTCCAGAACTCTTGATTCAACACCGTGATGTTATTGATGCTCTTCGCCAGAAACCTGAGCCGTGAAGCCCCGCTCCTTCCCTCGCCACGGCCTCTATCAGTTGCAGGTTTCACACCAGAAAGGCAGAGTCAGCAGCTTCCTGTGTAAAGCTATAGCACGCACAAATGTTAGGATTCAAAGATGTGAAAAAGTTGAGTCATGATCTTTTCTCCGTGCCAGTCCCTCTCAAAACCTGACCTCCACTTCCTGTTTATGTCCCTCAGCTACCTGGCGGTGACCCAGTTCAGCCCGACGCACGCCAGGAAGGCCTTCCCGTGCTTCGACGAGCCCGTCTACAAGGCCACCTTCTCGGTGAGCCTGCGCCATGACGCTCAGTACACGTCGTTGTCCAACATGCCCGTGGAGAGCAGCTGGCCGGCAGAGGAGGACGGCCTGCTGATGCGGCGCTTCGCCCGCACGCCGCGCATGTCCACGTACTACCTGGCCTGGGCCGTGTGCAACTTCACCTACAGGGAGACGCACAGTGACAGCGGCGTGACGGTGAGTCGCATCTCAGCGCTGGATAATGCAGCGAACACCGGTGTGGGTTCTTCACCGACGAGGCCAAGTGTTGTTGTTGTTTTGTTGGAGCGTCTTGAGAGATGAGCTCATCAAGTTTCTCCACACGCGTGACTTCCTTTTTGGTCACAGCTGCGCTGTGTTAGCACTCGCCAAGCCACGGCAGCTGCGGCTCGTTGGTGGCGCTCCAAAGGGAGCGCCAATGTTTTTCTGCTGATTGTGTAGCGTCAGCGGGCCGGCTTTTACGTCCATTTGCACTCCGACTTGTCAACACACAACTTGTATCAGCGACACACACACACGTATAATTATATTGTAATACAAGGACAAGGACGTGCATGACCTTCTTTCTCCTCTGATTGTTTCTGTCCGTGTAATGACACCTCATCCATCTCCACTCACACACACATCCAAATTTTCAAGCCCATCCCGGTGGTTGAAGCCTTGGAGGGGGTCGGGGTGCCACAATAGCAGGAATCGGATCATGTGACCACTTCTCAAAATGCTTTGCAGGGAGTGTGTGCACAAACACTTTGAGAAGGAAGTCTTCTCGGTAGCAGCATCACTCTCGTATTCACTATCTTGTTAGTGCCTGCAGGCAACACTCTGTGCGTGTGTGTGTGTGTGTGTGTGTGTGTGCGTGCAGCATCAACAGAAGCAAAGCTGTGAGAGACAAACGACTTCATTATGTGACAAATGAATTGAATGATAAATCTCTTTTGTTCTCCTTTGTCAAGCACACACACACACACACACACGCAAACGTGCACCGTAGGAGGCAGCTTGTTGTGAGAGAGTACACCAGGGGTGTCCAAAATTGTTCCAGCGAGGCCTGCACAGTAAAAATGAAAGAATGCGCTTTGATATTACAGTTAGAGTACATTCGGTATATTTCCAGACAAAACTGCATCTCAGCTTTGTGATGTGGGCGAAAAAAGCTTTATTAGTACCAACTTTGTTTTTTTATTTTCCAAACTTTCTTATTAAACAAACTTCCAACAGTTAACTATTTCCCAATAAGGACAAATTTAGTTTTCCTTGTTTTTTTTATAATTACTTTTAAGAAAGAAGATTTTTGTAAATATTTTAACTTTGTTACCCAAATGACGTTATTTTTGTTGTTTTGTTTGCTTCTCATATTACTGTATTTAAAAAAAGTACTTAGTGTTTAATATTTCAACTTTATGCTTCTATTTTTCCTCTTGATATTACAACATTGTTGTCATAAAATAAATTTTTCTTTCTTCTGGACTTAATTCTTGCTAAATTACTATTGATTTTTCCGTTTTTGCTGTTTTGATTTTTTATTATTATTATTAGATTGTTTAGAATGTGCCGCGGGCCAATAAAAAAACAGCCACGAGCCACAAATGGCCCCCATGATGTACTTTGGATGCCCCAGGAGTACACACATGTGTGATGCCTCACAGTATATCAGAGCAATACGGTGGATCGGCATATATTTGCGATTCGGCATTCGCATCCCCTCAAATTAGCATATTTTTGGTCAAATAATGAGCTATTTTGGTGAGAAAACTCGCCCATTTATGTGTTTTCTCTCTGAAATTGTATTTTTTTTGCGTATCATTTGTAAACACGTGGTAAGTAAGCATAAAATGCAAACTTTTAGCATGTTGGCGTCCTTTGTTGCAAGTTATAAATGACAATTGAGACAGATTGGGGAGTGTAACTGGACATGGAACTAATCAACGCGCTAAAACAGTCACCTTTATTGCAAATGTTGATCCAAAATTGTAAAATGTAAACGTCAAGCGTAATCCGTGAGTGTCAAAAATAGGCAGTTTTACGGGTGTTTCCATTACCCGCTGGGATCTACTGTACTGTACAAGACCTCCTGGTGTCAACGTTTGCCATTGGGCTTGTGTAGTTGTTCACTTTGTGTGTTGACTGGTCCATTGATGACTCTTGAGCCCTGTGAGTGGCATGTTGACGCTCTTGTGGCCTCTTTTCTTGGCTGTCACGGTGGAGACATTGGATGTGAAGGCGGCGCTGCTATCAGTCGCTCAAGTGTCCGTCAAACCCCTGCGGCGACAGCGACGCCGTCACCTCTGCCATCAGCCAAGGGCGATAGATGATTGAGAGGAGGTTTGAGGAAACGGGATGACAGGATGCTTCAGCTTGACCTCTTGGCTTTTATTGTGAAAATCCATCTCTAGAAGAACAGTTCTAGGAAGGCTTCTAAAGGGGCGGGGCTAGACACCGTGCAATGTGTTGATTGGTGGACAAAAAATGCTCACTTGCTCAATGGCAATGATGTTTGAAAGCAGCCTACTGCTCTCATCATCCTCACAGGACCACTTGTCTTGAAGACGATCTCTGCCCAAGTGGAACGTCTCCTGACAGCTCAGGAGAGATGGAGATGTCTTGTTGCCAGGGCGACGCTAAGTGACCTTTTAGTCTGCAATGGCTACAATGTTGGCTTTGTCAGAATTTGCGCACTTCCATACCGATACATAGTGTTTTGAGTGCATACTTATGCAGGTATGCATACTTATGCACTCAAAATGCTAAGTGCTAAGTACGCACGAATGCATATTTTCTTACCTACTGTAAAGTGTGGAAGTCCATACTTAGTCACTTAAGCAAAGCGATGCATTCAAAATGCTAAATGTGTGTCCTTAAGCATACTTATGCACTCCAAGAAAATGCAAATGAAAAATGCACATTTGTACTGTGTAAAATGTAAAAGTGTAAAATGCAAAAAGCTAAGTGTAAGTGCTTAGACACATATTTTTACGTATGAACTCAAAAGGGGAAGTCTTAGCATGGAAGTCCATACTTGTGCACGTATGCATACTGATGCATTCCAAGTGCTGAAAATAAGTATGCATCTACAGCGGTGTTTGCCCACTTCCTGGGTTCTTATTTTTTGCATGTTTGTCACACTTAAATGTGAACACAAAATGCAGTTTTTAAACAAAAGTTTTTATTATTAAGGGAGAAAAAATCCAAACCTACATGGCCCTGTGTAAAAAAGGGATTGGCCCCTGTTAAAACATAACTTAACTAAGACCAATTGCGATCTATCAGTCTGGAAAAGGTTATCAAGACATTTCTAAAGCTTTGGGACTCCAGCGAACCACAGTGAGAGCCATTATTCACCGATGGCGGAAATATGAAATAGTGGGGAAGCGTCCCAGGAGTGCCCAGTAAACCAAAATTACCCCAAGAGTGCGGCGACAACGCATCCAAGAGGTCACAAAAGACCCCACAACACCATCCAGAGACCTGCAGGCCTCATTTGTCTCAGTTAGGGTCAGTGTTCATGACTCCACTCTACCAAGAAGAACCTGCATGGCAGAGTTCCAAGACTCAAACCCCTGCTGAACAAAAAGAACATGAAGGCTTGTCTCAATTTTGCCAGCAAACATCTTGATGACCCACAGGACCTTTAGGAACATGCTCTGTGGTTTGATGAGACAAAAGTTTAACTTTTTGGAAGGTGTGTGTCCCATTATATCTGGTGTAAAAGTAACACCTCATTTCAGATAAAGAACATCATACCAACAGTAAAAGATGGGGGTGGTAGTGTGATGGTCTGGGGCTGTTTTGCTGCTTCAGGACCTGGACTTGCTGTGAGACCTGCGGTCTACCAGAAAAATTCTGCAGGAGAATGTTCGGCCATTGGTTCGTGACCTCAAGCTGAAAGAACTTGGGGTCTACAGCATGACAGTGATCCAAAACACACCAGCAGCTCCACCTCTGAATGACTGAAGAAAAACAAAATGAAGACTATGGAGTGACCTAGTTGAAATCCTGACTTGAGGTGCTGTGGCATGATCAGAAACAGGTGATTCCCGCTCAAAAACTCTCCAATGTGGCTGAAGTACAACAACTGAACAAACAACAACCCAAGAAAGGTGAGTGGACACGAATTCCTCCACAGCGCTGCAAGAGTCTCATTGCAAGTTATTGCAAATGTTAATGGTGTTAATGGTTACGTAATTAGATTTAGGGAGAAATCTATTTGTACACAGGGCTATGTAGGTCTCCCTTAATAATAAGAGTCCTTTAAAAACTGCATTTTGTGTGTTATTTAAATTTCTTTGATGATCTGAAACATTTAACAAACATGCAAAAAAAAAAAGGAATCTGGAATCTTGTGCTTATTAAAAATAACCATGCATACTAATGCACTGTAAATGCTCAGTGTGCGTTTACAAAGCCAAACTTATGCACACAACATAACTCTAAGAAGGTGAGTCCATACTTATGCACCCACTCCATGCGTACTGATGCTAAATGTTAACTGCTAAATGTAAAAATGCATTTATGTACGTATGTTTGCATACTTATGTATGTGCTCAAAACGCTGAGTGGATGTACAGAAGCCCATACTTGTGCACGTTTGCATACTTATGCACTCAAAATGCTCAGTGCAAGCATGGAAGTGCATCAATTGAGAAAAAGACGTTCCCATGTTGCATCATGGCAAAACAATGAGGCCAGTCACGTGACCGGGGAGTATGGATTATTGATCATGCGTGTGTGTTGCACATCTGCTCACATGATGCTCATTACGCGCAAGACAGCGATGAGTCACATGATGCTCGTTGACCTCTTTAGTTCCAACATCTGGCTGCATCATTGGTGACGTGTCTTCATTGATCCCAAAAAGAAAGTTCATTTTTGTTCTCCTCCCCCAGATCCGTTTGTACGCACGGCCAGACGCCATCGCCAGCGGGGCGGGGGACTACGCGCTGCACATCGCCAAGAGGCTGCTGGGGTTCTACCAGGATTACTTCAAGGTCCAGTACTCGCTGCCTAAGCTAGGTAAGCAGCCTGGACTGGTTTGGATCTGTACGTGCAAGTGTCATGGTGTTGCTAGCATCAGTGAGCTGCGTCACAGCTTCTGTTGCGTGTGGCGGGCGGGCGCCGCTAATGTGATGACTGTAAGTGCATATTGGGACTGTCTGACAGGTCCACTTGTACACTAGTCACTCGCCGCCTGTTTATCTGACGGGGTGTGACATTTATTTGCTGACTTTTAGGCCTCTCCAGAGGAGTTTCAGATGTCAATCAATCATGAGACCAGCGGGCCGATAGCATAGGTGCATGCTAGCAGAGGAGCAGTCTTCTTTGGCCTCCTCAGACTCGACATCAGCAGATGTTAGCAGGTGTTGATGCGCCCTCCACTCCATCTGTGTGCACGCACTCGTGCGCGTGTCGGCCATGTTCATGCCCGCGTCCGCACGAGCGAGCGGCTGATGTGGACATGCGGCCTCGGCCTGGCTCCTCTTTCTCGCTTGATGTGTGGGAGGTCCCGGAGCCGCCGGGCGCCATCTGTTGTCAGTCCGACCGGCCCGCTTCCCCGAGGACCACAGAGGGACCACGTGGACTCCACTGTAGCGGCAACATAAACCGTACGAGTCAGCAGAAACTCTTATTGATTGCAAAGATGTTAGCTTTCATGAAAAGTCCAAATCAGCCAGATGAGGTCATAATAAGAATCGGGAACGTTGGATTACGCTCTCCTGGCTGGGACGGCGGTGTCGTAACTAGCGAGCAGCTCGGCGGAGCGTGCAGGCTCAGGTGATCCGCCCGCCCGCACAATTGGAGTCAGTGTGTGTAAGAGCACGCCAAGTGGACTGATGTGTTCTGTTGAGTTCTGGCTCCATCTGGGATCCGCAGAGGCGCACAGACAGCGGCGCCCGAGGACTCGCGTGCGCACGCACCCATACACACACCTACATGTCGGGCTCGCGCAGCTCGTCTTTTCTCTCTTTGTCTGTCCGCCTCAGGCCGACACGCAAGAACAGATGGACTTAAGCAAAACACACACACACACACACACAGAGCTGCAGGCCAGTCAGCTGTCTGCTTTTTTTAACCGCATCCAAGACGGATCAGAACCAAAGCAAAGATGTTGTACTACAAGTGGATGATAGTGCGAACGACACTAAACTCTTTGCTTTATCTTTGTGTCCGATGCTCTCATGTGTGGAGGAGACTCCTCCATAGTCACACCTGTAGGTGGACATCGCTAGCATCTCACACACACACACACACACACACACACACACACACACTGGAGAGGTCAGATCTGGTTGACCTTTCTTGGCTCAGCATTTGTTACCATGGCAACGTCTCCTTTGCTACCCATCTGCTGTGAAAGTCAATGAAAGTCAGCAAAGGGTCAAATGTTCTAACGAATGTCTTCAAGACGCTTTTCCTGGACGCTTGACATCATCAGCCGTGTTCTTCCACGTGTCCAAATGAGGTCCCAATTCACTTCCCCGTCCAAAGGAGTCGTCTTCACCCCAGACGCGATGTGGAAGAAGAGACGTGTCGGCACCAATCGATCCCGCGGCGCCGGTTACAGTCCTCCTGCATGCCCGAATGGACACATTAAGACATGTGTACTGATCCAATTAGAACGTGTCAGAAGAACTGTGGTCATTCTGTGGTCATTCTGGACAATTAGAACTGCTTCTAGAGGTTTCAGTCATGTGATTCCTCTATGCTGCTTCACACACATACAACAGGATGTGCATGTGTGCGTGTATGTGTGTGTGTGTGTGTTCAGCGCGTCGCTGCGAACCATTCTCTTGGGAGCGTCTGTGCGGGCTGAAAAAGAAAAGAAGTCAGCAGCGGAAGGAAACAAAGAAGCAAAAGTGCGGCCATTAGTTACACATGAATGGAAAACAAAGACAAACCTAGGAAAGATCTCTTTACCATCGTCGCAGATCAACCCACATAAATATTACACTTCAGTGTATGCTACCCATGCACGCTAACCACTACATGCTATCTATGCCAGTTAACCACTACACCTTAATCCTACATGTTAACCAATGCATGCTAACTTTAAACGAAACCACCACTTGCTAACCGTGTTTACCAAACACAATATTGCCAACCTTACATTCTAGTAATGCATGCTAACCATGCATGCTAACCACCATAGCTTAACTGCAGATGCAAACTACGACATGCTAGCAATATTGCTAATCACTGTAGTCAGACAACACATGCTAACCCCTACTCTTAAGAATACCTGCTAAACACATGTTAAACCTGCATGGTAACCAGCACATGCTAACCATACATGCTAATCAGTACATGCTAACAATACATGCTAACTTCTATATTTTAACTATACTTACTAACCACCACAAGCTAACCATGCATAAGACCAAATACAACATGCTAGCAATTTTGCTAATCACTGTTCTAACCATGCATGTTAACCACTACTCTTAACCATACCCGCTAGCCACTAAATGCTAACATTGGTGGAAGCCTCCAAATGCTAACCATGCATGCTGACCAGTACATGCTAACAATAAGTGCTAACCATCCAAGCTAACCATGCATGCTAACCACTACACCTTAACCATACATGCTAACTACCACAAGATAACCATGTATAGGGCTAACTACAAGATGCTAGCAATGTTGGTAATCACTGTTCTAACCATGCCTGCTAACCACTACTCTTAACCATACCTGCTAGCCACTAAATGCTAACATTGGTGGAAGCCTCCGCATGCTGACCAGCACATGCTAACAATATGTGCTAACCATTCAAGCTAACCATGCATGCTAACCACTACACCTTAACCATACATGCTAACTACCACAAGATAACCATGTATAGGGCTAACTACAACATGCTAGCAATGTTGCTAATCACTGTTCTAACCATGCCTGCTAACCACTACTCTTAACCATACCCGCTAACCACTAAATGCTAACATTGGTGGAAGCCACCACATGCTAACCATGCATGCTGACCAGTACATGCTAACAATATGTGCTAACATTCCAAGCTAACCATGCAAGCTAACCACTACACCTTAACCATACATGCTAACTACCACAAGATAACCATGCTCAACATGGTTATCAACATGCTAGCAATATTGCTAATCACTATGTTCTAGCCATGCATGGCAACCACTACTCTGCTAACCACTACATGCTGACGCTGGAGGAAGCCACCGAATGCTAACCCTGCATGCTAATCGTTACATGCTGATAAAACATGGTAATCGCTACATCTTAATCATACATGCTAACCGCCTCGCTCAAGCTAATCATGTGTTTTAACCACAACATGCGCACCATGCATGCTATAGTCCACCATTAACCCCCAGGCAACTGCCAGGTGTGTGCGCTCCTTCTTCGTCCTAAAATCAGAGCTATTTGATGAGAGTGTGGCCTCTGTTTTGTGTCTGCAGGCTGCAGTCACACTTTAAGCCCGCTTAAGATTATTAGAGACAGAAGTGGTTCAGCCTGGAGCTCCGTAGACATCGCTGAACAGCATTTCAGCACACATCCTCGTAATGAGCCCCCTCACCAGCCCCCAAAGCCAAACCAGTATGAACTCTATGTCCTCTTTGCATGGCAGTAGTGACGTCGTCCACGGTCCAGTCCAATACGACTCAGACACCTGGCACACGGGGGTCAAAGCAGACCCCACTTGCAGACTTAGGATCGTAAAGGCTGTTGACAAAGCGCTCCACGGCCACCGCGGCAACAGGGAGGCAAACACTAGAAGAGTGGTGAGCGAAACAGAAGGTGCGACGCCAGGAAGCAGATGGAGAGGGACAATTTATGCAAAAACGAAAAGACACACAACAGCATCTCGGTGACAACTGTCATTACGTCTAATCAAACAGCTCCTTGCGCTGCCCCCTAGTGGCTCCTCCAAGCAACACGTGTGACTAACTATGAAGGTCACGCTCCTCCGACTACCCTTCACACACATTACAAAAATAGACCTTTTGGCTATTTTCAGCGTCATGCCATCTTCACCTTGTGTGTGTGTGTGTGTGTGTGTGTGCATGCAAGGCTGTCTTTGTCTCCGTCACAGAGACTCAGAAAATGTGTGAACTTGTCTTCGTGTGCAGACAAGAAGACGCCTCGGGCACCATTCAGGTGAATCACATGAGACCAACCGCACTCTGAAAGTGTGTGTGTGTGTCACTGCAGTAAAACGAAACGAGTGGTTTCACTTCCGTTTAAATGTCTAATTCCTTTAATGTCTCATTTGCATATTCCACCTTAAACCTCATTTGCATGTGCGCCACGAGTGAAAGCGCTTGTATTTGCATATACCGCCCGCCAGCCAATCAGCTGTCAGTGCCAGCTCAGTCGTGCGGGAAATGAACCAATCACATGTCGCCTTAGAGCAAACGGCAACTTGTGATTGGCTGCGAGACAGAACTTTGTTTCCGTGGTAACAAAACGTTTTAGTTTTTGTCAGGCGGTGTTACTAGTTAGTGGTAGTACTACCAGGTAGAAGTAGTGGTGATGAAACCGCACGTGGTTAAAAAGCGACTCGTGAAAATGTCATCATGACTTTGCTGAAAGATGGCAGTCGTAAAATCATCTTTGCTTCTATTGCTTCGTTTTGCATTCTGGTCACGGTGACTTTTCATGAGCTCAGCTGCTCTTCTTCTCCGACAAAAGTAGTGGGACTGGAGTCCTCATCGTGATGTCTTTTTGCCATCAGACCTGCTGGCCGTGCCCAAGCATCCGTACGCCGCCATGGAGAACTGGGGGCTCAGCGTCTTCGTGGAGCAGAAGATCCTGCTGGACGCCGACGTGTCATCCTCCTCCTACCGCATGGAGCTGACCATGGTGGTCGTCCACGAGATCTGCCACCAGGTGAGCTGAAGACGCCTGTCAATCATCTGGGGGAGAGAGGGAGGGGGGGTTGGAAACAGGAAGTGGAGGAGCGCGAGAAGGTTGTGGTGACGGGAGAAGGCACGTTTAAGTACACACGCTGGACGAATGAGGGTCTTCAAAGAGGAGACACAGAGAGAGAACGCGACGCCGTCACCATCAACATGAAGGCCTGAATGCGTCGCGGCGTCGCTTGAGTCCACGTTTGTTCAGCTTGTTAACGAGCGTCTTTGCTGTCGCAACACATGCTGCAGTCTTTCATGTCCTCCTGCCTTTGTGTGTGTGTGTGTGTCAGGCCAGTCAATCTGTTCTTCCTGATTCTTTTTCCAGTGTTTGTCACTTTCAATTACACACACACACACACACACTTCTCTAAGGAGGTGTCACATCTGTTTTAGAAGTGTTGCCATGGAAACAAGCTCAGCGACACACTTTGTCCAAAGTCTACAAGTGTTTCTCTCATTAGGATTGTTTTTCTTACACACACGCACGCACGCACGGACGCGCACGCGCACATCGTGGAGTTCATGAATCATCAGTTCTTCATTCTATGTGACTTCACAGTCACCTTTCTTTTTCTTGTCTTCATTTGCTTTTCTTTCTTCTGTCTAATGTTTTGTTTTCTCATTTTTCTCTTCATCTTCTTTTTTTCTGTCTTTTCTTTTTTCTTCCTTTTCTCCTTTTTTGTCATTTTGTTTTTGCTTTCCTTCTTTCTTTCCTTTCCTTCTCTTTTTGTCCTTTGTTTCTCAATTTTCCTTTTTCCTTTCTTGTCTTTTTATTCTTTATTTTATTTTTTATTTCTTCTTTCTTTCATCATTTTCTTTCTCTTCTTGTCTTCTTCCTCTATTCTCCCTATTTCACATTTCCTTCTTCCATTTGTATTTATTCTTTTTCTTTCTTGTCTCCATCTTGCTCTTTTTTTCTTCTTTCATTTTTTTAAAATTATTTCATGTTATTTTGTTTTTTCTTTCTTCTTTTTCTGCTGTTATTTTTTCTTCCGTTTCTTCATTTTTTTTCTTCTTTTATACACTGCTCAAAAAACTAGAAGGGAGACTTTGATGCGATGAAGAGCACAGGGTCCCAGTGGCGTAGTTGCAAATTCTGGTGGTCTATGGCAAATGCCAATCGAGCTCTACGGTGCTGGGCAGTGAACACAGGGCCCACTACAGGATGTTGGTCCCTCAGGACACCCTCAGGGAGACTGTTTCTGATTGTCTGGTCAGAAACATTCACACCAGTGGCCTGCTGAAGGTCATTTTGTAGGGCTCTGGCAGTCCTCATCCTGTTCCTCCTTGCACAAAGGAGCAGATTTCAATCCGGCTGAGGGTTTAAGGACCTTCTACAGCCCTGTCCAGGTCTCCTGGAGTAACTACCTGTCTCCTGGAATCCTTCCATGCTCTTGATACTGTGCTGGGAGACACAGCAAACCTTCTTGCAACGGTACGTATTGATGTACCATCCTGGAGGAGTTGGACTACTTGTGCAATCTCTGTAGCATCCAGGTACCGCACCATGCTATCAACAGAGATGTTGATCCAAGCCAAATGAAAAACTACAGCAGTAGAAAGTCAGTCAATAAAAAAATCAGCCAAAAGAGATGAGGAGTCAGTGGCCTGATCCTGGAAAAGCATTCCTGTTTTGGGGTCTGTCTCATTGTTGCCCCTCTGATGCACCTGTTGTTGATTTCATGAACAACAAAGCAGCTGAAACTGATGAACAACCCCCTCTGCTACTTAACTGACCACATCAATATCCCAGACGTTTGACTGTTAGCTTACTATACTCTGATTAACTAGTTAACAACTAATGTTTTGGAGCAGTATATTTTCTCGCTTTTCTTAGTCTTTTCCCTTCTTACCATTTCTTCTCAGGTGGTTTAGTTTGTGGGAAAGAGAAAAAGTTTATTTTAGGTACTGCGCTGCCCCAGCAGCGTTGGATTGCAAAGTGCTGCTCATCTTAGCAAGCTAAGGTGATTGACACTTGCACAGACCTCTTCTATGCGTCACTCACATCTTTTATTCACTGAGAAATCATCCAGTGTCTAAAAATGGAAATCGTTTCTCCACGTACGACTTTGATTGGTTGGTCGGCCAAAAGTAACTAAAAGTGTTTAAATGCCAAGTGCTGAGCTACATCGTTAAAAATAATCATCTTGCTGTCGCTGCAATCAGCTCTACGTGAATGCTTTAAGTGTGGCCAGCACGTGCACACACACGCACACACACACAGTTTGTGCAGACAACCTCATTATAAGTTGGCAGCACACCGTGCTCATGAATATTAATGAGGTCAGCTGAGGGAGTGAAAGCACCATCAAAGTTTTGTACTTGTCAGAGACGGCGAAGACTAGCCAACTTTATTTATTGTCATCATACTTCAGCTCACGTTGTTAGTTAGTTAGTTAGGGGACGCCATCTTTGTTTGGGTCAACTTCACCATCCTTGGCTTTGTCAGCAAAGCCTCATGTGGTGCACTGGGTGTTACCACGGCAACAGCAGCCAGGTCTAAGACACACTAATGAAGACCAGTGAGGACCAACAAACTTGGACTGGCAGCACAAAGGTCAAAGAAAGATGAAGGTCACGCTAATGCACATAACAGAGGAGCAGAGTCTTTGTCATCACTTCCTCGTTGTAACATGTGTCACATGATATGTGTGTGTGTGTGTCAGTGGTTTGGCGACCTGGTGACCCCCATGTGGTGGGAGGACGTGTGGCTGAAAGAAGGCTTCGCTCACTTCTTCGAGTATGTCGGCACCGACTTCCTCTTCCCCAAGTGGAACATGGTAAGAACCCCTCCACACGCCATTTCATTAGGTACACCCGCCAACATGACAACTACTTCTATTCAATACAGTATCTTTGCCTTAAATCAACTCGACAAAGCCAACAAGTCTCTCAATGAGCCTGCAATTTTTCCCTGACTCACGGGTGCTCGGCAAAGACTCTAGTTTCACTGACTCACGGGTGCTCAAGAAAGACTGGCGCTTCAATGACCCATGGGTACTCCAGGAAGACTTTTCACTGAATTACCCGTGATTGACAAAGACACTAATTTCACTGATTCATGGGTGCTTGATGAAAACTCAAGTTAACACAGACTCGAGTGTCACTGACTCACAGATACTCGAGGAAGACTGCAGTTTCACAAAATCATGGTTACTTGAAGAAGACTTGCGTTTTACTTATACTCAGCGGTGCTTAACAAAGACTCGGGTTTCAATGACTCACGGGTACTTAACACAGACACGAGTTTCACTGACTCACAGAAACTCATTACAGACTCGAGTTTAACAGATTTACCGTTGCTTGGCAAAGACTCTTGTTTCACCGACTCATGGGTGCTTGATGAAGAATTGAGTTTTACTGACTCACGGGTGCTTGATGAAGACTCAAGTTTCTGGGATTTCACTGACACAGGGGTACTCAAGGAAGACTAGCGTTTCACTTGTTCTCACAGATGCTTGATGAAGACCGGAGTTTCACTGACTCGCGGGCGCTCGAAGAATCTAGCTTCACTGACTCACGGGCGCTAGACGAAGACCGGAGTTTCACTGACTAGCGGGCGCTCGATGAAGACTAGCTTCACTGACTCACGGCCGCTAGACGAAGACCGGAGATTCACTGATTCACGGGCGCTAGACGAAGACTGGAGTTTCACTGACTAGCGGGCGCTCGATGAAGACTAGCTTTACTGACTCACGGGCGCTAGACGAAGACCGGAGTTTCACTGACTCGCGGGCGCTCGAAGAAGACTAGCTACACTGACTCCCCTCTGCTTCTGTAACGGGGTCACAGTGAGTGACTCATAAAACCCGGAGTCAGTAAAGGGAATGGATTTTTTCATCACTACAATAAAGTTTTGATGCGAATAAAGTAGTGAAGCACTTTGTCACGCACCACGAGCTTCAATTAAAGCACAATTAATGGCTTTTCTACGCCGTATTAATGTTTTTCTACCAGACACCTTCACACACACACAAAAATAGACTTAGTGGCCTTTTTAAATTTCACTCAGCGTATTTTTGTTAGCACACGACGACAAGTAGAACAATGATAAAGTGTGCGCCTGCCTGCTGATAATTTCCTCTATTTACTACTTTTCAACTTTCCTAGTTTGAGCTGCGTGCAGCCTGCAGAGAATAATCCCCCCACCTCAACGCATGTAGATTAAAATTCTCTTTTACATTCATCTACTTTCAGTCATGTAAAAAAAGGAAACCACCCGCCTAGGTTCATTAAAACTACCTCGGCTAAACCACTTTAATCCGTGAAGTAGCCTGATGCTTCTAATTAAAAAGCTCCTGTTCATTTTGCTCATCAGCAGCAACATTTGCGTGGCGCATTAAAAAGAGTGACTTTCATTAAAAGTCACATCTCTGCACCCAACGCTGTGACCACCAATTAGCCACCGCCACGCAGTCCAGGGTGTGGCCGGGGCCCTGTGAGGCGGCACTGGCTGGAGCGCAACGTGTTTGCAGATGTTAAGAGCGGTGGAGGAACCATGGCGACAAAAGTGGAGTTTGGCTAATGCTAACACTTGTTTTGTGCCTTTGCAGGAGAGGCAGCGCTTCCTGACCGACGTTCTTCACGAGGTCATGCTCCTGGATGGCCTCAGCTCCTCCCACCCCATCTCTCAGGAGGTGCAGCAGGCCGCCGACATCGACCGCGTCTTCGACTGGATCGCGTACAAGAAAGTAGGTGTTTCAATTGCGATGGGGGCTACGATTCAGCGTTCAGCAGATTTTCGATTTAATCAATGCTTTTTATGTGCGGGAAAACCCACAATTTTGTGTTTGTAATCTCCATAATGCCGTTGTTTGTTGGTGGAAAAGCCATCTCCAAAAAGTTTGAGTTTATCATTTGCACATTAATGTACATGCAAAACAATACTATTTTATGCTCATCGCAAGGCAGGAAGTTATCCAGCATGCCTTGCGGGTGATACATTTCTATAAAATAATATTGTTTTGCATGTACTGTGTATTAGTGTTTATTTTCTGTACTTGGTGCAGTTACGTTGTGTGTTCCACCTGTGTTTGTTTTGTTCCGCTTGCACACTGACACATTTTCTCCATTTGTTTGCGTCAAACTACTCGTTTTCCTGCTGCGGTTTTTCTGTTGTGTTACAAAGTGGTGGTTTGTGCTGCCGGCAGGGTGCGGCGCTGATCCGGATGCTGGCCAACGTCATGGGACAGGGACTCTTCCGGAGAGGACTTAACGTAAGGAGACTTGTCTGCATGTTGACGTAGTGACGAAGTGACACAGCAGAAAGATCTCTTTGGCGTTGTCGCTGTGCAGATGACGTCCCAGACAAACAATGTTTCAGGATTCGTGAAACCGAGCGTGACTTTGTCTCGGGAAAGTGACACGAGCGGCGGCGCTGGCGATATTTATGACGCCGTGGCGCTCCGATGATTGCTGCTGCTTAGCGGTAATGTGTCCCAAACATCAGACAGTAAAGAAAATACAACACAGTACATTTGCTTGACGAGAGCGCTGTCTCTGTGCTGCTGTCCTCACAAGAGCCTCTAGGGGGCGTGTCTACCGCATACTCTATACACAGTATTCCCAGAAAAAAGCTGCATCTCAGCTTTGTCATATTGTTTCCCATTTTTGCTGTTTTTGTATTCTATTTTCTAAATGGTTTAACATCCTCTGGAAGTACAATTTGTACATTTTGTACCATTAAGGTTATATTCCCATAATATTTTGACTTTATTCTAGGGATGTCAGATGTTGGGTCTCTCACCAATACGCCGATATTGTCTAACTCTCAGTTTCCGATTGTGATATCAACAGATATTGTGTGTAACAATGATCACATGTGAACACATCTCTGTTATGAAGCTGACGGATACAGGATCAGCAATTAGCTTCTGGACGTGGCTGTAAACAACATTGTACAACTAAGCAAACATCTGAGAAATACTTGTGATACCCTCCGTGATTTTCCGATTGACGGTTTTTGCCCGGGGTATTGGAAGTCTTGAAGGAAGACGTATCTCCGTCGTGTGGGAGCCCGTAGGCCTACAGTATATACAGCAGTTAGTAAAAATCTGACATTATTCCCACAGTATCTGGACTTTATTCTCGTATCGCCCACTTTTAAATTTAGTTTGTTTCTCATGACCGCATCTTTAAAAAATAAAATAAAATATTGCCATTTTTATTTAACCCTTTGTGCGGCTGAAATTACATTATTTTCAGTTGGATTACAACTTCTTTCTCTTGTTATATTTGACATTTATTCTATACTCAACATGTCCAAAACGGAGAAGGCAGAAGATTTGATTTCATCCATTCTGATTTCAGGGAGGATTGTAAACTTTCCGTCTGTGCTTTTTTTTTTTTTTTACGCTGCAGCGGCGTCTTTAGGGCGCCATGAAATTGAAACCACCGGAGTCGTCGGACTCCTCATAATTTATTTCCTCTAGAATGTTGTTTTCTTGCGCGGGCGTGGCGCCGTTGCCAGGCAACCACGTTGCTGCCAGGAAGCTCGAGTGGAAGGTCTCATAACGCTATGCTGTTACTGCGATCAAGATGTGTGTTTGGGAAAGACAGGAAGTGGCGTCACACCAAGCTTAAGAACTTCCTGCTAGCGAGAGGGAAAGTTCAGCCTACTCAGCCAAAATGAGTGGAAAAGACGTTTCCGTGAAGATGTCCCTTTCCGGTCTAAACTTGATAAAAAGCGTCCATTTGGGACTAAATCAGTAGGACTAAACTCGTTTATTTATGGGCCAAATCGAGGCACTGACGGGCCAAGCAGATTTAGCCCAAAAAACCCACTTCCAAATGGTGTCTGGACCTTTTCCGGTAGCTCTTTGTACTACACGGTGTCCCTACTGTGGGAAAAAACAGTTGAATTCTATTCATAATTATGTATTCAATGCAAAATAAATGAAATAATTCCTTGAACGTAAATGTAATGAAATGTAATACATGCACAGGAGAAGATGCCTCTTCATTGTCGACGTGCTTTTTCCGCTGTTTGCAGGATTACCTGCTCAGTCACATGTACGGCAACGCAGCGCGAGATGACCTTTGGGAGAAGCTGTCTCAGGTACCACCTCCATGTTCTTCCTGCCAAGCCACCCACCCACGCACGGCGAAGCGGAGGGACTTGAATTATTTAAGGAAGTAGTCCTAACGAAGGCCAGAGTTGCTCTTGTTAAGATGGACAGGATGAGGCGGGAGCGCTGGTTACCATGACACTACTGCATTGTTGTCAGACTGGATGACTTTCGCTCTTATTTACCTGCAGCGTTAGCTTGTTAGCTGCTAATGTCATTAGTTGTTGATTGACACGGCTGTGTGCAGGCCATGCAGTCGGAGGGGCGGCACATCGACATCGGCGCGGTGATGGACAGGTGGACTCTGCAAATGGGATACCCCGTCCTGACAATCAGCAAGAACCACTCAGAGCAGCTGTCCACTCATTACATCACCGTCCGCCAGGAGCACTTCCTGTACGGACAGGAAGGGAGGGGCAACCACAGGTAGCCCGAAGCGGTCTTTGTCCACCAATCAGATGGCAGCTTGCTGGCACGCACCCACGCACGCGATCATCATTTCGATTTGATTGTCACATGTTTTATTCACACCTACGCTGCTTCTCTTAGCTCTCTTTCACGTCCGCGTTCCTTCTTCGCCTTCATCAGTTCGTCGCCTCGCTCTTTGTCCTGCCTGCCACCGACTTTTCCTGCTCTTTTTAAACGCCGCACGCTTCCTAGCGCTTTCATGCCTCCCCCGGGGCAACGCCGACACTTGTTGTTGACAGCTGCACCGGTGGAACATGCAAGCGCCGTGCACGTTTGTTCGAATTGCACTCGGGTAGCGTCAGGAGTTGTAGTTAGACGAACAACGCGCGCCTTTGTGTTGCTTTTCCCGGCCGGGAAGGTTCCTGCGGAGCACAGCGTGCTCGCGACAACAAAAAAAGTCCAAACAGGTAAACAGAGAGGTGTTGCATTTAATGAGCTTAAATGCTAAAGAGGCGCACGGCCTGCTGAATTATTGATGAGGCGGCCGACTCGCAGCTGAGAGGAAGTCAAGTAGATTCACATGCAAATGAGGCCCGCGGTAAATAAAGACGCACCGTGGTGCTGGTACCCAGACGGCAACCCGAAACCTTCACCACTTTCACATTCTGGCTCAGTAACCCTTCTAGAACCTTCTGTTGAGACACTAGAACAACCTGCACACCCACATGTACGGTGTATACCTGCCCCGCTATATGAGCCAGTGTGCGTGCGTGTGCGTGCGTGCGAGGTCATTCAGTGGCGATCAATATGGCTGCCTGGCAACCACATATTTCATCCCATGATAATTATATCAACATGACTTACATGAATGTTTCCCCTCCAGACAAAAGGACACTGACATGACTGTCGTAATAATAACCAGGATCATAAAATAACATGATTAACAAAAAAGTAATAACAAATTCATAATGGTGGTCATCAACTGGTCGCTAATGATAATTCTGCCGTTATTAACAACAACAATAATAGTAATCATTCATTCATTTTCTATACCGCTTATCCTTAATAATAATCATTAAAACAATAGTACAAATAATAATAGTAGTAATAATAAGTGACATTGTGGTAAAAGATGACTTGCCTCCTCAGATATGACAGTACTGTGATAAAAACACCTCCACAAAGATGCACTGAAAAGCTGATGCATTATGGGAAAAACCAAAGACCTACGATAAAAGTGGAGAGAATATGATGTGAAAACATTCACCATACTGATAGTCACCGGTACTCTGGGTCTAATCAAAATAGGGCTAAAGGAAAACCCAGACACTGGAAATATTGCATAATAATAATAATGATTATAATATTAATGATGATGTTATCAGAGGGAACACTGTAATATTAGATAATATTAATAATGATCATAATGAGAAGGAACACTGGTAATATTGGATAATAATAATACTAATAATGATCATAATGAGAAGGAACACTGGTAATATTGGATAATAATAATACTAATAATGATCATAATGAGAAGGAACACTGGTATTATTTGATCCATTCCATTCCATTTTCTTCCGCTTATCCGGGTCCGGGTCGTGGGGGCAGCAGTTTCAGTAGGGAAGTCCAGACTTCCCGGTCTCCGGCGACCTCTTCCAGCTCCACCGGGAGGACATCAAGGCGTTCCCAGGCCAGCTGTGAGACATAGTCCCTCCAGCGTGTCCTAGGTCTTCCCCGGGGCCTTCTCCCGGCTGGGCATGCCCGAAACACCTCACCAGGGAGGCGCCCGGGAGGCATCCGGACGAGATGCCCGATCCACCTCAACTGGCTCCTCTCGATGTGAAGGAGCAGCGGCTCTACTCTGAGCTCCTCCCGGATGGCCGAGCTCCTCACCCTATCTCTTAGGGTGAGTCCAGCCACCCTACGAAGGAAACTCATTTCCGCCGCTTGTATCCGCGATCTCATTCTTTCGGTCATGACCCATAACTCATGACCATAGGTGAGGGTGGGAACGTAGATCGATCGGTAAACAGAGAGCTTTGCCTTCCGGCTCAGCTCTCTCTTCACCACGACGGTCCGGTACAGCGACCGCATTACTGCAGATGCTGCACCGATCCGTCTGTCGATCTCACGCTCCAACCTTCCCTCACTCGTGAACAAGAACCCGAGATACTTGAACTCCTCCACCTGAGGCAAGACCTCACTCCCAACCCGGAGGGTACAGTCCACCCGTTTCCGACTGAGAACCATGGCCTCGGATTTGGAGGTGCTGAGTCTCATCCCAGAAGCTTCACACTCAGCTGCAAACCGCTCCAGTAAACGCTGAAGGTCACAGCCTGATGAGGCCATAAGGACCACATCGTCTGCAAATAGCAGAGACGAGATCCTAAGGTCACCAAGCTGGACTCCCTCAACACCTTGACTGCGCCTAGAAATTCTGTCCATGAAGATTATGAACAGAATCGGTGACAAAGGGCAGCCTTGGCGGAGGCCAACGTTCACCGGAAACAAGCTCGACTTACTGCTGGCAATGCGAACCAGGCTCCTGCTTCGATTGTACAAGGACCGAATGGCACGTAGAAGCGGACCATCAATCCCGTACTCCCGGAGCACCCCCCACAGGACACCACGAGGGACACGGTCGAATGCCTTTTCCAGGTCTACAAAGCACATGTAGACTGGTTGGGCAAACTCCCACATACCCTCGAGTACCCTTGCAAGGGTGTAGAGCTGGTCCAGTGTTCCGCGACCGGGACGAAAACCACATTGCAGCTCCTCTAACCGAGGTTCGACTAACGGTCGTACCCTTCTCTCCAGCACCCTGGAGTAGACTTTCCCAGGAAGGCTGAGGAGTGTGATCCCCCTATAGTTGGAACACACCCTCCGGTCACCCTTTTTAAAAATGGGGACCACCACCCCGGTCTGCCAGTCCAGAGGTACTGTTCCTGACTTCCATGCAATGTTGTAGAGGCGTGTCAACCAACACAGTCCTCCAACATCCAGAGCCTTGAGAAATTCTGAGCGGAACTCGTCTACCCCCGGAGCCTTGCCACTGGGGAGTGATTTGACTACCCCAATTACCTCAGCCACGGTGATAGAACTGTCCACGTACGTATCCTCAGACTCTGCTTCCTCTATGGAAGGCATGTCAGTGGGATTGAGAAGGGCCTCGAAGTATTCCTTCCACCGACCAACTATATCCACAGTCGTGGTCAGCAAGCCCCCGTCCGCACTGTAAACAGTGTGAACTGGGGGCTGCTTCCCCTTTCTGAGGTGTCGGACGGTTTGCCAGAACCTCTTCGAGGCCGACCGAAAGTCGTGCTCCATAGCCTCACCGAACTCCTCCCACACCCGAGTTTTTGCCTCGACCACCGCCGAAGCCGCGTGCCGCTTGGCCTGCCGGTACCTGTCAGCTGCTTCGGGAGTCCCGCAAGCCATCCATGCTCGATAGGACTCCTTTTTCAGCTTGACGGCAGCCCTAACCCCCGGTGTCCACCATCGGGTTCGGGGCTTGCCACCACGACTGGCACCGACCACCTTGCGGCCGCAACCACAACTGGCTGCCTCAGCAATAGAGGCACGGAATACGGCCCATTCGGACTCAATATCCCGGTCCTCCCTCGAGATGCAGGCGAAGCTCTGCCGGAGATGAGAGTTGAAGACTCGACGAACGGGAGATTCTGCCAGACGTTCCCAGCACACCCTCACTACGCGTTTGGGTCTGCCAGGTCTGTCCGGCATCCTTCCCCGCCATCTAATCCAACTCATCACCAGGTGGTGGTCAGTTGACAGCTCAGCCCCTCTCTTCACCCGCGTGTCCAGAACATGCGGACGCAGGTCTGATGATACGACCACAAAGTCGATCATAGACCTGCGACCTAGGGTGTCCTGGTGCCGAGTGCACTTATGGACATCCTTATGTTCGAACATGGTTTTTGTTATGGACAAACTGTAATTCGCACAGAAGTCCAGCAACAACACATTGCACGAGTTCAGGTCAGGGAGGCTGTTCCTTCCAACCACGCCCCTCCAAGTCACACTGTCATTGCCCGCATGGGCGTTGAAGTAACCCAGTAGAACTATGGAGTCACCAGCTGGGGTGCTCTTCAGAACCCCTCTGATAGACTCCAAGAAGGCTGGGTACTCTGAACTGCCGTTTGGCGCGTACGCACAAACCACAGTCAGGACGGTATCCCCAGCCCTAAGACGTAGGGAAATAACCCTCTCGTTTACTGGGGATGACTCCAACACAGAGGCACCAAGCCTGGGTGCTAACAATAAGCCCACACCAGCTCGCCGCCTCTCCCCTGCAGCAACTCCAGAGAAGAACAACCAGCCCCTCTCAAGGAATTTGGTTCCAGAGCCCAAACTGTGGGTTGAGGTGAGTTACTATATCTAGTAGGAATGTCTCCGCCTCTTCCACAAGCTCGGGCTCCTTCCCCACCAGAGAAGTGACATTCCATGTCCCAAGAACCAGATTTGGCCGCCGAGGACCAGGTCGCCTGGACACCCGCCCTCGACCACTGCCCAAATCGCAATGCACCGGACCCTTATGCTTGCCCCTGCAGGTGGTGGGTCTGCGGGGGCATTATTATGATCAATATTTGATCATAATAATAAAAATAATGATCATAATGAGAAGGAACACTGGTAATATTGGATCATATTATTAATAATAAAGATCATAATGAGAAGGAACACTGGTAATATTGGATAATAATGATCATAATGAGAAGGAACACTGGTAATATTGGATAATAATAATGACCATAATGAGAAGGAACACTGGCAATATTGGATAATAATAATAATAATGATCATAATGAGAAGGAACACTGGTAATATTGGATAATAATAATGATAATAATGATGTTATGAGAAAGAACACTGGTAATATTGGATAATAATAATAATAATAATGATGCCAATGAGAAGGAACACTGGTAATATTGGATAAAAATAATAATGATTATAATGAGAAGGAACACTGGTAATTCATTCATTCATTTTCTATGCCGCTTATCCTCATTAGGGTTGGGAGTATGCTGGAGCCTATCCCAGCTGGGTTTGGGTGAGAGGCGGGGTACACCTTGGACTGGTCGCCAGCCAATCACAGGGAACATATAGACAAACAAACATTCACACTCTAATGGACAATTTAGAGTGGCCAATGAAGCTAACATGCATGTTTTTGAAATGTGGGAGGAAAGCGGAGTACCCGGAGACAACCCACGCACGCACAGGGAGAACATGCAATCTCCACACAGAGATGCCCAACGGAAATTCAAACCCTGATCTCCTGGCTGTGAGGCCAATGTGCTACCCACTCGTCCACCGTGCGGTCCAACACTGGTAATATTAATAATAATAATGACTGATGCACGGCTGTCTTATTAGTTTACAATGGCAGGTCCCGCTGACAGTTGCCGTGGGAAACGAGTCTTGGATTTCTTCAGAGGCGCTCATCTGGATCCACAACAAGACCGGTACGTCTACATGACGCGAGAAGGACGCGTCATCCGTCAGTGCATTTCGTTGACTGATTGACAAGGTGGTGTTTTTGTTGCAGAACGTCATTGGCTGGTGGAGATGGACGACAGGTCCTGGTTGCTAGGCAACATCAACCAAACAGGCTACTTCCGGGTCAACTACGACCTCCAGAACTGGAAGCTGCTGATCCAGCAACTTCACACCAGACCGCAGGTAGGCTCGGCGAGAAAGCTTTGTTGCCTCTGATTGGCTTCTGATTGGTGACCACGCCTCCTCCTGTGTCTGCAGCTCATTTCTGTGGGCAACCGGGCGGGACTCATCGACGACGCCTTCAACCTGGCCAGGTGAGCTCAACTCTGACCTTTGTGTGGAACAGAGGACGGAATTAGCCACCCGAGGCTTGGATGCGGTTGCCGTGGCGGCGCTTATCTGCCCACCTGGCGCCCGAGTGGATTATCCCAATGTGTGTCAGGCCAGGAGCATGATGTGAATGACGATGGAGGCGAGGGGGGTCCGGATGAGGGAGATTATGGAAATTTGTCGGATGATCCTTTTGATTGACAAGCCAGCTAGCTGCCGACGTAGGGTATTTGCCTCATTCATATTCATGAGGAGTGGGCGGGGCCACAATGCTGCTGACATTTAAGTGCGGGGAAAACAAACACACAAGAACACATCACAGCATATCATAGCAATCTCATGCCCACCCCGCAGTAGTGATGCTTACTTTCTTCATTATGACTCGTGCAGTGTGTGTGTGCCTCACGGTGACATGTTTGGTGTTGCCCTCCTCTCCCTCCTGCAGGGCGGGGTACCTCCCCCAGAGCATTCCTCTGCAGCTGATTGGCTACCTGCCCGAGGAGACGTCCTTCCTGCCGTGGCACGCCGCCAGCCGAGTGCTCTATCAGCTGGACAAACTGCTGGACCGCACGGACGACTACAGCCTGTTTAGTGTAAACCTGCCCCCCCCTCCCTTGCCCTTACCTGTTGTAACCTGTCAATCAATCAGTCAATATTCTGACCTGTGTGTGCAGGACTACGTGCTGAAGCAGGTGGCGTCTCGCTACCATCACATGGGCTGGCCTAGCAACGTGGCTAACGGCGAGGGCGGCGTCCTGCAGCCGTCCTACCACACAGAGTAACACACACACACACGTGTACTGCCACACACACGCACACACACACATTGATGGTGTTTGTGTGCACAGGGAGCTGCAGCGCGAGCTCATCATGCTGGCGTGTAGCTTTGGAAACAAACAGTGCCACCGCCAGGCCGTCGCTTATATCTCTGACTGGATCTCCAGCAACAAGAACAGGTACACACACACACACACACACACGCACACACTGAGTGAGCTGCCAGCTGAGCTCACTGATGATGATGATGCTTAAGTGGCAGGGCAATGCGACTAACCAGATGAAGTACTCTTATTAGCATATTTTCATTCTACATGGCAAACAAGTTACCAGTGGGTGCAGTAGATTCTCAGAAACTAACCCACCATTCATAATATGCACGCTCTTAAAGCTGTGCAATTGGCCAATTAGTTGAAAGGGGCGTGTTCAAAAAATATCAGTGTGTCATTCAATCAGTGATCAATGAAGTGAAAAATCAGGTGTGAATCAGGTGGCCCCTATTTAAGGATGAAAGAACATCATTTCTCTTCGGAAGCCTGAGGAAAATGGCTCCTTCAAGACATTGCTCAGAAGAACAGCATAGTTTGATTAAAAGTTATTTGGAGAGGTGAAAACCAATAAAGAGGTGCAAAAAAAATGTTGCCTGTTTGGCTAAAATGATCTCCGGTGTCTTAAAATGGAGAGCAAAACCAGAAACACGTGGCAGAAAACGAAAGACGACCATCAAAATGGATGGAAGAATAACCAGAATGGCAAAGGAAAGACAATCAAAGACAGTCTGGAGTTACCTGTAAGTACTGTGACAGTTAGAAGACGTCTGTATGAAGCTAATTTATTTACAAGAATCCCCCGCAAAATCCCTCCATTTAAAAATGGGGCCTTTTTATCCCACAGCAGGGATCATGGATGAGTTTGCATTAGTCAAAATACTTGAAGAGGTCATGTTGCCTTATGCTGAAGCGGACATGTCCTTGAAATGGCTGTTTCAGCAAGACAATAACCCCAAACACACTAGTAAACCGGCAACATCTTCTTATGTTCTTATGTTATGGAGGGGCCAGCCCAATCCCCGGACCTTCATCCAATGGAGAACTTGTTGGGTGACATGAAAAAAGCAAGAAATGTTGATGAATTGTGGAATGTTGTTGAAGAATGTTGTAGGGGAATAACAGCTGAGTTGGTAGAGTCCATGCCACACAGATGTGAAATATTACTTTAGTCATTTACAGGATTGACAAATCCTACAAACAAAAAATAGTTTTGAGTTTGTAAATTCAACGGCAGACACTATTTTTTTGAAAACGCCCCTTTCAACTAATTGGACAATTGCACAGCCTTAGAGCGTGCATATCATGAATGCTGGCTCGTGTTTGTTTTCTGAGAATCTACTGCACCTACTGGGAACTTGTTACCCATGTAGAATAAAACAGTCATTCATCAGGTTAGTCACAGTGCACTGCTATTATTTTCAACACTGCTGTACGTCATCATTACATTACTGTGTGTGTGTGTGTGTGTGTGTGTGTGTGTGTGTGTGTGTGTGCACGTGCAGGATCCCCCCCAACATCCGTGACGTGGTGTACTGCACTGGGGTCAGCCTGATGGACGAGGACGTGTGGGAGTTCATCTGGATGAAGTTCCACTCCTCAAAGGCCGTCTCCGAGAAAAAGATCCTGCTGGAGGCGCTCACGTGCTCCGACAACACATTCCTGCTCAACAGGTGTGTGTGCGCACACACATGCAGGTGAGCTGCTAACAGGAAGTATGATGTTGTGTGTGCGTGTGTGTGTGTGTATGGCAGGTTGCTGAACCTCTCTCTGACCTCTGAACTGGTGGCCGAGCAGGACGCCATTGATGTCATCATCCATGTGGGCCGGAACCCTCAAGGACGCCGCCTGGCCTGGAGTTTTTTCAGGGACAAGTGGGATGTCCTCAACGCGCGGTGAGCCGCCATCTTGTGTGTGTGTGTGTGTGTGTGACTAACAACCTCTGGTCACTCAGCTACGGCGAGGCGTTGTTCATGAACTCCAAGCTGATCAGCGGCGTGACAGAGTTCCTGACCACGGAGGAGGAGCTGGGCGAGGTGACGCCACGCTTGCATAAAATCGTAAAACGCCCTCGCTAACGGCCGCCTTGTCTCCGCAGCTCAACCGCTTCATCCAGTCCAGCGGTGTGGGGGCGGGGCCTGCCCTGCCGCGGGCGCTGGAGATCGTGGAGGGCAACGTGCGTTGGCACCGCCTCCATCGCCGCCATTTCTACCAGTGGCTGCGCAAAGCTCCAAGCTCTGCCTACACTAGCTGGACCTAGCCTCCATGCTAACCACAAGCTAGCAGTAAATGAAGCTAATGTCAAATTAGCATTAAAATAAATGGTCAGGGCTGCCCTCCAAAATAAAAGCATGCTTTTAAGCCCCCCCACGTGAACGTCAACTGGTGTGTCTTGGAAATTTAAAAGCCCCTCCCAAGAACACTGTTCATCTTGTATCCAAACCCCGCCCACCTGATCTCTGTCAGCCAATGGGAGGCCTCCACACAAAAAGAAGGTTCTCGTGCGCCGATGTCTGCCAGAACGTCATGAAACCGATTCAGGACTGCTTTGAAACTGGTTGAGAACTGCAGATGAAGACGTTCTAAAAGTGGACCGACCGGCGCGCCGCAAAGCATTGTGGGAAGGATGCGAGGGCAACGTCTCATGCATGGAACGCTTACTTTCATCAGGAAGAACAAGCAACTTCCTGCTAAACGAATAGCGAGCTTTCATTTCTTCTTCCAATGTGATGAAAACTATTGAGCCATAAAAGACATGTTGACTTCGCCTGCGTCGCGCGCGCGTGTGTGTGTGTAAAAAGGAAATTAGCATTGTTTGTAATCAACATCCTCTCAAGGGTTCACACAAAGCACACAGTGTAGGATTTGTACATAAAGTGTACATAACACACGTGTTGATTTTTAACCAAGATGAAATAAAGATACCAGAAGGAAACACAGTCCTGACCATCAACGTCCTGCTTCCTCTTCTCATTGGATGACAATAAAAAGCTAACTGGCTTTCTTTTCACCGACAACTAAGAACACCAAGACCTTCACAGGCTGCTGGGGTAAATTACATCTTCCTTTAAAAGTTAGCCAGCTAGCTAGGTACTAAACAGGCCCCGTGCTAGCAGGCTAACAGCTAACAGGGGACAATCTTACAGGTTTTCCGTTATCAGGCCATGTGCTAATAGGCTAGCAAGCTAACAGCCAGCAGGTTACAATCTTACAGGCTTTCCGTTATTATGCCACGTGCTAAGAGGCTAGCAAGCTAACAGCCAGCAGGTTACAATCTTACAGGCTTTTTGTTATTATGCCACGTGCTAAGAGGCTAGCAGGCTAAGAGCCAGCAGGTTACAATCTTACAGGCTTTTCGTTATTATGCCACGTGCTAAGAGGCTAGCAAGCTAACAGCCAGCAGGTTACAATCTTACAGGCTTTTTGTTATTATGCCACGTGCTAAGAGGCTAGCAGGCTAAGAGCCAGCAGGTTACAATCTTACAGGCTTTTCGTTATTATGCCACGTGCTAAGAGGCTAGCAAGCTAACAGCCAGCAGGTTACAATCTTACAGGCTTTTTGTTATTATGCCACGTGCTAAGAGGCTAGCAGGCTAAGAGCCAGCAGGTTACAATCTTACAGGCTTTTCGTTATTATGCCACGTGCTAAGAGGCTAGCAGGTAAAGAGCCAGCATGTTACAATCTTACAGGCTTTCCGTTATTATGCCACATGCTAAGAGGCTAGCAAGCTAACAACCAGCAGGTTAATCTTACAGGCTTTTTGTTATTAGGCCACGTGCTAAGAGGCTAGCAGGCTAAGAGCCAGCAGGTTACAATCTTACAGGCTTTCCGTTATTATGCCACGTGCTAATAGGCTAGCAAGCTAACAGCCAGCAGGTTAATCTTACAGGCTTTTTGTTATTAGGCCACGTGCTAAGAGGCTAGCAGGCTAAGAGCCAGCAGGTTACAATCTTACAGGCTTTCCGTTATTATGCCACGTGCTAATAGGCTAGCAAGCTAACAGCCAGCAGGTTACAATCTTACAGGTTTTTCGTTATTAGGCCACATTGCTAGCAAGCTAACAGACCCAAGTCTTTGTCAGCACCTGTGAATCAGTGAAACTTGAGTCTATTTTTCAGCAGTCTTGAGTCAGTAGAACCAGAGTATTTTTGAGTACCAATGAGTCACTGAAACTCAAGTCTTTGTTGCGTACTCGTGAATCAGTGATACTTGAGACTTCAACAAGCACCCATCAGTCAGTGAAATTGGAGTTTTTGTCGAAGACTCGTGAGTAAGGGAATCTCGGTCAAAATCCTGCGAGTCAGTGAAAATTTAAACTCAAGTTTTTGTTGAGCACTCGTGAATCAGTAAAACAAGAGTCTTCTTTGAGTACCTGTGAGTCAGTGAAACTCTAGTCTTTGTTGTGTACTCGTGAATCAGTGATACTTGAGACTTCAACAAGCACCCGTCAGTCAGTGAAATTCAAGTTTTTGTCGCGGACCCTTGAGTAAGGGAAACTCGAGTCTTTATCAGCAGCTGTGAGTCAGTAAAACTCAAGTCTTTGACGAGCAACTGTGGGTCAGTAAAAAAGTGAAACTTAAGTCCTTGTTGAGCACTTGTAAATCAGTAAAACTAGAGTCTTCTACGAGTACCCGTGAGTCAGTGAAACTCCAGTCTTTCTTGAGTACTCGTGAGTCAGTGATACGCAAGTCTTCACCAAACACCAGTGAGTCAGGCGAAACCTGAGTCTGCGTGAAGCACCTGCAAGTCAGTGAAACTGTAGTCTTCATTCAGGACCAATGAGTAATGAGAAACTCGTTTTTTTTGTCGAGTACCCATGACTTTTGAGTCTTCATTTTGTACAGGGAGGAAGCGACAAGGAAAAACAGGTAAGTGGAGGTGAGACAGGATGGCCAACCTGAGGAAGGTCAGCGAGAAAGTGATGGAGACGGATGGATTGCTCTTTTTCTTTCCGTCTGCGCATCCTAGATAACACGTGCACACAGCTCACGTGCACACAGCTCAAAAGGAGAGGCAACAAATTCAAACTCATTCCTGGTAAGGGTAATCCCTGGTTGCCACGCCAGCCTTTATTGCGGGACGGTGAACGTTTGGCGTGAGTGTGTGCGCTCATGTTAGCATGTTAGCACATAGTAGATTGAAAGTGGTTTCAAAGTGTGTGTGTGTGTGTGCGTCGTGAAAGGAGAGCTGCAGTTCTTTTCTTGATGTTTTTAGGCCGCCGCCGCCATCCATCAAAGGCAGAGGCTAATGGAGGTCAACTTTCTTCTGCTCCCTCCTCCGAGCAAGCGCTTTGACCTCACACACACTCATGAAGTGGAGCAACTCTGTGTGTGTGTGTGTGTGCGTGTGTGCGTGAGGACACATCCTAACAAAATGAAAATAAATGGAATAATTTGTGATGGCGCATGATGAGAAGCTCCGGCGGAGCCTCGATCTCCTCATGGAGGGATGAGGATGATGACGAGGAGGAGGGGAAGAAGGAGGAGAGTCGTCCATTCATCTTGATGCCAGTACAGGAAATTAAGGAGGCAAATGAGGAAGTAGGAAGGAGGTTGATTAGTGAGACAGACGAGCTCTCTGATTGGCCGCGACAAGCTGATGGGAGGAGTCACTGGCCGGTTGGGTGATTGATGATCATGAGGGCGCCTAGTCAGGCTCCTCGTTACTCTCACGCCCCAGATAGCAGGGAGGGCGGGTCCAATGGATGTTTAATCACCTGACAAACGCTTAATGATGCAGAAAATGTCACTGCTAATGCTAACATGTGCTTGGTTCCAACCCTCATCGCCACCAAAATTTGCGCCTTTGTTGAATCACCCAGGCCATGGCAAGCTAGGCTAGCTGCTAGGCTAGCTATCCAACAAGTAGATTCAAGTAAAAGTCACATGACACTTTCCCATGCTCTGCTCTTAACAGACCAGCACTAAACCAGTCAGATTACTAAAATACAGCGATGCCTTGGTTAACGCCATTAATCCATTCCAGAAGGTCCAACTCAAACCAAAACGGACTCTAACCAAAGCAACATTTCCCATACAAAATAATCCATTCCAGAGACCCAAAAATGGGAACACAGACCACATTTGATCAACAATCACTTTAGAATGGCGGTGAATTTTGCCAGAAAAAGTGTCTGGCGAGATGTGCTACTGTGACAGTTTGATTTAGCGTTAGTTGATTAATCATGCCTGGAGAGCAGGGCGCGGGAATGACACCAGGACAACGCAAGTCTTGTCGTGAACATGCTAACAAAATATATATTTTGTGGTTGGAAGCCGAGATGAGAGTTAAGGATGTAAAATGAGACCTCGGAGTGGATGTGTGTGCATCGTAACCGATGAGATACCTCTGAAAGGACGGCAGTCTTCTTTAAAATAACGATGGTGGCCTAAAACGGCGCCCATGGTCCACAATGCATTCGTGACCACGTGGAGATTTTGTCTTGGGCGCGTTATCCAAGATGCTAAACGTGGGGGCCAACACAAGCTAAAGCAAAATTTTCGCAAAAACTCCATGCCACCTTCAATTTGAACAAGATTACCAGTACCTGTCCTGGCCACACAGCCCCACAGCATGATGGAGTTGCCACCAAATTTTACTGTGGACTGTTCTCACCATCCTTCACCTCTCCTTGAGATTTTTCTTGGCCGGCCACTACGGGCCTTAACAAGAGCTGTGATTGTGGTCTTTCATTACCTCACTATGTTTCTCACGGTGAAAACCGACAGCTGGAATTTCTGAGCTAGCTTTTTATTATCCTTTCCCCAAACCATGGTGTTTTCATGTCTATGTGTTCAGGTCATTTGACAGTTGTTTTGAGGCTCCCATGTTAACACACTTTGGAGAAGATGCAAAGAGGAGAACAACTTGCACTTGGCCACCTTAAATACCCTTTCTCGTGACTGTCATGACCTGTGTATATAGGTCAAGGGTCACTAATTTTGTGTTCCAATAATTAGTGCTAAAGATATTCAAATCAATAAAACACCAAGGGTGCCCTAATGTATGCACCTGCCTAATTTAGTTTAAATAATTATTTCACACTTTTTGTAAATCCTAAAACCTTCCTTTCACTTCTGAAATCTGACTGTGTTTGTCTGCTACAGTATATGATATCTTTCCCTGGAACTGCTGATCCAAACAACTCATCATTTATAAAAAGAACATCTTGAAAGTTATCAGGGGTGCCCAAACGTTTTTATACAACTGTATATCAAATCATCCATCCATTTTTCTCCGCTTATCCGGGTAGCGGGGGCAGCAGTCTCAGTAGGGAAATCCAGACTTCCCGGTCTCCAGCCACCTCATCCAGCTCCACCGGGAGGCCACCAAGGCGCCAGCTGTGAGACATAGTCCCTCCATTGTATACTAAGCCTTCCCCGGGTTCTTCTCCTGGCTGTGAACACCTCACCAGGGGGGCGCCCAGGAGGCATCCGGACTAGATGCCTGAGCCACCTCAATTGACTCCTCTCGATCTGACAGAACAGCGGCTCTACTCCGAGCTCTTCACCCTCTCCTAAGGTAAGTCCAGCCACCCCACGGAGGCAACTCATTTACGCTACTTGTATCGCTTGTATCTCATTCTTTCGGTCATGACCCAAAACTCATTACAGTAGGGGTGGGTGGAAACATACATCCACCAGTAAATTGAGAAATGTACTGGTGGTTGTTCTCGAGTGAGAAACATTTTCTCACTCGAGAACAAGACTCCGAGATACTTATGCTCCTTAAAAAGCTGGGGCAGAACCTTGCTCCCTATCTTGAGGGTGCATCCACTTGTTTCCGACTGAAAACCAGTGCCTCAGATTTGGAGGTGCTGAGTCCCATCCCAGTAGCAACATGCTCAGCTGCAAACCGTCCCAGTAAACGCTGGAAGTCGCACCGTGATGAGGCCATCAGGACCACATCACACGTCTGCAAATAAAAATACTACGGTTTCTCCCACATTCAAAAAACATGCATGTTAGCTTAATTGGTGACTCTAAATCATCCATAGGTATGAATGTTTGCATGTCTGCCCTGCGATTGCCTGAGGACCAGTCCATTACATTTGCTAAACTCCAAAATCTAGTTGGAGTTCGAGTGTTACTCCAAAAAAGTTATTTTCATTATACACTCATGCCCCAATTTGTGGCCACCTGCTGCGCTTTGCACATTTTTGTGAAAGTGGAAACAGAATCTTGTCAATCCAGCCAAGTTAGAGGAAGCAGCAATTTTTGGAACAAAACCTACCCCGACCGGGTATGCGTCCGGATCAGGCAAATCACTAAACAGAAAGTGAGGCTGGCTTATTTATAAACAAATATTGGAAGTCAATCGCAGGGCACATATAGACAAACAAAGACATACAACCATTCACACTCACATTCATACCGATGGACAATTTAGAGTCGCCAATTAAGCTAACATGCATGTTTTTGGAATGTGGGAGGAAACCGGAGTACCCGGAGAAAACCCACACACGCAAGTGGAGAACATGCAAACTCCACACAGAGATGCCCCAACGGAGATTCCAACCCTGAATCCTGACTGAGGCCAAAGTCCAGGGTGTACCCCGCCTCTCGCCCAAAGCCAGCTGGGATAGGCTCCAGCATACCCGTGACCCTAATGAGGCCAAGCGGCATAGAAAATGAATGAATGTATGAATCTTTCCTCTGCATAGCTTAATGTTGTGTTTATATGAGCGACAATGTCTACATTCACACTTGTAATTGAAGAAGTAATTACATGTTCTGTTTTTTGTTTTATTCAAAAATGGAAAAAATGTGCAAAGTAATTTTCATAAAACAAGCCATTTAGCAAAAGTATTCATCCTTTACTATGCCGCTTATTCTTATTAGGGTTGCAGGTATGCTGGAGCTTATCCCATCTGGCTTTGGGCGGGTGGCGGGGTACACCCTGGACTGGTTGCCAGCCCATCGCACGATAGACAAACAACCATTCACACCTATGGACAATTTAAAGTCGCCAAATAAGCTAACATGCATGATTTGGGAATGTGTGAAAAAACCCACGCACGGGAAGAACATGCTAACTCCACATGGAGATTAAAACCCAGGTCTTCTAGATCTCCTGACTGTACGGCCAGCATGCTAACCACTCGACCACTGTGCGGGCTTAGCAAAAGTAACTACACAAAAGACAAATAACTATAAATAAGGGTGTCCCCTGCTTCCCGCCCGAAGTCAGCTGGGATAGGCTCCAGCATACCCGTGACCCTAATGAGGATAAACGGCATAGCAAATGGATGGATGAAAATTCTCATTTGAAAAAATGGCAAAAAAAAAGGTGGTCTACAAACCTACATGTTACACAGGGTGCTGTTAGTCATGTGGGTCCAAACATCTCCTAAAACCTCATTCATTCATTCATTTTTTATGTCGCTAAATCCTCACCAGGATCACAGGGTACGCTGGAGCCCATCCCAGCCAACCCATGCAGGGCAAGTAGCGGGGCACCGGTCGCCCGTCAATACAGGGCACATACAAACAAGCATTCACACTCATTCACACATTCATACCCATGGACAAATGAGAGTTGCCAGTTAACCTAACATGCATACTTTCGGAATGTGGGAGGAAACCGGAGTACCTGGAAAAAACCCACGCACGCACAGGGAGAACATGCAGACTCCACACAGAGATGCCCAATGGAGAAAAACTCCTCCTAAAAACTGATTATAAATTGGTCTTCAGTTTATCATACATGTGAGTGTTTGTCACAATTGACGTGCTTAAAACGACACCAAAATGCGTGGGGTGCGACGTGGAGGCAGATTTTGCCGCTATATCTGGCGACATTACAAACCATGATATTTTCTCAAAGGCAACTAGCGACAAATCTGTGACATTGCTTGAAAAATGAAACAAGTAGTCCTAACGACAAGATGAGAAGTGTAGGCTGGAGGCGAGTCCAGATGTAATTATTACGCTGTCTAAACTCAGAGGCGCTGGCCAAAATGAAATATTTACTTTATTTAATTTTTCATGATCTTGAGGGCGATTTTAGTGTTTTGTAGTTCTAAATATAATCATGGTGTTTTTACTCGCTTTTTTGGCTCTCCGAGGTTATGCTTTTATCCTACACCATCTGTACATCATGTATGTCAATAACATGCCAATTAGCATCCCAGGGCAGCCAATAGATACTTTTCTGACTGGGGAGTTACCCAAGTGGAGCACACACGGATAAAGGAAAGTACAGTTTTTAATCAAACTACCAAAGATGTCACCTTTTTTCATTGTCCCAAGTCCAAACGTGGACACGACAACAGGAGCCAGACGCTCGACAGTAGAACCGCCGTCGGTGTCAGCCGCAGATGAAGCTGAGCCTGCGAGCGATGCTTTTCATCACAAAGGTGTATTAAAGCAGTAAATTATGTCAAGTGTTGCTTAATGTTCTCATCAATTACAGCAAACGTGTTGTGATGATTCACTTGCTGGGTAATCACCCCCCAGGAGAATTTTAAGGACCTTGCTTAGGAAACAGGATAATTTATTCATATTTACACTTGCTTGTTCTACTAATAAGTGTGCGTATTAAAAATATAAATCTACTAACATGGTAGATGATAAACATTGATATTTAAAATAGTTTTTGGGAGGGTATATAAGCATGGCTGTGTAACTAGCTGCTGCCCACATTGAAGATCTTGTGTGGAGGTGGATAAAACTTTTGGCAGTGCAGTACCAGGACGCAAAGGGCCACATCGACTGTGTTTGCCTTGGGCGCCCAAATGACTAAATACGCCCCTATGTGGGTCTGCAATTAAAACAGGGGGCTGTTTGTCACATGAGTACGCAAAACCTACAATAATGGAATAGGAATCCAGTTTTATTTTATTGGTGGACATGGCCTGAGGCTTTGGATGCCTTCAAGGAGAGCAGTTACCACCGACTGACTGCTCCGGACGATGGCGTTACCCTAGTCTTTCTTGCGTTTCTTGGCTCCTGTGTATTTCCTCATTCAACAGACTGCATTATTTCCATGCTGGAAGTGAAGAGCTCCATCTCAGACCGTCGTCCCCTGCGTCTTCGCCATTCACCTCAAAATATACAGTATAAAAACAAACATATTAGCTATTAGTGATATGCATACTGCGAACATGTATCAGTTTCCACACAATCATGAAGACCTGCTTAGCCACAATTAATTTAGCTCCAATCTAGTGAATACCTTATTCTTTTGTTCAGATCAGCTACTTGTGACAGGTAAATGACATGACTTCCAGGCAATCATCCCTGCAAAGGGACGGTCCTTTTTGTTTTTTATATGTGTGTTGTTTATTTGTTTTTGTTTTTTTGCACAGTCTGACACTGAGCGGCTACTGAAGCGTAACTGTACAGTCATTGGATAAATGCTGGGCTTTGTCCCGCCCATCAGATTGAGTCTAAAACAGGCTTAAGGAGAGGTCTATGGAGAACGACTGGCCCGGACGCTCGGCTTCTGCACGATGATTGGATGATCTGTCTGAGGCGGAATCCCAATTTGATTGACAGTGAAATGAGCGAATCAGCATTTTCTCAAGTTTTTTCTCAACTTTACCGACTCCCAGCGATTTTGTCTTTGTTAAAAACGACAAGGAACATGGGGTAGAATTTAAGATAAATAAAACAAGCACATTAATGATATGGCGGAAAAAAAGAGCTACCCCGTCCGTGACGGACCTACTATTGGTAGCAACCTACCTGAACCGGAAGCCCCACATCCTCCGAGCAAGTCCTCAAGGAGATCGAAGTGTGGGCGGTACACGAAACGGAGTCATGTGCACACCTTTGACTGTCCCCTTTTATCTGAAAGTACACTTGCTTCATACGTTTCCATCTGATGCGAATTTATTCCGGGGTCCGCAGTTTTCCAGATGTTTCGACGCTTTTATACAGATTTCCCCACTCCTCGTCTTGCGTCCGTCGAATTACGTCAACAAATTAAGCTCTTTTAGTTGTCGAAGCAACCAGTCGGTCTCCTCTTGACCCCAGAAATGTTAAGCTTTTACCTCTGCTGTTGTTGTGGATTGAACGGGATATACTTCCGGGTTATATCCCGCCTCGGAGGCTGGCGCGTGCGCAGAATGTCGGTTCCTAGTTTGCGTGTTAAATCCGACTTTAAAAAAGCCAAACACATGTTTAAAAGCTTCCTTTATGATAATTCATGCGATAAGATGTTTGCAAAAGAAAACAATTCTTTTGGGTCGCCTCCGGGTTGACTTTCTTTGCGTGTGACACGAGGGCGCCCTCTGCTGGCTCTTGTGACAAAGTCACGAAACAGCAGATTCTTCAGAACAAAACAATCGGAGTTTTGCGGCAGACCTGTTTGTTTTGAGTGTGGCACGCCTGCGCAGTGAGAGAAAAAGTGAGCAGGAGAAGCTCACCAGAGGTTGATTGCTGAGCTTTTTTGATCGGTGCTGAAATACATGTGTCGGCATATGTCCATCATGTGCGGAAATCATTTTTTCTGGCAAGATGCAGTCGTCAATTTTGACGGAAGCATTGATTTTTTGTTGTCAAATACAAGTTAAAATGATTATTTTGGATTATTTATCAACAATTATGGTTTTATTAACAACAGCAGTCAGAAACAAACATTGGTAAGCTCTGAAGATGCGATACATATGAAGAGAGGTTCAATACATATAAAGAGACAACATAATATAATATTTATACTAAGCAAATCTTCCAAAGCATGGAAAATCTCAGAGACATTTGTATAGCTGGCCAAAATTTAAACAGCTTGACATATACAGTATATAAATGATACGGCGCTGTTGGCTGACAATAGAAACCATCTGTACAACATATTGGATACCATCAAGGATCCGGGGATAATATACAAAATATGACCAAAGCCATGCATATTACAAGGAAGACCAGAAAAAAGTGCACAGTGAATATAAAAATAGCAAATATTGAACAAGTTGACGAATTTAAACAATAACGGTGAATAATAGCGAAGGTTTAGAATACTGAAGCGCCACGTAACATCTACTTTATTAATGACTCTGAAACTTTCACAATAACTAAATGAATTGCACAAAGATTGAAATCTTTCAGATGTCTTCTGCAGTCGTCCCTGGGAGGATGCTGCAGAGGAGGCCTTCCAATGCAAGACCCTCAACTACAAGGATGGAGAGCCGAAGGTTGCCCAGTGGAAGTCGTCTGCAGAGGACCATGTTGACCATGTTGACCAAGACCGTGTTGTAGGTCTCTGGAGCTGGTCTGTGGGTTGAGTTTGACTGCTCTCGCCATCCTTCACCTTTGCTTGTCTGAGATTTTTCTTGGCCGGCCACTACGGGTCTTAACCAGAACTGTGATTGTGGTCCTCCATTTCCTTCCTCACAGTGGACACTGACAGCTGGAATTTCTGAGCTAGCTTTTTGTATCCTTCCCCCAAATCATGTTCTTGAACAATTTTTGTTTTTAGGTCATTTGAGAGTTGTTTTGAGGCTCCCATGTCGCCACAATCCAGAGAAGGTGCAAAGGGGAGAACAACATGCAATTGGCCACCTTAAATAGCCTGTCTCATGATTGGCTTCACCTGTGTATGTAGGTCAAGGGTCAATGGGTTTACCAAACACATTTTGTGTTCCAATTATTAGTGCTAAAGGTATTCAAATCAATAAAACAACAAGGGTACCCGAATTTATGCACCTGCGTAATTTAGTTTAAATAATTATTGCACACTTTCTGTAAATCTTAAAAAATTCATTTCGCAATTTTGAAAATTATCAGGGGAGCCCAAACTTTTTATACCACTGTATATATAAAAACATATTTACAAGAATTTTGAATGTACTTTTATCTTATATTATATATAATAATTATATATTATTATATACAATATTTATTTATTATATATATTAGTATATATTTTTAGTTTGATTTCTTAAAAGACCTGGTGGCAACCGTGACATGCAGGGTGAAGGGAACTACAACCACGCGATGCAAGAGGAATTTTTGCATTAATTTATTATGTGTATGTGTGTATATATATATATACATATGTACATATATATATATATAAAGAATGATAAAGACAAATTCATATTTATTAAGTCCTCATTTTCGATATTGTTGTTTCCCTGTTAAATTGGAAAAATCAGCAGTCATTTTACAAGAATTGGGTCAAAATATTATGAGAAAAAAATTGTAATCTAATGATAAAAAGTTGTAATTTTATGAAAATAACGTCATAATACTATGTGGAAAAATAACATTTTTAGTAGTAAAATATTATAGAAAAATATTTTTAAAATATTATTTTATTTTTATTAAGTTGTATATTATCAGAAACAAACAACAAGCAAAGCTGTTATTTTGAGGTTAAAGAAAAGGTTACAATGTTATGAGAATAAAGTCACAATAGTATGGAAATATGATCATAATTATGAGAAGAAAATTTACAAGAAGAAAGTTGAAATAAAAAAAAACAACAACAGCAGCAGACATGAAAAAAAAAACTGTAATTTTACAAAAATAAAGACAAAACATTAAGATAAAGAGTTGTATTCTAACAAAAGAAAATTGCGATTTTGCGAGAATAAACTTGTAATAGTATGAGGAACAATAACGTCCAGTTTGTAGCATAGATTTAAAACATTAAAGAAAAATCATATATTCATATATAAAGTCATAAAAGTCATGAGAAGCAGCAACAGCAAAATTGGAAAAATGTGTGCTTTTTGAGATATTGGGTTAAAGAAAAAGTTCCTTTATTAGAATAAAGGCAAAATATTAAGATAAAAACATGTATTTTAACAAGAAAAAGCTGTTTTTTTACGAGAATAAACTCGTCATATTTTATATTTGATTTGGAAGATTTAAGAAAAGTATGTTATTTTCTAAAAGTCATCATATTATCCATCCATCCATTTGCTATGCCGCTTATCCTGCTGGAGCCTATCCCAGCTGACTTCGGGCGAGAGACAGGGTACACCCTGGACTGGTCTCCAGTCAAATGCGGAGTCACAATATTATAGGAAACACAAAATATATATATGAAGTTAGGTTGGGGAAAAAGTAATACTTTGGCAATAATGTCATCACCAATCACCACCACCAAAAGAAAAGGTATGAAGATTGTTTAAGAAAAATGTATGAGGACATATGAGGACGTCACTAAAACAATTGATATCAAACAGTAATACATGTATGATACACTTCAATAGACAAATAATTATTTTATGTGATCATTATGCGTTTTTTAAATTCTCATGACAGGTGAGGCTACATAATATGTAATTATGATGCTCTGTAAGGCTTCCATGCAATCTAAATGTTCCTTTTAAAAATCTTTAGAGCTCAAGATCACATATAACATTTGCGACGTCACCTTGAAACACACAATCAAAACATTCATTCATTCATTCATTTTCTATACCGCTTATCCAGGAAATATATAATAGAGCGGCCCCGTGTGCTCTAAACCGTTGGGCGTTAGGACCCGGCAGGAAACCAAACATCGCAGGCTAGCTACGCGGCCGAGTGACAACGAGTGCTAAACCGCTAACTAACTAACTAACTAGCTTGCTAGCTAGCCGGGCGCTTGTCTAGCTCGGCAGGAGCTTTCCTCCCATATGCTTAAGTCTTAGTAACCCGGCGTTGATATTTTATTATATTTTCTGTTCTTCTGTTCACTGACCGGGCTATTTAACTATGCCGAGTAAAAAAAAGAAATACAACGCCAGGTTCCCTCCGGTGAGTCGTTGTCCCTGCCGGCGTCCCAGCTAGCTAACAGCGGCTAAGATGTGTTTATGCTAACTTTTGTAGTTTACGTCGGTTGTTGACGATATTCCTCACCCATCGGGGTTAATAGCAGGTGTTTATGGTGACCTTTCACGGTTGATTTTGTTCCCTCACGCCGTGCAGAAACAAACGGGGTAACAATGCTAAATGGGAGGTTAGCATTGTTTTTAGCACGGCGAGCTAATGTCAACGTTGCCTTAACGGTCGTATATGTATTTTTCTTCCCCCAGGCAAGAATTAAGAAGATTATGCAGACCGACGAAGAAATCGGCAAAGTGGCTGCAGCAGTACCCGTTATTATTTGTATCCTTTTTGTCACTTTCTCTTTGCGTGCTACAGGGTGAGTGAAGCTGTGCACGGGTAATGTAAATAATGCAAAATTGAACATTTTTGGTGGTAAATGTTGCACTTCAAAGCCGTGTTGGATCATAACAAATTTCCATCAGCGAGAGCCCTGGAGCTTTTCCTGGAGTCGCTGCTGACAAAGGCTTGCCATGTCACCCAGTCCAAAAACGCAAAGACGATGACAACGTCTCATTTGTAAGTCCGTTTGTCTCTTTCAGTTACTTTTGCTTCCACAGAGAACCCCATGTCTCCTTTGTCGGTAGGAAGCAGTGCATCGAGCTAGAGCAGCAGTTTGATTTCCTGAAAGACCTGGTGGCAACCGTGCCCGACATGCAGGGCGAGGGGGACGACAACCACGCCGATGCAAGCGGCGACAAAGTCCCACGCCGGTATTGACGACTGAATTGCGTTAATTCATCCGTCCGTGCTTCCGACTTCACGATTTTTCTTCCTCAGCGGTCGAAAGATGGTGTCCGGTCACAAAAACGGTGGGCCCGGCTCTAAAAGCAAGGACAAGAAGCTGTCCGGCACCGAGTCTGAGCAGGAGGTGGGTTGTGTGAGGGCATTACTCCATCTCTTCAAATTTCTAAACATTTTTCATTCTTAAGGAGGACTCTGAGGACAGCGAGACAGACGGGGACGAAGAGGACGTCTCTCAGTCGAGCACAAACCTGCAGGCTGCATCCAGGTTTGACAGGTATGGACACATCACTTGTACTTGCACTTTGAATTTGCTTCCAAAGTCTGACCCAGTGGATAGTTTTTGACCCGCAGTTTGTGTTTTATTTGACCAAGTAAGACACTACAACACTAAATCTAAAATGGTTTGTTCAGATACATACAGTTCCGTGAAAAGTATGTGATTTATTATTTTTCTGCATGTTTTTCACGCCTAAATGTCTTGATCATCAAACAGACTTAAAAATTAGACAAACACACCCGAAGTAAGCAAAAAATTGTTTGCAAGCATCCATCCATCCATCCATTTTCCGTTTTCCTCCGCTTATCCGGGTCCGAGACGTGGGGGAAGCTATCTCAGCAGGGAAGTCCCGACTTCCAGACCTCTGGGTCTCTGGCCACCTCTTTTGGTTCCAATGGGAGGACACAGAGGCATTCCCAAGCCAGCTGGGAGACATGATCCCACTCCTAACGTGTCATAGGTCTACCATGGTGTCTCCTTTCGGTTGGCCATCCGGATACATGACTTCTAGACCTGTCAGATCACTTAAATAGAACCCTGTGTGACAAAGACCAAAATACTCTTTTTTTTTTTTTTTAAAGAAAGAAAAGCAAGACATGGCTGTGATTTTAAGAAATTTGGGAACAGATGAGGAACAAAGTAATTGGCATTACAAACTCATTTCTAAAGCCTTGAGACTCATGGGAACAACTGAGATACATGGACAAGACGAATGACCCCAAATTGAACAAAACATAGAACAGTGGTGAACCTTTCCAGCAGTGGCCGGTCTACAACATCAAGAGCAAAGTGACACCTCATCCACAATGTCCCAAAAGAACCAACAAGCACATTAAAGAACTGCAGGCCGCAGCTGCCTTGTCAAAAAATGGTTCCAAGGCCACCAACACTGCTGACGAAACAAAGGCTTGTCTCACTTTTGCCAAAAATACCTTCTACCATCTCAACATCATACCAACTAGGGTTGTCACCGTAGCAGAATTTCAGTAGTCACAGTACCCGTGACTTTCTGTAATTCTTGATACTTATTCCATCCAACAGAACCCGTGTATTTTTAAATTCACTTGAAAACGTATTTTAAGGTTTCAGGTCTTTTTGTACAGAATTTCAATTGCAATACCAGCTTCCAAGAGGTAACTATACGTTTGAAAAAGAACAGCATTGGCCTATAACCTGCCAAACAAAAGAAAACCGTGCTTATAAATATGCATAGCAACAATTAAATTTTATATTCAAAAAAAGAAATGCACTTTTTATAATACTGTATGTATTTAATTAAAACGCTCTTGTCCTTTTAAGCAAGCTAAAGTGCTTCTCACCATGTCCCCCTAAACTCAACTTTGTAGGCGACCATAAATCATGGGCATGGGGGCCATGAGTTTGAGCCCTGCTGTATAATGTTTTAGTTAACACGACTATAAAATATAAAATCAGGACTGTCTTGTTACGTTGTCAACTAACCCTCTGTGTTGAGCAAGCGCCTCTACAAGAGTTGTGAGCTGGCGCTCAAGCCCAAGTAATGTATCTTCGGGTCATGCACAACGTGACACAAAAGATGGCAAACTGAAACTTACTCACCTCGTATTGTTTAAACAAGTTGTGGTACCTGTCTTTCAGGTGCTTCAACAGGCTCTAAATGTTCCCTCCCTCGGTTTGAACATGTCAGAGGCACTGTTAGCATGTTAGTTTTTGGGAACTTATAATGGCACCACATTCATCCGCCTCCAACGCTAAGTATCCACGCACACGACGCCTCCTGCTACCTTGTGCGATAAGCTGAGTCAATGTGCTTTTATACCCGTACTTGTTGAGCTATATTTGAATAACGTAGGCGTTCTTCTTTGGACCTGACTGCTCAGCAGTGTTGCTAGGCCTCGCAAAAAAAAGTGACTAGCTTTATGATAACAACATGGAACTTAGGAAGTTGCAAGCTATTTTACAAAAAACAAGGCCAAAGTGGTGCCCCTATATGATATTAGCCAAACAATAATGACACTGAATCTAAAATCTGTGTCAAAAATCTCAGATAATAGCACTCCAATAAAAGCAGACCATTCCAGAGTCTGCGCCAGCGTGTGGTAGCTATTTTCACAAGAAGCAGGAGTGTCTAAAAAAAGCGTCTTGTGGTGGTACAAAACCGGGAAAGTTTAATAGGATAACACTGTGTCGTCCTAATACTTCCCCTCCTGATTTAAACATTTCCAAAGCGGGACAAACTTCCACAGGATGTCAAAAAGAGCCAGCCCCTGTTAGTTAGGAGTCATTGATATACTTCTATCCAGCCATCCATTTTCTTCCGCTTATCCGAGGTCGGGTCGCGGGGGCAACAACCTAAGCAGGGAAGCCCAAAGGTCCCACTCCCCGATCACTTCTTCCAGCTCTTCCCAGCAAATGCTGAGGCGTTCCCACGCCAGCTGAGAGACATAGTCTCTCCAACGTGTCCTGGGTCTTCCTCGAGGCCTCCTACCGGTTGGACATGCCCTGAACACCTCCCCAGGAAGGCGTTCGGGAGGCATCCTAACCAGATGCCCGAGCCACCTCAACTGACTTCTCTCAATGC